>CM022946.1:151240708-151569714 GCA_012931725.1 Litsea cubeba
GGGACCTGAAAAGGATTGGTCTCATAACTATTCTTGATGCAATGCTCTACTAAATGTAGTTATCTGAAAAATTCTGCCGGAAGTTTCTCTTTTATGAGTCTTTGAGTTTTGAAAATTGAAATTTGACTCCAAAAATCTTTCTCCCGAAGATTGAAGTCTATATTAAGTTTCCTCACAAGTAGAGGTGTACAAAATTAACCGTGACCCGACTTGACCCTTGGGTCAATGAGTGGGTCATGGTAGCAGATTTTCGGTGCTCGACCCGACCCGATGGTCGTCTTTAACAGTTAACAGGTCTCATGGTGACCCGTGAACCCGGTAATAAAATAAAAAAAATTAATTAAATTGTAATTGAATCCAGCCAATTATCATTATAGATTAATTGATTGAAAATCACACAACCTCCACCCATTTGAATCTGTTGATCAGATCCGCTGGGTCTCATCTCAACCCCTAGATGGGCTAGGTGGGCCTCACTGAGTCTGGCGTTGAGTAAATTCAAACTCCATATATCATCACAGAATGCCAGTGTCTACACTTATGCGTATGTCTCGCACAGGACCTATCGTTGGCCCTGCATGATCATGACCAAGGGCACCCTATCGTGGGCACCACATGATCATTGATACTAAGATCCAGGCAGGTTTTAGTAATTAGCAAGGGAGAACCCAGCCCATCAAGCGGAGCACTGGCTTTGGGCAATAAAGTGTCCTCATATTCTTTTTGGGTTGGATTTGGGACTACGCTTAGTTATTTGGGTCCAAGTCAGATTTATTTATAGCTTAAACGCTAAAAAAGAATTAATTATTTTTTTTAAAAAAGAAAGATTATTATCATCATTGCTGCTGTTGTTCCTGTATTATTGTTGTTATTTGAGTGAGTTAGATACATAATCATGGTGTTTGGATCTGATAAATCTTGGGCTATGAACTTGTATGTGATTGGGCTTAAACTTGGATCTTATTAACCTTTATTACTTTTCCTCCATTTTTTTAGGGCCTCTTTGCTGGACAGGTCCGACACAGCCCATTTACAACCCAAATTTTTTACTATTTCTTTTTGACCCGACCCGTGACCCGCGACCCGACCAACCCGTGACCCAATAACCCGTGACCCAAACGGGTCGGGTTCGGGTGCGTTTTCACCCACATAAAATGTGGTCGGGTTTGACCCGAAACCCGCGGGATTGACCCGATGAACACTCCTACTCACAAGACATCATAAGATTTTCATGCCAAGGACTTCTTTTGTAAGGTAAGGACATTTGATATAGCTGAAGTATCTTTAATTTTGACAGCTCCTCTCTTACCTTGTTGTCTTACTGAAATCTTAGCTATCTCCTTTTTCCAGCCTGAAATTTAGCTTTATCCCTTTAATATCTTACCTGAATTGCCTTTTCCAAAAGTATTTTACACACCTTTTTATCCCATATTCATACTTTGAAAGAACTCCACACCCGAAACACCACCGTCCTTGCCACTCTATTCAAATTCCAATTCATATGATGGACCCTTTACTTTTTTTGACGTATTACATTTCTCCATAATGCATCATAATACATCATTTCTGATCTAAACCTTCACCACCATTTACGAAGCAATGCCGTTTTCCTTTCCTTTTTTTTTTCTAATTCCGAACCCATCCTTTGTCTTTGGTTTTACCACCTATTCCCATTAAAAGGTATTTGACATATGACTATCTTCCCCCAAGATATCTTATGCAATCAAGTAGGGGAAGAATAACCGCTGGTTCGTCTCCAAGCCAAATCGTAAGGGATTATCACACTCACATGTCTAGGTTCCATGCCAACAAACTTGAGTCAACATCAAAACATGGAGATGATTTAAAAACTTTCGAATTCCTTGGGAAGGAGTACATCCTTTTGTAATGACAACCTCTTGTGCAAATCCCTTCATATTGTTGATTTTATCTTCTTTCTAAATATTTGTTACAAGGAATGGAGCAAGTTCCTTTGGTTTCTCTCTTTAAATTGTAGCTAATCTGGAATTCTTTGAACTTCTAGTCATGCTAGGATTCTGAGATGGGAACAAATTATGAAGAAAAAGTAAATATCTACTAATTTACCAAGATATGACTAAAGGTAAATCTCTACAAATTTATTTTGTTAACAAGATAAAACCTGAGGTAAATTTATGCAGGTTTATTCTTCAATAGGTCGGTGGTGCAAAGGGCCATGGGTCTACTACTCCACTCATTAGCCTTGGGCCTCCAGTATTCCAGTTTGAGCCCCTTGTTCACCTTGGTTATGGATTACATTACCGCAATTATCCAAGATGAAATTCTGTGGTGTATCTTGTGTTGTGGTATTCATCAGTTAAACAATAAAGAATATTCAGAGTGCATATTCAATGGAGACGTGAGCAGAGAAGATGAGTTTGGTCAAAATGAAGACTTCTTAGTACCACAGTTCAATAAATTTTGATACGTAGGGCACTATTGAAGAAAATGGTACTTTGAGTTGGATATAGCAAATAGGATTGGCGTTGGTTGGGCAAAGTAGAGACAAGGTTTGAATAGTTAAATGAATAATCTTTAACACAGAGATGAAGCAGCCAATTTTTTTTTATTGACTTTGTACCTACTGAAAGCCGGTACTCTTTTTGAATGGTACGAAAGCCTTTTTCTTCTTCTTTCTCTCTAACTTGGCCTCGTGGCCAGGGGGGCTACCTAGACCTACCTGCCCCGATATCGAGGCGGGAGTCCTATACACAGAGACATCCCTGTATTCTCAGTCCGAAAGCCCATTTTACTTAGTACGTATTATAAACTCCAGTCAACATGATCAATAGGGCTTCCATGTCAATTACATAGAGATTGCCGGCCCTTTTTTTCCATATTCAATGGATACACTTGTTGACTAAAAATTATCCCATTCAGAATTTGTCTTCCTTTCACAACAGCTCCATGTGATTATTCTATGATGAACCTATAATCTCCTTTTATTGGTTTATGAGAACTTTAGCCATTGGTAAAATTTTATTCATTCATCTTTGCATTGCCTGTTTCACATTGAATTCCTTTGTGGATTATGTTCGTGATTATCTGTATTTAGTTGAGAAGCCTTTTTTTTTTTTTTGTTCTTTTTAAAAAGTAATCTATTGAGCTAAGTGGCTTCTAATAAACACTAAAGTTCAGTTCAAATAGAGCGAAAAAAAAAATTTATTACAATTTACACAACTAAAAGCAAATGTATCTTTTGACTAAAAGCAAATGTATCTTTTGACAACCCTCCAACTTCATTCCTATCAGTCTGGCTCCTCCATAACTTTGAAGCTAACATGCCTGCAAACACTTTCTCACAATAGCCCACGAAGATTGCTTTGATCAAAGTATGGTCACTGGAGAGTAACACGGTAAAACTTTGTCTTTACAAAAATAATAACCATACCTTCAGTTTTTGAGTGGAGATTTCACTGACTTTAGCATAGCTTATCTAACCTACAATAGATCAAGTAGTATCAGACTGACTTTGCAAAGGAACAAAGGATGAGCAAATGATGAACTTCCTCCACAGCCCAAGACATAAGTGCAAGCCAGTTGTCTGTCTTATGGATTGCTTCTAGAAAAGTTTTACTAGCCTATATGCTAGTTGTTTCTGTCTTGCTGCCTCAACATGTTCGGAAAATAGAAAGACGCCCTTTATTGCTCTTATTTGTGCTTGTAGCTGTTGTCTGTTTTTTCGTCTGGAGGATTTTTTTTTAATGGTAAATGGAGATATGGCCAGTATCAGTTTATGTTAGCTCCAAGCTGCCAAGTATTATGATTGCATTTAAAGCAATATATGAAATTCTGGCTATATTTGGGCCATCCTGTGGCTATCAGCTTCATTATGAGGTGTATGAGTTGGTCATACTCTCTTTCAGACACACAAACATGCGCAGGCACACCTACACAAAGCCATAGAAGTACAAAAAATGAACCCTTATAACCATGTGATGATGTCAGACCAATGATATGTTGCCTATTAAAGTTCTCTTTACACAGCCGCTACGTGGTCATTCTTACCGGATGTACCAGCACTTCTATATTTCGTTCAAGTGTCATGCTTTTCTCTCATGTACTGCACATTCATCTGACCCTTTCAATCTCATATATTTTGTTATGTTCTCTCATTCTCATGGTGCACTATGAAATACTTCCATCACCTACTGTACTTTGATATGATCTTACTTTTTGTTTCGTCATTTTGGCATCTGTTTTGAATGCCTTGCTCTTTGCATTTGCATGCTTGTTTGTTCTGATCTTATTGCTCTACCACAATGCAGTTCTACACATTTCTCGAGACGACTCTCGTTACCTTGTCTTTATTGCCACATTTTATAGCATTCTTTAGTGACGGAGAGATTCCTGGAACTCCTGGAACCCTGGCTACCACTTTTCTCGCGTTTGGTAAGTAGTCGATCTGTTTGAATAGTTTCATTTTTGTTGATTTTATACTTTGTTGTCTTACCGTCGCTCTTATATAGTGTTGAACTTGGCATTTGCATTGAGTGTTCTGGGGTTCCTGATCATGCACATTTCATTGGTGTTGGCTAATACCACAACTATTGAGGTCAGTGTTTTATGCTCTGTGTTTGTATTTATTTCCCTTGTAAATGCTGAGAGAAAAAAAGAAGCTTCATTTCTTTGATTAGGCATATGAAAAGAAGACCACTCCTAAATGGCGGTATGACCTTGGTCGGAAAAAGAACTTTGAACAGGTTTATACTCTTTAATCCTTCTTTTATTTAAATATTTGCAATATTCCTTTCATCAATTTTCTGGCTATATTAATAATTAACTGCCTAATGCCTGCTTATGCACATGATTAATGCATTGTTTATTCCCAACTCCTAATCCTGCCATGACATTCATTGAAAAGAAAACATAGTTTGACATGTTGAACTAGAGTTGCCAAGCCGGACTCTCAAGACACTTTGTTGAGTGGACATCAACTTTGAATGCTTATATGAAACATTTTGATGAGGAATGAGCTCGATTCACAATAAAACCCTTGATACCACATAACAAATGAAGTGGTCATAATTATGATGTCCTAGGCTATAGCTCTGCTGGTCACTGACTCCAAACCCCCATCAAACCCCAACCCCAAAACAATCCCCACCTCCCAAAGGTATCCATAATAGTTGTAGTAGTAAATCCTTTGTTCATTATCAGTGATGGCATGCTACCATTTTTTGCTTTTGGCATTATCATGTTTTTGCCAACCACCTTCAGTACTCAAAAGACTAAGATCTAGTGTCCCATAAAATTGTTGCTCGATTGGGTTTGCATTAAAAAATAACTTGTAAACTTGGTAGCTCGGCCAAATTCACTATTCTTACCAAGGCAGCAAGTTCGGCTGACTGTGATTTAGTCATTGCCAAGTGTTGAACCTCAATGAATCAGAGACACGACTTTACACTCTGGAAGCCTCTGAAACTGAACTTTGGAGCCTGTTCTACTTTAGTTGAACTTTCTCTATTATATTCACTTGGGGAAATTCTTGGGGAAATTTGTGGGCTTTACCTTAATACTCTCAGAAATTTTAGTATAAAGTATGAACTACTGCATTTTTCTAGTGGTGACAAAGAAAATTTGAAGATTAACTTATTCCCTAAGTTGTAAGCTCTACTTAATCTACCAAGTCTCTCTCAGCCAGTAGTTTTTCTTTTTTCTTCTTTCTTCTGCGACTTGAACCCACGCACTCTCACTCCATAGTACGGGAATTTGGTGTCCCTAACTAGCTGAGCTGTAGCATGGGATTGCGAGGTATTCAGTTATTGAAGAAAATCTAGCTACAATCCCTTACTAGTTTAAAACTTGAGAACACTTCTGTGAGTCCCAATGGCGGATCTAGGATTTTCATTTGGGTGGTGCGGGCAATCAATTTAAGTTATTTTTAAAGGAGTTTTTCGAGTTTCGTGGGTGCGGTTGCACCCGCGTCATAACACATAGGTCTGCCCCTGCACATAGTTTAATAATGTGATTCATAAGTTTAATTGCACGATAATCGGTGCAGCTTTATATATCTGCTTTGTTCTTGTTTATAGGTACTAGAACACTTACAAATTCATTCGGCTTTTTTTTTTTTTGTCCTTAATATCTTATTGAAGTGCTAGTTAATAAAAACCAATCTAATTTCTCCAAGCATTTTCAAAAGCCTCGGATGCCATTTGGTCCCTTAGTCGGTTTTCATTTTTTTCAATGGTTTCTTAGCTTCTACCACCCTATTTTATGGTAAAAGGTATGTATAACTAATAAAGTATCTTCTCTTGTTCCTAAACCTCATATAGAATCTTCATTTGAAAGTTTGTTAGGATATTCTCTCCTTTTTTAAAATAATTGTCCTTCGCTAAAATCTTTTGGTCCTCAGTCTTCATGTATCTAACATGATCAGGGTCGTTACTTTTACTTTCCCTCATTTTTTCATGCTTAAAATTATCTACCCCCTTGTTCCCAACTTATTATATAGGTCATCACATGCTTTGGACTTTGCATCACTTACTATTTAACTTCTTTCTTTGCCTTGTTATATATATCATAATGTTTCATTTTCACAGTCCCCTGTTAAGCTTTGTTGTAACATCTTTTCTCTCGAACAATTTATTGAAACTCTATATACCATCACTAGGTTTTTATATCGGAGTGTTTTCTCCCTTTCAACTCTTCAAGCACCTCTTTTGCAGTTCAACACATTCTACCATTTGGTTTTACATCACCATAGTTGCTGCGTCTAAATTTCATCCCCCACAAAACGATCACTTTATGCGTAACTGTTGTTGTTCTTTTCCCTTTCAAATCCCACATCTTGTTTTAGGCACCTTTTAATTATTACTCTTTTTTTCTATTTTAAACGAAAACATCTAAAGCTACTCCCCAGTGTTGTGTGGTCAAACTCTTTCCAATAAGAACCTTGTAGTCTTTACAAGTTGGTCAATCGTGTTTTCTAAGTAGGAAAAACTCTATCTAGCTCTTATTGTTCCACTTCTATAGGTAATTAAATGCTCATCTCTCTTTTTAGATAGGTGTTCTTGTAAGGTTACACCCCAACAGAAATCCTAAGACAATGTCTTCCAACTTTTTTTTTTTTCTCCGAATCCTTTTCCTCGTCATCCTTTCTTACTTATCCATTTAAGTCCCATTTTAGGAAATTGTTTCACTAATTGGAATTTCTTTTTATTAAACCATCCATCTTCTCCCAAAATCGGCTTTTAACACTTTCATCTGATCCTGTTTTGGGTGTGTAGGCACCAATGATATTAATTTGATCTTCCTCTGACACTAGTTTAATTGTTATGTGTCTATAACCCTATCTCCTTTCCCTCATAATCTTTCTTTTAAGTACATATCTATTACTATTCCTGGCTCCTGTTTTGTTTTTGGTATTATTCGCTCCTGTGTAGTAGAGTTTGTAAATCTCTCAGTGAGCTTCTTAGCTTATCCCCTTTCCACTCAAAATTGCCATCATCTAAGGTCCCCTAAGTTGTCTGTCTTATAAGTGTCTATATAACCATTGAATTATTTTTTGGAAGGTATTTCTATATTTTTGAAAGGTTTATTTATTTATATTCTTTTGCAACTTTGGGCCCTTAAATAGATATGGTTGTGATCATTGTATCATGTTATATATGTCTGCCTCATTTGTAATAAGAAATTCCAATCCTCAAACCTAACCCCTTTCCCATGATTGGCATGCATCAAAGTGGGCTTCACAAGTTTTAAACTTGTGCATCGTTCATATTCGAAGTTTCTTCTTATCCGTAACTGGTAAGTGGTCATTAAGCAATTTCGATCATTTATAATGAACGAGCACTCGAAAAATTGGATTTTGAGTATTTTGAGTTATCAAAGAACTCTGTATTAGTATGTTGTGTTTCAAACTTTACTTCTACGCAAAATTAGGTTTTGAGTTATTATAGCACTACTTAAGTTCTGAGTTGTTGTTCTTGCACAGTTGCACTTATATGGTAGAAGGACAATTATGTTTTTAAATAAAACAAAATAAAACCCAGTGTGTAGGCTGTTCTAAGCAGTATCAGTAGTTGAATTCTTCAACAGACGTTTCCTCTGATGCATGTGGATTCCCACCCATTCTAGCATCTTAACTCTTTAAGTATGTGTGTTGAACCATACATGCCATGTGGTCCAGCTTATGAACAGAATATCCCTCTGGTCCAGCTTATGAACAGAATATCCCTCTTGTCTGCTTTCTTCTCAATATGGATGTGACTTTTGACCCATGACATCACTTTTCTTGTCATTTGCATCATCGATTTGATTTTGGTTTGGAATCAGGTGTTTGGCGCGGACATAAGATATTGGTTCATCCCTGCATACTCGGAAGAAGACATGAGAAAAATGCCTGCGCTTCAGGGACTCGAGTATCCCACCAAGCCTGATCTGGATGCCCAGGAGTTCTGATCTTCTATTAGCTCTGTATGTCTTCAATTTTTCCTGTAACTTTTGGATCCATGTGAAAAACAGATAGTTCTCCATGCCGGCTGTGTTGTACTTTTGAGGTTTGATCTGTCCCATCACTAGTGGCACCAGCAGGAAAACCGGAATCGTCGATTTGAAGGATTAAAAAGCTTGTTGTGTGGAGAAGCTAAACATTTAACCTGGGCGTGAAGATGTTATTTCTTATTTCTCAGAAATGTTGTTTATTTTCATGTGGGGTATTTGAGAAAAAAGGTAAGGTGGGACTTCATTTCTCTGTAATCACAGTTGTAATCTTTTTTTCTGTTTTCAGTGAACACGGTTGTAATCAGTTGAATGTAAATGGAGGGGACGCCATTGTGCCAATACTGCAACATGATCTGACATTTTGCATTAGGAACATTTTAATAGTAACAGTGAGGAAATTTAGAAACACCAATCGGCAAAAAGAAAATGAAAAACTCATCCAAATGGATACTTTTCATCCTGAGGAGCTATAACCGCTGGTTCTTGGTCGGTTGGATGTGGAGAAGTGCACTAATTCTTCCCCTCTTTCGAGTTTTTTCTCCAAGTCATTGTATCCCCCAGGTCTTGTGCCCACCATACTGTTTGGTTTCTCTCCTTATCTGAACAGGAACAGGTCCTCTCCCAAGGTGCCATCTTGAAAAAGTTGCGATATTGGAAAAGGTGATTGATATTGGCACTCCCTCCTCCCCCCCTTGATATGCAGGCACTCTTCAAAAAGGGGGTAAAAGGAGTGTCAATATCAATCCCCTTGCAAAAAAGTACCGAATCGACTCTCACTTTTGTTGGTGAAATATTCTTTATAGTCAAGCACAACCAAAATCCAAACTTAGATTTGTTTCAGATTTTGATGCTCACTCTTCCTAGACTCAACTTACCCACTGTCAAGCGGATAGATCCATTTAAACCCAGCCCATTGCCATCCCTAGTTTATGCAGCACAAATGCATTGGGTATCGAGTGGTATTATAATTTGTGAGGCCCCACCTGCATGTATGCCAATCATAGAAAGATGGGTTCTGAAGCGCTACAAATGATTGTATGAGAGAGGGAGAGAGATCATACTAGAAACAGCCCATTGCCATCCCTAGTTTATGCAGCACAAATGCATTGGGTATCGAGAGGTATTATAATTTGTGAGGCCCCACCTGCATGTATGCCAATCATAGAGAAAGATGGTTCTGAAGCGCTACAAATGGTTGTATGAGAGAGGGAGAGATGTCATATTAGAAATGGAGGGAAAAGAAAGACAAAAAAGAAAAGAAATGAAAAGAGCTATCTCATCATCCTGATGCCTGATTGAAGTTGGAATGATTTTCAGCCATGGATCAAGTGTACTAGTGTGTTTATCCAATCTTGATAATAGGCAACCCCAAGGGGTGACTCAGTTGGCCTAGGACCATAGTTTGCATCTGGAGGTTATAGGTTAGAAACTGCACTACCACGCTGGGGCTACAGGGGAGTTTACTCGGCTTCCCTTTGAGCCAGGAGGGATTGGTCCAGCCCAAAGGATTAGGAACCCTAGGATAGCCAAAAAAAAATAATCCTGATAATAGGCGAGCTAAGAGTCAAAATGGGTACATGCTGACACTGAGGGTAGTGAGTCAGTGTGGAGACTCAAGAGTAGGGTTAATCGCCAGTGGGCCTGGGTGGGTCATCAAAAGCTCGTGGATAGTCTTGAGTGTCCATAAATAAATCTACAACAGGATCCTGTTAATGCCTTCCTATAAAAGAGTTGAGTGAATTATGGACATACAAATAACTTAATTCAAGTTTGTCAACCATCCAATTAAAGGCAAGCTGTTATAGATAATAGATAAATTTCCCTCCGAAAAGTACTTATTAAGGGCTTGTATTTTCATGACTTACTACTTCTTTTATATATAAATAAATATATATATATATATAGTTTAGTTGTAGATTTTCTTCATTTTTTTTTTTTTTGTCTAGTTTGTCATACCGGCCGATGGGGGAGATATTCAACCTAAAAACTAAGATCAATTCCTAGTTGCAGCACCGATATAAGAATAAATAAATAAATTATACTCATGAGATTTGGTTTAATCTACACTTCTTAGAAAGAAACTCGTGAATCTAATCTGAATTATTTGGCCTATTTTTTTTCTCGGAATTTAGAAAGTTTTGTCCAAAAAATTTTTAAACTACCCAAATATTTTCCCCGGTAAATTTTTTCTAATTATTCTTTACCCCCATCTTAACATTTTGAATGGTGGAGTTTAGAGGATCTGAAAATGTTGATTTCTTAAATTCTAACAATCTAAAAGAAATTTCAAGTCCTTCATAGTTCATATATATTTCAAAACAAACCAACAAATAAAATTTACTTAATATTTTTCCAGAAATGGGAATTCGCTTAAAATCTCAAAACAATTTCTTGCTCCATGTGAGAGAACTAGTCTTTTGTCTTTTGAATGGGCGACCTTCGCCCATCTTGGAGTCGGTGGAGTGGCATAAGGCCCAGAATTACTCTTCGCTCTTTTGTTCGGATCCATCCTAGATTTGCCCAATGTACCTTTGACTCCAATGCGATTAATCCAGTTGGATCAAAGAATTCATAATACCCATATAATTAAAGGAGCAAAATTGTTTTTACCAATGAGTCGAGTCGTTTCCAAGCCGGGCCCACAAATTGAAGGAGCCCAAAATCCAGACCATCTATTTTTGTTGCATCCTTAGAATATGGGGCACATGACAAAGACAGGTCGGTCATTCCAGAATTCTCTCGAGATCTCTTATCCTCTCTCTCTTTCATATTTGCGTTTCTGGTATAAAAACATTTCTCTAGAGAGATCCTTCTGCGAGAACGATCCGTTTCTCTCCCTCTCCAAAATAAAAACTGGCATCGAGAAACCCCTCTCCATCACTTCTGCCCATCGATTATTATTAGGGTTTTGTTGTTCCTTCGCACTTGGAGTTTCTTCATCGAATCATATCTTCTTTTAGAGGTAAGAATCATTCATCTCTTCATATGAATTCGCCTCTTGTCTTTTCTAAATTAGGTAATGAAATGGATTGAGTTGGTTCTGATCCTTCTAATTCGATGTGGAAGTTATCATCTTTGATGCATTTCTATCTTAATTCCGTTTGAAACCATCATATTTATGTATGTATCTTTCATGATTGATCAACGAGAAAGAGAGAAAAGATTAGAAATCTGATGCTTGTTCTCCTACAAAATCTATGAATTCAGATGGGTATCTGTTGAAGTCTTTGTCATTTTAATTTGAGATGGGAGAAGATGAAAAAGGAAAGGGGTAGAAAAAAAAGAAGAGCGCCCACCGTGGGGCTCGAACCCACGACCACAAGGTTAAGAGCCTTGCGCTCTACCAACTGAGCTAGACGGGCTTCTTGTTGAATTTGCATGAGTTCTTTAGAAATAGATATTTTCCATCCATCTAAATGCATTTATGGCATGTACTATTTCATTTAGATCAAGGGGTTGTGCCACAATAATATCATCATGATGTATGTTTGGACTGTCAACCTACCTAACACAATCCTCCTCCTTTAATATGGCGGAGTTCTAGCTTATGCCACAAGAATATAAGATTAAAAAATAACAAAATGAGAGAGAGAGAGAGTCTCAAATCTGCTGTCTTTGAGATAGATTGGAAAATTATTTGTTAAATTCACAAAGATAAATGATGGGGAAGAACGTTGCCAATGGGAATTTCATGGAAGAGAAGAATCTAAAAACTAACAAGTGAAAGAAGAGAAAGGGATATAAGATAGGAAGTTTAGATTTTTGGAGCAAGCCTTGTCCATGTCTGCTCTAGTTGGATTGAAGAGAGGCACATGGAGGGTTGTTGCAACTGCAAGGGAGTCTAATCCAACAACAAATCTATGGAAGGATAGAAATGATAGTAAACTATGATAATCAGATAAGTCATGGATACGGTGGGGATATGGCAGGGCACAGATTTTACACATTGTGTGGGTGCTCAATCCTGGGTTTGATGATGGGGTCCTTTAATATCACTGTGTTGCTGCTTGTCTATCTCCTAGAAGAAATTTTTGTTCATACATATGATTTATCACTAGAATTCAAAAGGACAGCTGTTTTTATTATTTTCCAGTGAACTTCTTCAGTGCCTTATTCTGGGATTTATGTTTGATGTATGGTTGTTCTTTTTTTTTTCTTTTTTTTTTTTTTTCTTTACTGGATGGTCTTGCTTAATATTTTTTTAATGTATAACAATTTACCATGGGATTTTCTGCTTGTAAATTGCTGCAATGTTTCATTATCTACTTTTGTTTAGAGAGGGATTAACATGTACATGGTGAATCTATAATTGATGCACAATCTGTTTTGATTGTCGTGTTGTGTTTTGTGATAGTAGTTGCCTTTCCTCACTCCTGTTTTGTAATTTTATAGGGTAGCACTAATCAAAATGCAGAGGGGCAGAGGCAGAGGTGATCTTTTTTATTTTGGGGATCCGTTTGCTGGTTTTGGCGGCTTTGGTGAACACAGGAGCCTAATGACCAGTGTCTTCAACAGAGACCCGTTCGACGACCCTTTCTTCAATCGCCCATTTGGAAGTATGTTTGGCCCTAGCATGTTCAATGGTCCCAGTATGTTCGCTGGCCCCAGTATGTTTGGCACAGGCGCGAGCTCTTTTGGAGATTTGCATAATTCTGGATTCCTTGAGCATCAGCCTCCACAAGCCAATAAATCAAAAGGACCAGTGATTGAAGAGGTATCCTCTGATGATGAAAAGGGTGATAAGGATGACAAAGAGAAGAGTGATCATCCTATAAAGCATCCTAGATCAAGTAAAGCAATACTTATTGAAGAACCAGATGATGAAGGTGAGGATGGCTGCTTGTTTTCCGGAAAAAAACTTTTTTTTCCTGCACAAAATTTGTTATCATAATATACAATTTCTGTTTTGATATGGCTTCCAGTTGGTTTACTTCATCTATATGTCATTTGAAATATTTTGTAAAATGTTATCAATACAGTTTGGACAAAGGAACAATTTTGATCAGAGTTGTATTTCGCAGAGAGGAAGAATCAGCATATGCTGTATAGAAATGAAGGCAACAGAGTAGATAATGTGCGGCCGCAGAGTCAGACATATAGCTTTCATAGCTCTAGGGTAACATATGGAGGTGCCAATGGAGCATACTATACTTCATCTACAACCAGGAGAATGGGTGGAGATGGAGTAAGTGGATTTGTGGTTCTGTGTTTGGTTCTAATGAAATTGTTTGGGTTTACCTATAAAGCCCTTTTGATGCAAGTTGCCATTTTTTTTTTCTTTTTTGAATGATGATGCAAGTTACCATTTCAAAAAAAAGAAAAAAAGAGAATTTGTTTTGGTTCTTACGTTTTGATTACTTTTTTGGGGTAGGTGGTGATGGAAGAGAGTAAAGAGGCTGATACAACTACTGGTAGAGCAACACACAGGATTTCTAAGGGAATACACGATAAGGTATTGTCAGTTCATTCCCTTTTATTATTTATCTATTTCTCCAGTTAAGTGCTTGTTTTGAAGATATGTTATTGCATATCCAACTTAATACAGGTAAATATGGTATTAACAGTTGTTCCCTGGCCATTAATCTCCTGTTGTACTATTATTGTAGGGTCACTCAGTTACCAGGAAGCTAAACCCTGATGGGAACGTTGACACTGTTCAGATGTTGCATAACTTGAATGAAGGTATGCTCATGTCTTTAATTGGGTGAAAATCTGTAGCTTCCTTTTTTTTTACTTACGTTGCTTATAGTGTTTGGTCTGTTGGCCTAAAATCGGTTAGTGTAGGTAGCAATTCTTTCTATTCTCCTTCTCTCAATGGATATCATCTTAATATAGGATGCTATAAACAGAATTTTGTTGTTTGGTGCTTGAACTAACAATTAGTGTTACTAGATCAACTTGCTGGCTTTGAAGAGACTTGGATGGGGAGTGCAAAAAAGCACTTACCTGGTGGCTGGAACCAAGGACTCAACAGCTTTAACAATGGGCATGCTGGTAAGATCTGATTTCAATAATCATTTTTGTAACCTGGGAAAAGAGCTAGGCATTATTATAACTAGGTCTTGTGTGATAAAATATTTGAGAAATTGATAATGATATACTGAACTTCTGTATCAGTGTATTTGTATGGAGTAACAAAAGTTTTCACAATAATGGTGGGTGTCCAATTGGCTGTACTTTTGAAATGGCCGGTTTAAGTATTTGGAAACTGAAGTGGGGAAGCAAATGGGTCAAATCGGGGTGGAATATATATTGCATTAGTATAATTGGATAAAAGAGTTTAAAAATATTTTTTTTAGATATTAAGGTAGGATTAATAAATGGTATATGATTAAAGCTAAGTAGACTCTCAAATATGATTATAACTCAAGCAACGTAGGCCCTTAGAGCCTACATAGTTTTTTTAGGTGAATGTAATCGTCGTGTATCCAGATCCTCGGGTCCAAACATACTCGGATTCGGTTCCAAATCCAAATGTTCCAGATCTTATATGAGTTGATACAGGTCCGGATTAGAATTTCTCCTGGATCCAAAAATAGGTTCCAACTGCGCTTTATCTAGAACCAGACATTGGATACTTGCTTGGATAATAGGATACCCATTTGAAACTCTAGTTGGAATACTGTCAATCTGCTCTGTCTACCCTCTTATGTATTTCAGCAATCACATTGTACTGTTTACTACTGATTCTTGATTGTGGATAGGATATAGTTAAGAATATTTTTTCTATTGTGTGAACGAGTTTTCTTTTTGTGCTCTCTCTCTCTCTCTCTCTCTCTCTCTCTCTCTCTCTCTCTCTCTCTCTCTCTCTCTCTCTCTCTCTTCTCTCTCTCTCTCTCTCTCTCGCTCTTCTCTCTCATCTCTCCTCTTTCTCTCCTCTCCTCTCTCTCTCTCTTCTCGCTCTCTCCTGTTTCCTACCTGTGCTCTCTCTCTGTGTTTTGTGAAATTGTAGGATCTAGTGCTGGTGGGACAAATGGACAGGCACAGAGAGGTTGGGCACTTCCTTCAACAGAGTCACTGCATAACCAGGGATGAATGAGGTTTCAGATGAACTAAACATAAGAGTACTCACCAAAAGTTGCTCAGAAAAATTGGTATTCCTGATAGTATGTCTAGTGCTGGATTGGATGAAGCATTGATTTTCTATCATTAGTTAGGTATCATGAAAATGTGGTTGGAGGAAACTATGTTAAACATATGTAGCATTATAGTGGTTTTTGGATGTTCCAGTTGCATTTCTTTGAGGATATATTTCATAGAATCAAAATAGTTCTGCATTTCTTTCTAGAGAACCATATGTTGTAAGGATCTTCTATAAATGTCTCCTTGTATATGTTTGGCAATGCAACTTTCTGTACATTTTATTGACGTGCACTGGATATCAATGCTTGTGGCTTCTTGCCTGTGGTCCTTTTTTGGGCCCTTCAAAAGTTGAATGTATATTACATATCTGGTAGATGAGGGCTCATACACATTCCAAACTTAAATTACGTATGGTATCAGGTATGAGGGTTCTGTTCTTTACATTAATTGATTATGATTTAACATTAGTAGGTACGTGGATTCATAGTTGTAGGCAGCTGAGTTGCAAGGATCCAGGTGGACTTCTGGTTATCATGTGTAGTGGGGGGTGGTGTTGCCATTCCTTGTGGTAAGTATAAAAAAACCAACCATTTCTGTGTTAGCAGTTTGCATAAATGATTTAAAATCTAAAAATGAGTTTATTAGCGTAAATGACTCGATGATTCTTGATCTGGGAAAAATTACTATATACAAATGTCGATTTTCTTGAGTTGATTTTTTGTTATCTGCTTGCAGAAAGGAGTCGGCACCATGTTTACAGGTGATTCTGCGGCTGGTTTGTAAATTAATTAGGGATCTATCAAGCCTTTTAAAGGACTCAAAGGGTAGAACTTTTGAACCCAACAGCTAGTGTTGGTATGTCTAATGTGCCTCCCCAAGACATTGATTGTATAGTGGTTTTGATGACCCTTCAAATAAGGTTATGTTCACCAAAAGTGATTTATGACCTTTAGGCATGATCCAGGCTATTGGTAACCCAGTGAGTCAAGTGAGACTTAACCCATTGAGACTTTTTGTTGGGGTTAAATAACAGGGAACTATTTTTTTTCATTTATTTATCATGAAGTCATGCGCAACACCTGAGCTATGGTTATGAGTCCATCCCTACAAGAAACAAAGGAGAAACAATCTTATAATGGGTCAAAGCCTAAAGGGCTAATTTTCAAGGGATTTCCAACACACAATATTGCATGAAATGCATAATTTCGATTTTTTTTTCTAACTGATCTAAAAGACAAACATGAAAATCCCAATTACTGAAAATCAACAAGGAGATGGGAATGAGTTCATATTGTTTACATGTGTATAAAGGGGGCATGCTCTATATTCTGGGGTGGCTTCTCAAACTGCCTTCTTCCTTTGTCTGAACTGTATGTGTGCAGAGCAATTTGGGACTGGTTTTCCAGAGAGGATGTTTATCTGCTGTTTTGTGTTATTGCATGCTTCGTCTGATTTGTTTGAAATAAAACTCATTTGATTAGAGATTCGTTTGGCGTCATCCTCTCTTGCTGTTTTGTGTTATGAGCCCTGCTACATGGACTAACCCATGGGCTAACTCTATGATTTTTGGGGGAAAATCACCTGTCAGGTGATTCCCCCCCCCCCCCCCCCCCAAAAAAAAACCATGGGGTCTGTCCATGGACTAACTCCATGAGTGAGTCCATGTAGACTTTTTATTGTGTTATTGCATGCTTCCTCTGATTTGTTTGAATTAAAGCTAATTTGATTAGATTCATTTGGCTTCTAAAGATGACCATCAAATAACCTCCCCTCCAGTAGGGAAGGAATGAAGAGGAGAGATGGAAACGATTACCCAATAATCACTCTAGTAATTCAAATTCAGCGAAAGTCAACATCCTATCTATGTTTTCAGCCCACATTTTTAATCGTTCCTTGTTGGATTTAACCCTGAATTCTATGTCTTCAATTTCCATGAAAACAAACAGTTCCAAAGGACCCTTCTTTTGGGTATGATCGGGCCTTCAGTAGTAGAACCTGGTGAACCAGGCAGGCATAGTCTCTCCTGACCTCTCATTTTCTTTATTTTCTGACTGTTTTAGCAGCGGAAAAAAATATCTTTCGCGGTGGAAAAAACCGCCGCTGAAGGTAAAAAACTCCACTGCTAATTGTCTCCTTTTTTTGTAGTCTAATTCCTCATTTTTCTTTAACCACGAATAGAAATACAATCTTATAAATCCATTGACATGAAACAAATATACCCTTTTAGGGCCGGGGGGTTATGATGATATTTTGACTTTAGTGGATTGATAGAGAATCTTTTTTATTTTTTATATAAAAAAAAGCGGGTGGGTTTTTGTCATTTGGGGGAGAAAGGATGTTGCTTTTTGACTTTTTTCTAAAAATAAAGGAAGAAATTTTGAAAATGTGTATTTCTGATTTTTGAAAAAATAGAGGCTTTACGTAACTTTTACTAACCTAGTGAATTTCCAATACGGGCTCTTATATATATTAAAGCAAAGGGGGAGGTGGGCTGTGGGGGTGCCACATCATCCCTAAAAGGTCTCTCCTTACAAAGAAATATGCACAAAAAATCCACATTATTTTAAGGTGACACCTCACTTTGGGCTACTCTTTCTCTCTTAAAACATCTCTCATAAGAGATTTTTTATGAACGTTTGAATTTGAGTCATATTTCTTGTTATTATCCAAATTATAAGCAAATCTTTACAGTCTGTTTGTTTTCTTTTCCTTAGATTTTCAATCGTCAATGGGTCCCATGTTAAATATGTTTTGTAGGCTCTACCGATGAATGAAATCTAAGCTGTTGCTCTTTTACTTTCCTTTCAGATTTTTTCCCCAAATGTATGGTTCCAGTAGTGGGCACCGGTTCGTATTAAATATATTTCAGGATTGGACTCCCATATTGGATGAAATCCCAATGGCCTTTTCTTAACCCCTTTTTTCTAAGAGTGGGCCCCACTAATAGAGGGATGCAAGCCTGTTGGCCGTTGTTTGGTTTCTTAATGGATGCAAATCAATTAGTGGGCCCCGCACTTTTAACTTATTTTTTTCAGTGGGACCCACTCATGGATTAATATAGCTCCTTTACTTTCCTTTCAGTTTCTTTCCCCCAAATGGACGGTTCCAGTAGTGGGCACCAGTTCGTATTAAATATATTTCAAGATTGGCCAGTATTGGATGAAATCCCAGCGGCCTTCTCTTAAACCCTTTTCCGATAGTGGGCCCCACTGATGGAGGGAGGCAAGCCCAGTTGTCTGGTTTCTTAATGGATGCAAATCAATTAGTGGGCCCCGCACATTTAACTTATTTCTGCAGTGGGACCCACTCATGAACTATGCATAGATATTAATTTTCTAGGTCAATATGTATCCGTAGTGGGCAATCAGGCTAGGTTGGTATCATACACAAACTTAATTTCTTTGATAATTGTTAGGATGTCATTTGTGTGCACATGAGTTAGAACTATTAGAAACATACTATGATGACTCATATTTATATCCACGTACACTCATCCCATGCAATGTACATCTTTTATGTTTTTTTTCTTCTCTTACACTTGTTCGCCCCCCTCTTTTTCAGTTTTTTTTTTTCTTATACTATCAATCATCTGTGGGGGCCAATTGTTCCAGCACTCCAGATGTGGTGTGTAGCCCATTGAGGATGAAATCATTTGATTTCCATTTTCTTTCTTCTTTGGATGTAGAGCCATCAGTGGGTTCCACACGTTAAAAACATCTCAAGGGTAGCCCTCACTAATGGATCAAATACGTTAATTTTTTTTATCCACTTCTTTTTGTTCTTTTTAGTAGATGTATATCCATCCGGTTTGTTTTATTTTCTTATATTTTCAATCATCAATGGTATAATATATCCGTAAATTAGATGGTCGTAATGGTCAATACCTTTAATTTCAAGGGGTCATCGTGTTATGTAAATTTACTTTATTTTATATTTATTTTCATACATATAAGTTTTTTTAATATTCAAAGATAATAAAAAAACTTATTTTATATTCATTTTATCTTAACAATATTTCAAAAGAATTTTTAAATTTTAACATATTTTAATTTTTTACCCGGGGTTAGCACGTTCGTTTGTTGCTGGTAATTATTACATATATCGAATAACTGAGTAATAGATGAACTTGGGAGCTGGTGGTGACTTGTGGTTATGGGTAATAACTCTTTCAGCCTCTTCTCAAGCCTTGATGGGTCTCAGCTTACACATGATAAAGAACCTCCTCATCAGTACCTGGGGCGACACACCCCCCTCTCATATAGCCGACAAAGGGAAGCCTCCATTGAACTACATATACTTGAGATGCTACAAGGGACACCCAAATATACGTGCACGTATGCACCCAAGATGACAATGTCATGGGACTTGGGTCCCTGTGTGGGTGTTGGGGCACGAAAGATGGTCGGTGCCTCCTACCATATATATGTTATTGTCTAGTATTGTATTTTAATTAGGATTAAGATATTGTTGATTTGTAGGACCCAAACCAAACATATGAAAAGCACCCACCATTGATGACTGGCCATTTATTCATAGACAAGACAATCCTAGTCCGTGTTCTGCATTTGCTGATTAATTTACTGAGAAAAGTATGTAAAGTAAATCTCAAATGCAGTGGAAAAGGTGATGGCTGTGTAAAGAAGTATTTGCATTTGTTTCATGGGGTAAAGGTAATTTGAGAGGAGAGAGATAAAGGACCGGAATAGGAGGAGCGAGATGAGAAGTTAACTTTATGGTAAAGTAATCGGTTTACTTGTGTTTTATGAAGTAAGATTTTTTAGCAAGTTAAAGAGTTTTGGACTTCACTTTCCGACTCATTGTGATGACCAATCAAATATGGATAAAGTATGAAGCGGATCATTGGAATTACTTTTCAACAATTTTCACTTTACCACTTGAAAAACAAACACGCCTTGAGATAAATAGTTGAGGAAGTAATAAGTGACCCATTCCCATTCAAAGACCCATTTAGAGCTAGATCTAATGGAACTCCTGGGAGGGAATGAAAAATTGAAAGGTGACGGGGGAACTGAAACTCACTCAGAAACACTGTCTGAAGGTTTTTTTAGGACCCACTAGAATGAATTACTAGTTCTAATTTAACCAATCAATGCAGCGGAAATAAACCAATCAGACAGAACTAGCAAATAAATCTACCAATCACACACCACAAGAAGGCAGACATAAATTTTACCGTGGAAACCCTTTCCGGGAGTAAAACCACGAACCAGAAATCAAGAGTTCACGAACAGTTTACAAGATATACTCACAAGCTCCTGTACCTCAGTCTGTACCTCGACCTCAGGACTGTAGTTGTTCTTGCACAGAATCCACTAACACGGCTTCCACCGTGCACCGTTCTCCTTACTTGATCTCCTCGCACCTTGTCCACCAAGATGATCAATCTTCTACAAGAGAGTAGAAGCAACAAAACCTTCTAGAGCAGTCCTTCAGAACAATCTCTCAATGGCTCTAGAGAAACAAGAGAATCTCTCTTAGGGTATTCTAATCTCAGATCAAGAGAGATAATTAACTTCTTGTGTATCTTGTGTATCTTCTTTGGGTTGAGAGAATCACCCAATTTATAGGCCCAAATTCGTGCTTAAGACTCCTTAAAAATAATCCCATCAGGAAAGAAGTCTTTTTGCAACTCTTGAAAAGAGTTCTGAACGAACTTGTAATCTTGCGCCCAGCTCGCTATAGCGAGCATTAGTCTTGCTATAGCGAGACCTGCTACTGTCTCAAGTTCTGTCAGCATAATATTCTAACAATCTCCCCATTTTGGCAATTCTTGGACATAACCCTCTAGAACAATATAATTTGATCTAGCCAAAAGTAAAATCCAAAATACATTGAATTTTAAAAGAAAAAAAAATCAGCTCTGTAGATCATGTATTGCCTTTGCTTGCTTTGAACTTTCAGATCTTGAATTGCCTTGGCTTGTAAAGCTCCCCCTAGCTCCATTCTTCTCCCCCTATTTTTGTCCATAATTGACAAACAAATATTATCATGCAGCTTCTGTCAACCTGGATGCAGTAGCTCCCCCTCAATATTGACTCTCCCTCAGAAAGATCTCCGTATCAGCACTGGGGTGGGGGCTTGATCTTGCAGATCAGGGGTGATGAAGCTTAGGCACACACACTTGTAAATTTAAATATTTCAGCAAAGTGTGTACCAATACAGAAGAGACGTCTTCTTTCTTGACCCAGACAGCTTTGATATTCTTCTTTGCTAGCTCAGCCTTCTGCGTTGTCCATTGCTTTTGATTCGATAAACTTCGCAGCTTGTTGCAATGGGGTCGAATGTGTCCTTTAATTCCACAATGATGACAAGTGGGGATTCGTTCAGGACGTAACACATTCTGCTTCTTTGGAGCTTTCTTTGCAACACTAACAACCGGATTAGTAATAACTGAATTTTTAACAAAATAATTTTTACCTTTGACATTTGAAGTGGATGTTCTATCAGCGTAGCCAATACCATGCTTATCAGTGTTTGCCTTTTGACTGCACAGGATGTCATCTAATTTTCTCGATCCAGTGTTCATCCTATTCAATGAAGCTTTAGCAGTGTCTAAATCAGATAAAACCATCTTGAGTCTTCCATTCAGATCAGAATTCTCTGCTTTCAAAGTCTTCATATCAGAATCAAGTAAGTCACACTTTTGTGATTCTGCAGTCAATCTGTCAGCCAACTTGTTATTTTCATCCTCCAATTTTTGTACTTTTGTAAGTGAATCTGCAAGTTCAGCTTTCAAGGAGGAATTCTGCTCTTCAGACATTTGCCAATTAATAGCAACTTTTTCATTCACTTTAACCATCTTCATGGTTTTCTTGAAAAGTGTTTCATATTCACCTTTCCAATCTGGTTCTTCCTCTGACTCATTATCATGATCAGTCTCAACTTCAGAAGAAACATGGGAAGCAACAGAACTACAAGTTGCCATAAAAGCAATAAACTTCCCCTTGCCAGTGTCAGACTTGTCAGACTCAGGATTTTCTTCACTCTCATCAGAAGTGTCATCTTCCCAAGTAGTATTCAAGGCCTTCTTTTTAGATTTTTTGTTTCCGCAATCATTAGCAATGTGTCCATAGCCTTGACACTCATAACATTGAATCCCTTTAAAAGATTTCTTCTTTCCAGAATTTTTAGGGATCTTCACATTGGTTTTCTGCCCCTTCATAAAAAGCTTAAATTGCTTCATGAACTGTACAGCAACTTGGGGATCAGTTTCCTCGGAATCTGAATCTGAATCTGAATCACTTGCAGCTTTCTTATATGATTCATTGGACGCTTTCTTGAATGATTCTTTCAACGCTTTCAAAGTAATACCTTGAGATTTTGTCGTCCCATTAGACCTAAGGTTTGCTTCAAAAGTTTGTAGGTTGCCAACCAACTCATCAACTTTGAGTGTATTCAAATTCTTATTTTTCTCTATGGCCACAACCTTTCCATCAAACCTTTCTGGGAGAGACCTCAAAATCTTTTTAACAATTCTGTTTTCAGGAATTGGTTCTCCCAAAGTAAAGGTATCATTCACAATTGCATTCAGCTTCGAATTGAAATCATCAAAAGTTTCATCATCTTCCATCTTTATGGTTTCGAAGGCTGTATACAATTTCTGAAGTTTCGACTGTTTGACAGTGTCAGTCCCTTCATGTACAGTCTGTAGAATATCACAAGCTTCTTTTGCAGTAGTATATGTAGAAATTCTACGAAACTCAGACATATTAACTCCATTATAAATAGCATTCAAAGCCCTAGAGTTACAAGTGGCAGCCAACTCTTCTTCCTTATTCCACTGATCTTCAGGTTTGGGACCAGTTACCCCATTAGCAGTAATAGTGGGCAAGGAATAGCCATTCTCAACAGATTTCCAAACTTTCAGATCTATGGCTTTCAAAAAGGCAATCATCCTGGCTTTCCAATAAGCATAATTGCTACCATCCAACAGAGGAGGCTTATTGGTTGAAGTGCCTTCGCGGTAGATATCCATTCTAGCAATTATGGATCAACACAATAAAATAGTGTAACCCGCTCTGATACCACGTGAAGGTTTTTTAGGACCCACTAGAATGAATTACTAGTTCTAATTTAACCAATCAATGCAGCGGAAATAAACCAATCAAACAGAACTAACAAATAAATCTACCAATCACACACCACAAGAAGGCAGACATAAATTTTTTACCGTGGAAACCCTTTCCGAGAGTAAAACCACGAACCAGAAATCAAGAGTTCACGAACAGTTTACAAGATATACTCACAAGCTCCTGTACCTCAGTCTGTACCTCGACCTCAGGACTGTAGTTGTTCTTGCACAGAATCCACTAACACGGCTTCCACCGTGCACCGTTCTCCTTACTTGATCTCCTCGCACCTTGTCCACCAAGATGATCAATCTTCTACAAGAGAGTAGAAGCAACAAAACCTTCTAGAGCAGTCCTTCAGAACAATCTCTCAATGGCTCTAGAGAAACAAGAGAATCTCTCTTAGGGTATTCTAATCTCAGATCAAGAGAGATAATTAACTTCTTGTGTTTCTTGTGTATCTTCTTTGGGTTGAGAGAATCACCCAATTTATAGGCCCAAATTCGTGCTTAAGACTCCTTAAAAATAATCACATCAGGAAAGAAGTCTTTTTGCAACTCTTGAAAAGAGTTCTGAACGAACTTGTAATCTTGCGCCCAGCTCGCTATAGCGAGCATTAGTCTCGCTATAGCGAGACCTGCTACTGTCTCAAGTTCTGTCAGCATAATATTCTAACACTGTCAATACACTCTAATGGGATGTCAACCATGGTAGGCTCACTCACCATCAATATACAAAATACATGGTTTTCTTTTTTACTGTCGTAGCTACTGTTCATTAAGTCCCATGTCATTGGATTTTTCCTCTATACTTTCCTAATGCGTATTTTATCTGGTGGCCTGGCCGGGTTGACTCGGTCTCTACAGCCTACACCAAGGCATGAGTTACCTGGTGGACTAGGATCATGACCTTTGAGTTGGTGCTCATTCACATGTTGTCCCATAATATGGAAGTCACATGGTGCAGTTCCATGGTTTGGTATCCTTTCATACTAATGGTGACTATTCCTGTCACCTAAAAGGTTACTTTTGTCAACAAATTTACATCCTTTGAAGTTCTACATCCTGAATTTCTACTTACTCTTCCAAACTTACTTGGCTTGAAACCTGAATAACTTTCAACAAGCTTCTCAGACATCTGGAAGCATATGCGTACACAGATTGGATTGGGCTGTTCCATTGCCCTTTGATCTAAAAACCCACTGTACCCAATCTTAATAAACCTTTGTTGGGTAGGGTTCCTGTCCAATGCAACATGGGACTTGCAGGCTCTGTCTTGGAGAAATGCCTACAAACTTAGGAAACAGCAACATATTTTTTCTGTCTGGTCTGGTCCAGGACATTACATCACAGCTAACAGGAAATGAATATTTGGGGAGCAGTGCATGGTCATTTCATTGAATATTGCTGCCAAACCATTTGTTAGAAGAAGAGCAGCATCCAAGTAGGTCACCAGAAATTAAATATTCCCTCGCCTTGCATGTAATTTCGTGTATCAGATATTTATAATACAAAAACAAAGACTTCATTCATATAGAAATTGTTTGTTGGGGTGTTTATGACCCATGACCAGATTCAGCTGTGCATTTTTAATTTAGAAGAAGATCAAATAATACAATCCCTTGATAAAGCCTCCCCTTGTTTGTTCCTCCCACAACTTGGAAATAAATGCAAAGATGCCCTGGCCTCTTCCATTTAAATTCTTGGTCTGCACTCCTTGAGCTCACTGAAGTTAATTTGAATACCAGTCCAATAGAGGGAGAAAAAGAGAGATGTCTTGGTCTGCGGAGAATGCCACCAGAGCCTTCCTTCAGAGTGTGAAAATGGTAAGCATAAATCGATCCATCATCATCATAATCAAAGCTTTATCCCATCTACTTACGGAATATAGAACACAATATAAGTGTAGGCAAGTTCCTATATAACCTTCCTCCCTCATCTAGGTTTCTGACAGGCACAAGTCGCGTTACATCTTTGTATATGGTTTAGATTTCTGAAAACGGGTTGTTTTGGATTTTGTTACAGGGAAAGAAGGTGATGGAGCCCGACATGACTGAGTTCATATCAGCACTGGCAGCCGGCAGTAGCGCACAGCTGATGGTGGAGGCCTGTGGTGGCATTGCGGGTGCCACCACACTAGCATTAGTGGCTGCTGCTCACCAGACAGGCGGTCGAGTGGTGTGTATCCTGCAAGGGCTAGATGAGCTTGAATTGTCAAAACAAGCAATAGGGAAGGAAGTGAATTATGTCGAATTCATCATAGGCGATGCCCAGATGCTCTTGCTTAGTGACTACTTGGGAGCAGATTTTGTGCTTATAGACTGCAATATGGTGGAGCACCAGAAGGTCTTTGCAGCAGCAGAAATGGGTGCCAATAGTCATGGGGCCATGATCATGGGCTATAATGCATTTCATGAGGGGGCATGTTGGAGTGGTTCTAGGACAGATTTGTTGCCAATTGGAGATGGGTTACAGGTTATGAGGATACAGGGGTGTGGTAAGGCTTCTAGTCCTAGAACAAGGAAGAGTAGATGGGTTGTTAGAGTTGATCAATGCACCGGGGAAGAGCATGTGTTTAGGATCACATCTCCCCATAGGAAAGAGCTTGAAGCCTAGTCATCTTTGAGCTCTCATCCTATGTGGGTTTTGAGTGAGATCTTTGTATCTTCTAGCTAACAACTAACTACTCAAGAGTTGGGAGTTTAAATGTTTTAGTGCCTCCCTCAAAGAAGACTTCCAAGTGTAAATAAATAACTGATATATAAATGCATCGCCCATCTAGCTGTTTCTTGCTGATGGGTTTGTATAATGTGTATGATCTCTCTCTCTCTCTCTCTCTCTCTCTCTCTCTCTCTGCGTGTTGTGTGTAAGAAGATTGACTCGACATTTTGGCTGCAATTTCAGTTCAATAAGGTCTACTCTTTGATTGAATTTATCACATTATCTACACAAATCAAGTTAATTACATTTGAAACCAGATGAACTTCACCTTTATAATAATACATGATCAATTTAACAGTGGACCATTTTTATAACTTTGTGGGTTAGTCATGGATTTTAATGAGTGTTAGAGAAACTATATGACTAAAACCTCCCTTCCCTCAACTGTGGCTTTAGATCACTCCTATTATGTGAAAAAACTGAGAACTGGGAGATAGTATTTGGGCAGCATTTGAAATTCTCAAGAAAAATAATTTCTATTAGGAATTATTGTAACTAAATAGGCCCTAAGGCCAAGGGTTCAGTTGGATGAGAAGGGGCAGAGAAAATGAAGATGGACAAAAATATGCATAGTTCAAATACGTCATCCAAACCATCTCCAAGAAAATGTTTTTAACCAATGCAACTTTTACAGTGTTTTGCATAATGAAAATGTTTTGAAGGAAGAACCATTTTTTGCAGTTTTGAATTACCATTATCTGCTACCTTCCATTTCTAAGCTGAATGCATTTTTGCAATTTTGGGGGAAAGCATATCCAAAACTAAGATGTCTAAGACCATTTCCAGTGATTATACACTAAATACATTTCATTGCGGAAAATGTTTTGCCTCTCCCCAGATTACGCCTCATTTCCATTGTTTATATGAAGAGCTAATTTTCTTTGAAAATTAAAAATAAAACACCCAAACATGTCCCTTGAGGTCTCTGCCTCCCTCACACATCGAGTAACCCTAGGGAGAGAGCATAAATCGAAATCAAAATCTCCGATTCCTGAACCGTGATCCTAGCCAATTGTGCAATCCCTCGGAATTAAAGCCTTCTTCCACCTATATTGGCAAACATGATTCCAGATAAAGTTCAGTTCAGATGCTCACAACCTAAGCCCCAACACGACCCAATTTTCATGCGGTTTTCAAAGTCCAGGCGGAAGCTCAACCCAAACCCAAATTTCACTTTATACAAGTTTTAGCCTGAACCAGGTTGCAGTAGTTGTTAATTTCGTTTCGACCCTCATTTCGGTCAGGCCTCCAAAATGAAATATTTTGGCCGATTCGGAATCTCGGTGTAACATTTCGGAGTTATGTTTCGGATAAATAAATAAAATTAAAATATACATATATGCTAGAAGAATAAAAACAAAATTTGAAATATAATTTATGCACTTAACTCATTATAATAAAGATGCAAGTATAAAATTTAAGCACATTTCTTACCATAATAAAGTTTAAATATAATTTTCATAACAATAAAAATTAATAACCTTTAAAGATTGAAGTTTGGACAAATTCCCCAAAGCATTTCGGCCATTTTAGAAATTTTAAAAATTTTGGTCAATTTCGGCCGAAATCCTTTTTTTTTTTTTGTTCAAAATTGACCGAAAGTTAAGATAAAAAGTTATTATTTGGCCGAAACAAAATGAAATTGATAATTACGAATGCAACCCCACACTGGAACCTTACCTAATGGACCTGTTAATTAGCACTCAGATTGACCCTTCTAAACTACTGAGTTGGATTTGGCTTGACCCTTTTAACCCAATTAGTAAATAAGGTCTACTTCAGGTTCGGCCTATACCTTCTACCAACAATGCTCAACCCAAACCATCTCTTCCAACGACCTCTCTCTTCTGCAACAAAACCTCCTCTCTCTCTCTCTCTCTCTCTCTCTCTCTTCCCAAATTCCTTAAACCCTTCCAAAACCTCTTCTTCTTCTTCTTCTTGCTCACAGAGAATCAAAAGCGATGACTTTTCTTAAAACCTCTCTCCGATTCCACAAAACCCTCTCAAATTGCAGAAGCCTCCATTACTCTCCTTCAAAGCTCTTCTCTCAGTCTCCGCAGAAAACACCACAAAGTCTCGATGATTCGGGTCCTTTCTCTTCCCTGCTCAAGACCCGATCCGTCATTCGATTCCGAGGACCCGACACCTTGAAATTCCTCCAGGGCCTCTTGACCAATGACGTCCGGCGATTCGGAGGTTCTCCGGCGGAAAAGACGTCGACTTTGGCCACCCCGAATCTTCCCTTCGAATCCACGCCGCCCATTTACGCTGCAATGCTGACTCCTCAGGGCCGGTTTCTTTACGATCTCTTTCTGTATCGGCCTCCTCGAGATGATGAGAAGCTCAATCGGACTGGGTCGGGTCCAGGATCGGGTCTTGATGATACACCCACCTTGTTTGCAGATGTGGATGCTATGGTGTTGGATGAGCTGATAGATTTCTTCAAAAAGTAAGCATTTTTTGCTTTGAATTGCATGATTGTGGTTTCCCCCTTGACATTTTGGTGAATAAGTTTATATGTTCTTTTGGATAATTGATATGCGTTTATAGATTGAAGAAGAAGAAGAAGAAAGTTAGGTTCTTGATTGGTTTCTTCTGCAGATGCAGTTGCATTTTTGTGGCAATCTTTAGTTTGTGAATTGTGGGGTAGTTGGATCTCGTGCTTCTTCTGTTTGATTTTATGCTTATGTGGGTCTCTTTTTCTTTCATGTCTTTCATGTGTTTTATGAATGTAAATCATATGTTGCTGTCATATGTGCAAAATTAGGAAGTTGGATTGTGTTGGGAGTTGGTTATATGTCATTTTGGAGATAGAAATCAATGAAGAGTTCTTATGGGATTAGCCCTTTTCGAGATTAGAGTTTCCTCCTCGGAGAACTAACTCATTTTCTTTCTTTTTGATGCACTGTTCCATTGATGCAGTTTTTATATCTCTGTTGATTTTAGTTACTAAACCAGAGTGCATAGTGTCGATTAGGCCATTTGAAGTCGTTCTGTTTGATCCGTGCCTTTGTATGGCTGGCCCATATGGAGAAGGATCCGTGGAAGCTTTTAGGGCATGTTTCTGCATCACTTGTTTCCCAGTGATTTCATTTTCAGTGAAAATTGAAATTTCATTTTTCTTTGTTTCAATTTCTATTGTTTTGTCTGTGAAACATTTTTCACGGCATAAAGTATTTCTGCCTCTTGTTTATGACTGAAGAAAGGGTTCTCTCCCCTTTGGTTTGTGTCTTCTTTTCATGAAATTTGTAAAAAGTGCTTTCATCTCTGAAAATGAAAACCGCCGAAATGTTGGCATGACTCAATGCGAAGCCATTACTCCTAGAAAACTTTCGGAAAAAATCAACAGTTTCTGAGGATTTTGAAGTCAGAAATCATACCTACTGATATCAATGAAAAAAATACACACATGGGTTTCACAAGCTGTGGAGTCCACAGCTGTGTAACATGCCCTTAGGACCCGTTTGTGCAGGTGTCACAGAAGCAGAAAACACATTTCCACTTCTTTAGCACCAAAAATCCTACTGCTTAGCTAGGAACGTCAAACCCAAATCCATTGCTGGCGGAGAAAACCATTATTTTTTTTTCCATTTTCTTTGCTGTATGGGGCTACACCAAACGCAAGAAATAATATCTGGGCAGAATTATGTTGGTTTCCATTTTGCTTCCATGGAAATAGCTGTTGCAAAACACGCCCTAGTGCTCGGTGGTTTCAGCGAGGAAAACCAGTCAATAACTCCTCGTTGTTAAACACTCTAGAACAAGAGAGTGGTTATGGCTCTCTAGGATTTGACGCTGAATTTTGATAGACATATTAAAAATTGTCTAGGTAGATAGTAGAAACAACGAGAGAGAGAGATGTTGTTAATGAAGCTGCTCCAAGCCCAATCTCGCAGGCCCATTTAGGCCCATTGTTTGTTCTTATCATTAGTCACAGCCTCATGTACATACTATATTAGTTAGCTAATTATTAGGATCTAGATTAGTGTAGATTTGCTTAATTGATTGTAATCCGGATTGATTGATTGTAATCAGGGCTTTTCAGTCCCTATTTATATGAGATACAAACGACCCTAAAAGGGATCGATCACTATTCATTTCAGTCTCTCACATGGTATCAAAGCCTCTGCTCTAGTGTTCTTCAAGATCCAAGTTTTTTTGGATCCTTCCGGTCATCTTCCAAGATCTGGAAGCCATTCAGAGACTTTCATCCGCACAGATCATCACAGATCATCTCAGATCCTTGCGTGGCCCACCTATGATCATCATCACCATCTTGGCGGAATCTACCCTTCATGGTCGCCAGAATATTCCCTTGTTTATGAAGATTTTTTCCATAATTTTTGATCACCAGAGGTAGGTCATCTGCTCGATTCTAGTGTTTGTCATTTTTATCCAACAGCTTCAATCTCAGCCGTCTAGAATTTTGGATCTTGATCCTTTTTGAGGGGTTCTTCTTCCATTAGTTGTGGATTTTAGATCTCCTATCATCCATCTCCTCTGATCTGTCCATAGATCATCTGGTGGGGCCCATGTGATGCTAATATACACTGACGACCTGGACGTGTTTTTCCTTTTGGTGCACTTCTGGTTCCTGACGACAGTAGCTTCTGGTTATGTATTTTTTATGGTTGGCTGCTGATTGTTCTGCTACTATTGTCTGCTCTACTGCTGTTTCCTGTTGTGTATTGCTATTTGTTTGGGCAGTGCGTGTATACATATAATTTCTGTGATTTCCATATTGATCAGACACTTGTGATTGGTTTTCTTCCTCATTCTGTTGCTTCATCCGACTGTTTGTTCAAATGGAGAAATCTGAAATTCATTTAATCAAGTTTAATGGTACCAATTATCCATCCTGGTCTTTCCAATTCGAACTTTACCTCGAAGGTAAAGAATTATGGGGCCATATCTCTGGGACTGATCCCAAACCAACAGAGGATGAAAAGAAAATTGTGTCCTGGAACACGAAAGATGCTAAAATCAAAACGTGGATTCTTGGTTCCATGGAACCCCAGTTTTTCATGAATTTGAAACCATACAAAACTGCCAAGGATATGTGGAACTATCTAAAGAAAATATATCATCAGGGGAATTCTGCACGCCAGTATCATTTGGAATTTGAAATCGCAAACTATATGCAAGGCACTTCCTCAATTCAAGAATATTATTCTGGTTTCCAGAATTTATGGGCCGAATTAGATGAAATCAAATATGCAGATGTCTCCGCACAGGTTCTTCCAGAATTGCTGAATATACTCGCAACTAGTCATCGGGATCAATTTCTCATGAAATTAAGATCTCAATATGAATCGGTCAGATCCAATCTCATGAGTAGGGTCCCTTCTCCTTCTCTGGATGACTGTCTTCATGAATTATTGCGAGAGGAACAGCGACAATTGACGCAATCTGAGGTGCTTCACAAGTTAGTCCAGGTACTATGGAGGTTGCCTATAGTGTACCCACTTTTCAATCACCAACCTCATCTGTCAGTGTTGGTCATTCTTCCAAGGGGAAACAGTCGAACAGAGATCTGAGTAAAGTACAGTGCTTCAAGTGTCAAACTTTCGGTCATTTTACAAATCAGTGCAAGCAGCGGATCTGCAATTACTGCAAGGCATCTGGACATTCGATCAATGAATGCCGCAAACGTCCTCAAAACAGAAATCCGAAAGCTTACCAGGCGATTACTGCTACTGGAACTATTGATTCATCTTCCGCGTCTTCTTCAGCACCTGCTTCTGCTGCTCCAGTCTCTCCTGAAATGATCCAACAGATGATTTTCCAGGCATTGTCCACTCTTGGTATATCCGGTAAAAATCAATCTCCTTCTCACTGGTATTTTGATTCTGGTGCCTCTAATCATATGACATCATCCTCCAAAAATTTCTCCACAATTAAACCATATGATGGCCAGATTAAAGTCCATGCTGCTAATGGAACCACTATACCTATTACATCTGTTGGTGATATCTCTCATTCTCTACCTTTACATGATGTCCTTTGTTCCAAAAATCTTTCTACCAACTTAATTTCTGTTGGTCAATTGGTTGATAATAACTGCAATGTCTGTTTTTCCTCCTCTGGTTGTGTGGTGCAGGATCAGGAGACGGGGAAGGTAATAGTGAAGGGGCCTAAGTGTGGGCGTTTGTTTCCTCTTCACATAGTAACACCGGCTCCAGATATGTCCTTGTTTGCTTTATCAGTTGTTTCTAGGAATAATGTGCAGTTGTGGCACAATAGATTAGGCCATCCCAATTCAACCATCTTGTTATCTTTGTTAAACTCTGGTCATATTAATAAAATGAAATTTTTATCATCAGATGTTGTTTTTGATTGCACCACTTGTAAGCTGGGTAAAAGTAAAACTTTGCCTTTTCCTTTACATATCTCTTCTGCTACCCAAAGTTTTGATTTAATACATAGTGATGTTTGGGGTGTTGCACCAATTATTTCTCATTCACAGTATAAGTATTTCGTCACTTTCATTGATGATTATAGCCGGTTTACATGGATTTATTTTCTACATGCCAAATCTGAAGTTTTTGATGTATTTAAAAAATTCTTGAATTATGTTCAAAATCAATTTTCAACATGTATTAAGGTTCTTCGAACCGACTCAGGGGGGGAATATGTGTCCAAACAATTTCAGGAATTTTTACAAAACAGAGGGATTATCTCCCAACGGACTTGTCCCTATACTCCCCAACAGAATGGTGTGGCAGAACGGAAAAATCGTCATCTTCTAGACATGGTCAGATGTTTATTATTAGAATCCTCCGTTCAACCCAGATTTTGGTCAGAAGCTTTAACCACTGCTACTCATATCATCAACCGACTTCCTTCTCCAAAACTTCAAAACACATCTCCATATTTTCGTCTTTTCAAAACTGCACCACAATACACATCTTTTCACACTTTTGGTTGTGTTTGTTTTGTTCATCTTCCCCCGCACGAACGATCCAAGTTATCCGCTCAATCTGTAAAATGTGCATTCCTTGGTTATGCTTCCCACCAAAAAGGTTTTGTTTGTTATGACCCCACTTCCAAGCGTCTTCGCATTTCGAGGAATGTTGTTTTTTTTTTACATCAGTATTTCTTTCAGGCTTATCCTGATTCGTCTCCAAAAATTTCCTTTTCTAAAGTACCATCCTTTGCTGATGATTGTCTTCTTTCACCTTTGCGTTTTCATCCGGACAAGGTGTATACTCGTCGACAAAGAACAAATGCCACTACTTTGCCTCCTTTGCAAGAACCAGTCCAGAATCCTGATCCAGCATCATCTTCGCCTCAACTTGCTATTCGTCGTTCTGCTCGTATCTCTCGTCCACCGGATCGATACGGCTTCTCTCATTCTTCATATTTTGCTACTTTATCTTCTGTATCCATTCCTACTTCTTATTCACAAGCAGCAAAACAAGAGTGCTGGAGACAGGCTATGGAAGAAGAACTTGGTGCTCTACAGCAGAACCAAACCTGGGTGACTGTTCCCTGTCTAGCTTCGGTTAAACCTATTGGGAGTAAATGGGTTTACTCTATTAAGTTAAAGGCAGATGGTACTTTGGATAGATATAAAGCTAGGCTTGTGGCCCTTGGCAACCGACAGGAATATGGCATTGACTACGAAGAGACTTTTGCGCCTGTCGCAAAAATGACTACTGTTCGCACCATCCTTGCTATAGCTGCATCTCAATCATGGCCTCTTTTTCAATTTGATGTGAAAAACGCATTCCTTCATGGTGATCTTAAGGAAGAAGTTTACATGCGTTTGCCTCAAGGTTTCACAAAATCATCAGAAAATCAAGTTGCTCTTCTGAAACGATCGTTGTATGGGCTAAAACAAGCACCACGAGCATGGTTTGACAAATTCAAAGATGTGTTACTCAAGCTACAGTTTCAGCAGAGTCCTTATGATCCATCGTTGTTTTTGCATCACGCATCAACAGGAATCACCATTCTTCTCGTCTATGTAGACGATATCATCATCACTGGGACAGATACAGCAACGATTCAAGATCTCCAATTTTCGTTGCATCAATCTTTTCATATGAAGGATCTGGGCCCTCTGCAATATTTTTTGGGATTGGAAGTTCATCACTCCGAGAAAGGGTTGATTTTACATCAACATAAGTATACCATGGATTTGATTGAATCCGCAGGCCTGTCAAACTCCACCCCTGTGGATACTCCTCTGGAACTGAATCTCAAACTCCATAGTGACAGTGGTGATCCCCTGTCTGATCCGACATATTTTCGCCAGCTTGTCGGTAGTCTTATATATTTGACTACTACTCGTCCTGACATCAGTTATGCAGTCAACTTAATGAGTCAGTATATGACAAAGCCTCATCATCTACATTTAGCAGCAGTTCGGCGCATTATTCGTTATCTTCTTGGCACTTCTCATAGAGGCTTGTTCTTTCCTGTTGGCTCTAAGATGACATTGACTGCCTATTCTGATGCTGATTGGGCAGGTTGTCCTGATACTCGTCGGTCCACCACAGGTTGGTGCATGTTCTTAGGTGATGCTCTTATTTCCTGGAAAGTGAAGAAACAGGACAGAGTTTCAAAATCATCAACTGAGGCAGAATATCGTGCCATGTCTGCTGCATGCTCAGAGATTATATGGCTTCGAGGTCTCCTTGAGGAACTTGGCTTCTCACAGAAATCTCCTACACCGTTACATGCGGATAACACCAGTGCCATTCGGATTACTGAGAATCCAGTTTTTCATGAGCGCACTAAACACATCGAGGTTGCTTGCCATTTTATCAGAGATGAATATCTTCGCAATGTTATTTCCCTTCCGTTCATCTCCTCCAGCCTCCAGACTGCTGATATTTTCACCAAAGCACTTCCTCGACCACGTCATCAATTCTTAACAGACAAATTGATGTTGGTTGACTCATCGGCATCAATTTGAGGGGGGGTGTTAATGAAGCTGCTCCAAGCCCAATCTCGCAGGCCCATTTAGGCCCATTGTTTGTTCTTATCATTAGTCACAGCCTCATGTACATACTATATTAGTTAGCTAATTATTAGGATCTAGATTAGTGTAGATTTGCTTAATTGATTGTAATCCGGATTGATTGATTGTAATCAGGGCTTTTCAGTCCCTATTTATATGAGATACAAACGACCCTAAAAGGGATCGATCACTATTCATTTCAGTCTCTCACAGATGTGTGCTCTGTTGCTTACAATATCAAATGGGCAACTACTAAGTTCATAACTTTGTATTGGTGGAATATTTATTAAATGAAGGCAGGAAATTGACATCAATATTTACACAGTGATCTTACTAAAGGGAAAAATTAGTAAGACATTTTTCTTTATTTAAAGTGGCCGTCTAACTGTCTGTGCTCATTTCTCTGTTTTGGAAATATGAAACAATTCAAGCATCTCCTGTATCATTATAAATGTTAGTTTACTGAACTCCACCAATTCAAAGAATGCCGGTTTGTCTTCCTTTCTTGTATGGTGTTGTGTAGTTATGTTCTTGTTGATATTCTTTCTTGTCAACCTCAGTTTGCTGATAAAGACCTAGAGTCTTATAAATATGTATTTGTGGATGGATGCCTGCCATTTACCTCTTCTCGCTCAGGTCCATTTTGAAGAAACCACTGAACAGGGGTTGTAGGGAGATTGAGAAAGTGATTCAGCATTCAAAATTTTGAAATATCGGTAGCTTCTATTGATGCTGATTGCAGAGAATCAATTTATAAATATCTTTGTCTATTGTACCTTCTCTGGAATAAAACCTGTACGGTGCATGTAAAGAAGAATAAAATCATCTTCTAGCAAGCTCAAAAGAAAAGCCGAATTATTGCCATTTCAACAATTGAATCGGTTTGAATCAAACTAATTCCATATCAACCCAGACTACATTCCATGTTAATGGTTAAATTAAAATAGCTCGTTATATATATCACATACAGTACATATGCAGTATCTACAGTCTTTTATATCACCCATAGTAAATATACAGTAGATTTACTCTGATGCACATTTGTACCCTAGATACCGATTGAGGTCAAAGGTTGACATAGAGAATGTATCTGGGGAATTCTCTTGCTGGCAACGTTTTGGTGGCAACCTTTCTTGCAATACCTCGTCAACAGAGGAGCCAGAGGCTGTCGCTGTTGGTTGGGGTGGGAGTGTTGATCATGCTGGTGCATCATCTGCACAAGGAAATAATCTTGGATGGCAATGGTTTAGGGATCCCAGATTGAAATCCCTTGGATTCAGGGGAGTATTTCTATCCAATACAACCCGTAAGACCTCCTTGCTTTCAAAACCTGCATATCAAGGACATTTCTCTTTTATCTTTTACCGCGAGGATTTTCACTATGGCTTTTATGCAGCTCCGTTGGTTGAATCTGACAAAGCAACTGGTGAAGAGCTTTTTCTTCTATGGAGGATGGAGAAAGGAGTAGCAGAGGGCTCAACTGAGATTCCGAAAGGTCTGTTTTACATTTCTCTCTATGCGTTTGTCCTTGCTTCTTATAGATTATTTTAACCTAACTACTACTATCATTTTTGCAATATTGGAAAACAACTTGAGCAAATCATTTATTTAATGTGATAGTAATTAGTTCACTCTTGACAGCTTTGAGACAAGTTCTTAATATATAAATCTTCAATGAGAAGAGTAAGGAGAGAGCTGTGATTCATCAGAAGTTGGTCATCCTTCCTATTGGATTCAACTTATTTTTGGTGGCTTGTCATTTATAAACTTTCCCTCATTGTTCAGGTGAGGCGATTCCTCTTGAATACAATCTAGCAGGTCTGAATGCTATTAGTTTTGACAAGGGCTGTTATGTGGGCCAAGAGTCTGTCGCTCGTACGCACCACCGCGGTGTCATTCGTAAGCGATTAATGCCTCTAAAGTTTGTAGACAACAGTGGAAGAGGTATTGGCTTCTGCCGTGACTTGCTTTTCCAGGCTAGCGCTCTTTGGTTGTACTATGAACTTGGCATTGTTCCTTTGTTTGTGCAGAAGTAGAGCAGCAGGTCAGCCCAGGTTCAGAAGTGATTAATGCTGCATCTAACAAGGTTGGAACAGTAACAACTGCACTTGGGTGTCGAGGGATGGGTCTATTGAGACTGGCCGAGGTTTTCAAAGATTCTAGTGGGTTGAGTATTAATGGACAGGAAAACGTCAAGGTTAAGGCTATTCAACCTGAGTGGTGGCCTGCTGAATGGGTCTCAAATCATGATCAGCACACTGCTGTAGCATAGATCACCCAAGAGCTAGTTCTGATCCACAGGAAACCTAAAGATGCCCTATTGAAGAATTCAGGTAAATTAATAAAAAGAAAGAACAAGAGTTCGCAATGGAACACTCGGCTTTTTTTTTTTTTTTTTTGGAGAGAAGTGAATGGAACTATTAGCAATGTACACTCACGGCAGAGTTTTGTATTATAATAATTGTATCTCAGTGGCCTTAGTTTCAAATGTACGTTACAAATGCATTCGAGAGATAAAAGGATCAAACAAATTGGACCTTTAGATTTCTGTGGCAGGGGATATTTGCATCATTTATTGTTTTATTTTCATGTCTTCTTGCCATATGGCAATGTATTCTGCATATGCTTCACTGATGGGGCTGTTCAAGATCATCTAAGGAAATCATCAGTTATGTTATGATAGGGTGGTTCAGTTATGATAGAGTAGTATTCGAACATAGATTTTTGCCAATTTGGTGTTTCTGAATGAGGACTCCAGACTTCAATCATGTGATATCAATTTTTTCTTTAACTACAAATAAATAAATTGAGGCATATTGAGTATATTTTCAAAAATGGGTGAATGCTATAGTCGAGAGGACTCCTCTCTTGATCTCTTTATCTAATTCAGGGGCGAGGTGCATTACTTTGTTCATAGGCGGTTGCCAGATTGTAATGAGAAAGGCATTGCTAATGGCTTTGTATTTATGCACATCATGAGATGCCTCAGTGGTAAGAAGCATCACTTCTCACCCGCAGCGTCAGGGATCAACCTCTGGCAATGCCAGAGGATTGGCCCGACTGTACAAAAAGGTGAAGGCATGATAGGGCGATGAGCACTCAGTCGCAGAGCAGACTGTGCATGGAGGAACCCATAAATGCCCCGGGTAGGGCTAAGATTGAAAGATTAAAGGCGAGGATGCAAAGGAGTCATATTAAACTATCAAAGGTGACACCTTTCGATATAGTCAATTGATAATAAGATAGGGATTTAACTATTAAGGTGAAGTGGAGATATGTTCTAGGGCCCATCTTGTTGTCCCCTTTTCAGAGAAGATATGGGCACCTCATTACCCTTAAATCCCAGGAAATTGACGGTCCACTACTCACCCCCTTCCTCCAAGGATAAAAGGCCTCTTTCTTAGTAGGATTAGAACCCTGTGACTAGTACGGCAATTTCAGGGGCAGATGACATCACCCCCATCAAAGTTGGGCCCTGGATCCTCTGAGGCTTTGACTAAGAGAATCGCGAGGAGAAGAGTGGAGCTCCACAGTGGGGCCCACTATTGAGAATCCGAGCAGCTCAAAATAAAAACCCTCTTAGTGTATGGCTCCTAGTTCCACCGTAAGATTGACAGTTTGATTAAAAACATGTTTAACACAATCTTGACCGCCTTATAGTGGGACCAACTCCTACTAGGGTGAAATTTGGAGATATCCCATAGTTGGAAAGGGAGTTTATTTTGTGCGCCTCAGATTTCAATAGGTGGGCCCTATTATAGAGTTCCACTCCTTCAACCGAGGATTTCTCTGAAATGGTCCACAGTCATCAAAGTTTACCTTGCATGGGCTGTCAAGACGGATAACAATCAGATTAGCCCAGGCCATGATAAGCCTTCCAAATTCCAAGCCCTACCTTTCAGACCTGAAAGCCCAGCCTTCGAGCCCCCCACTTATGCTACAACTTGCCAGAAACACCCATACTTGCATCACTTGCATTTCTCTGAAACAAGTAGAGTAATGGTGGTGTAGAAAAGGCCATACTGGTTTTTAATATAAAACAGGGTTGATGGATTATCTCTCACAAATTCTATATTTACCAACTACTCACATCGCCTTCAATCAAACACCTACCCAACATCAGATGGGGCAATTTCTGGGAGCTGGTTGACCCAATTGGCTAGTCATGAGCCATCTGACTAAAGGCAGTGAAATAGGCATTGCCACCCATCTGATCAATGGCGATTGAATAGAAGCATGAAATAGAAATGTCAGCAATAAACCACCGTTGATGAGAATGTTAGCAACATCTATTGGGGCTCTTCTTAATAGTTGGTGGAAACTGCGGGCTCGCCGAACAGAACAGAGTCACCAGACCAGACCCCCCTTTGTCAGTTCATCATAAACAAGAATCTCCAGCTATCTTTGTAGTGCTACAAAAGTGTTTCGTGCTATACAAAATGAAACTAAGAGCATTAGATGAATCAAAAGAAAGTGTGAGAACTGAGAATGACCTCCAAAACCATCCCATCAATAGGAATAAGACATTAAATATATTACCAGCAAGTATGGCTGAACAATTGACAATCTCAAGCACAAGTCATCTGAGAATTCCTTCATAAGCAACAAGAATGTTATTTCTTATCCTTCATTAATCATAGAACGTAGCCACGCCACACGCAGTGTTCCTCTCAGCGTCATAAATGCAACAGCCCACTTCTCCTCCCCAAGAATTTTAACTGCTTTCACTTTTTCATTTTGGTCCAGATCTTTCATTGCCTGTAGTTCTACCAGGCACTTGTTGTACCATGAAAAGTTGGCTAATGGACTCATTTGAATCGGGTGAGTATCGGATGACACCATCAATGACTCCCCTCCATTCGTTGCCGTCCTTCGAACTTCAACGCTTTCCCGTGATCTTTTATTATCATGCATCGAAGATGGCGTGACAGATCTGCGCTTACGCGGTTGCCAACTCCTCTCCGGGGGCAGATCATCCTCCTCCTCCTCTGAGCTTGAATTACGTTCGTCAACATCCTCTCGTACGTCATTGAAAGGAGAAGCACTAATAACAGGGGAATGTGGGGTGCTTGGTGCACTCCTTTGATCCAATGGTTCAGGACACAGCGTCAACAAATGATCCCTTCCTTCAGCTGCTGTACCCACGGGAAAATAGGAAAATGTTCATATACCATACAGAATTGCACAAACAATAGTGTCAGATGTACCTTCTAAAAGTAAGGCTAACTTATCATAGTGAAGGAATCTCTTGTTTCTATATAGCTTAGCATCAGGGTGCTCCTGTGAATCAAGATGCATCAGTCCATTATCAAGACAAAATTAATAAAAAGATGACGTCAATAGAACACCCCCCACCCCCCCACCCCACCCCCCCAAAAAAGAAAGGACCAAGCATTGGATGAACTTACAAAGATATATCGATCCCAAACTTCATTGTCCGCAGTTAAAATTTTGAATCGATCATCCCAAACAAATCCACTTTGTTGCTGAAGCATACGCACATAACGGTATTGCTTTCTGAGGAGGTTAAAGCGGCTCTTCAGTTGTTGCTTACTGTGCCTTACCCTAAAATTTAGATTGAATGCATTTGCAATGATGTTCCAGGCTTCTTTTGTCCATCCATTTTCACCTCGTCTTCCGAGACTGGTTTGTTCTATTAATTTATCAAGTAAGAAGGAATCGCGTGATACACTCCAGTCTGTCTTGGTAAGGTCTTTAGATATGATGTGAGGTTCAGACATCTTGTAAAGGACTGCATTATTCACAATAATATCAATAAACAAATAGGAAAAGGCAGTAATCTTAAGAAGACTATATTGCCGAAAACTCAAAAAACATAGGGCCTGTTTGTTTGCACAAAATACATAGGAATCCATGCTCAAATGAGCACCACCAAAGGATTATTAAAGAGGTGAGAGGTGAAAAATATGAAGCGAGGGGGAAAGGATACAGAGTATCAATGTAGATGGGACCTTCACTTTCCTAGGATTTGAATCACTAGGGCGATGGCTAGTTATTCATTCCTTATCTTCCGTTGATTCAGTTTTTTTAAAGGGGAGATGGATGGGCATTTTTGGATATTGACCTTTGGTTCTTCATTTTTACCACCTATAAAAAAATACAGCTCTTAGAACTCCTAGGAATTATATTGCATGAAACAAACAGACCCAAAGGGACTCGTAAATAAGAAACCAGGCACTACTCTTTGAAGACTAGATAATTACATAAAGTCATCATGTAGAAGTTACAATATAAAGACCGCATGATTCAAATTTCTAAAACAAAGGCACTTATGAGAACAAACCAAATATAAATTTTATCTATTGACAGAACATTGCACTAGAAGCCTCATTATCAATTAAAATACAAATCTATAAACCAACTACAAATAGTCAGATTTATTGTAAGAGAAGGCTCCAAAACACTAATAATTTTCAAGCAAAAATGTGTGCATGCAGGGATTGTTATAGAGCTCTTGATTTTCCCTTCCCCCAGGGCCCTTTTGTTTAGATGGAACTGAATTGCCAGGAATTCAAGGTAAAATGCGTTCCTAATAAGGATATTAAAGAGGTAAGAGGTGAATGATATGAGGTGGAGATGTAGAGGGAACTTGACTTTCCTAGTGTTTGATTTACTAGGGTGATGGACACATTATTTCCACCAAAGGGGAGACTATTTGATGGTCATTTGTTGATATTCACCTTGGTTGCTTCAATTTTAGCTACTTCAACAGGAATACATTTCTTAGAATTCCCAAGAACTGAATTCCATGCAAACAAATGCGCGCTAAGGGAAAATTTCCTAATGCTTTGGGATTTCATTTTTTTTTTCTTTTTTCAAGACCTTTAAAACTTAACCAAACTAGTTATAAGTACTGGATATACTGTGAGAGTACATTAGGATGAAAATTGAATGTAAGCTTTCTCATTAAATACTGATTTGGCTTAGCTTTCTCATTAAATACTGATTTGGCAGATACATTGTCACACAACCGCCACAAAGTTAAAATTACAATATCAAACAATCTCTACAAAATTAACTCAGTTATGAACACCCCAACCTTTGGCAAAACATCAGCTTCTTCATTCCATTCTCTTGGAATACGAGCAAAACAAGTCTCTACTTTTTTGGTAGAAACAAGTCTCTACTTGAAGATGGTGTTGTGTCCACCTTACAACATGAGCTTAATCTGATTCTGTAAGAGAAGGTCCCCCACAGAACATTGTGAAGAGTCTCACACCATTTCTTATGGCGGAAACCTCTGCTCTACTGGAGTCTCCTGACCCAATAGGACCTAAGAATGCCAAGATAATGCCCCTTTGTGCCATTCAAAGAGCACCCCATCTGGGTTGAGTTTCACTTGCCTTAATTTAAGATAATCTATGCTTTTATTGTGATTCTACTCCAACCTTTAATCACACAAAAACATGAAGCTAATCAAAGCAATCAGTCAAAAAGAAAGAAACTTTAATTCTAAAACGATAAATAATCAGACCCCAAAAAAAAAATCTGAAGACCAACCTCTAAATGAAGAACTAGGAAAGACCCAAATCAACAAAAAAAAAAAAAGAAAAAAAGAAAAAAAAAAAACCAAAAAAGAAGATGGCATTAGAACAAGCAAAACCCCAGCTTTAGCCTGGATTGTGAGACAACATAAACTCCAACGGATAAATAAGGCTAATAGAGAAAGAAAAACAGGGGCTTTTGCCAATGGTTTTGACAAGTCTAGATCTATCTATTAAAGAAAAGAAAAGGAGATGGAAAGAGAGATGAGGAAGAAGAAGAAGAACCTGGTTGCTGTATATAAGAAGAATGAAGTAAGCGATTGCTCTCTATCACCAAGGCCAACGCGTCTTAATAGAAGACAGACATGAGAACCCCAGATAACAAGAAGAAATTATACATAGAAAAACTGAAGAAGAAGAAGAAGAGAGAGAGAGACTCAAGAAGAAGAAGAAGCAGGAGAGAGGGAGAGAGAGAGAGAGAGAGAGAGAGAGCAGGTATCACATAACATAACACACAGACAATCGAGTCAACGACACTTTTCTTCTTTCTAAATTTCTGGATTCTCAAAATACGTTACTTTTTTTTTTCCTTTTTCTTTCACCAGTTGCTTTATAGGTAAAATTTTGGTGTACCAAACAAGAGAAAACAACATGACCAATTGGCCAAACCCCTTGTTTGGATTCTTGGAGTTCGCTGGTCCTGACTGTACTCCTCCCACTCTATATACATTTTACATCTAATCTAATTACCTGTCCAAATACATGATTCTTGATTTACATGTGTAAGTTACCTGCATTTTGTTAGGAAAATCCAATGGAACCCCATAGGCAGGGTTGATGTTTGGGGTGACACACATCTCTGTAAATACCCACCATGTATGTGTTCAACATGTTGATAGGGGCCACAGAAGGTGACCAGGTGGCTAGGCTCATATGCCAGTTTAGGAGATTACATGGAAAAAATGCGGCTAGGCCGCATAAGATCCTTAGGACTTCTTTGTGCAACGAGAGGATCCAACACTCAAGTAAATTTTTTTCTATTGGAGAGCAATCTTACATTCTTTTCTTTCCTTTCAATAGGAAATTGAAATCATCTATATCAATGAAAATCAATTTCTTATTCTCATTCTCTACAAGGAAATGTGTCGTCATAAACAATGGAAAAGTGAATTTCATGGGAAATCAGAATATAATATATTTTTTTCCATCTCAAAATCCTCTCGTCCCTCGGGTGCACCCTAAATTATAGAGTGCAGAGCAAGATGACCACTTCAACTATGCCCAATAGTCCATAACTGAAATGGGCCAACCCAAACTTAAGCCGGGTTATCAACAGGATAGAGAAATCAGTCAAACCCTAAATTTATTGGTTAGGTTAGGTTAGGTTCATACAATGAATTATATGTTAGGTTAGGTTCATACAACGAATTAGATGAGTTGACTTCAGGTCAGGTCAAGGTGGATTAGCATGTATGGCCTCAAAACATTTACTTGACCCATTTATTGATTGGGATGAAAAAATGTTTAGCAAGATAAACTGAGCTGGCCTGGGAAGGAATTGCCACTACCATTGTAGCTCCTGGTTTAGAGGGTCTTGACTGGGACTTGATGAGCCACTTACTTTAGCTCTCTGCCTCTTCCTCAACATTATGAAAATGGGCTGCGTTCACGTCTGATCATTGGTGGATCTTCTCTTTCACTCCGCTCCATATAGAAAATTTTCCTAATTGCCAAACCCAGATTGGTGCCTGCAGCATAATATGCCTTGCTTGTTTGTTTGCAAAAGAGTAAAGTGAAGGAGGGTTGAAATAAATTCCAAATCCTATGATTTGTTTGTTTGTAATTGCTTAATGATTTTGAATCCTTATTATTTTGTCAATATACATTATCTACCTAAAAACCTGAATATAAAAGTACAAGTATAAATAGAAATAAGTTGGAAACAGGGTTTCAATGTGAAATCCCTGAAACAAGACCCAAAGGTCTGTGATTCTAAAATGGGTCACATTCATGCACTATTTTCTTATTTGGGTCATTCATGGGCCAGGCCATCTTGGACAAAATCTAAGCCAGCCTATCTGAAAATATCAGTCACAAGTCACAACTGATCAAGTTTTCAACCCCTGGTCACAACTCACAAATGATCAAGTTTTCAACCTCTCTACCAAGTCGGTCATGAACCAAAACAACGAAGATGGCTCGATACTCAAGAGGATTTTCTAGATAGATAATTATATAGGCCCGGCAGGAATTCCTTGAAGCTTATGGCCCAAACTGAACCTGGCACATTAGGCAAAATAATGCAACTTTCCTTCTGTAGTGAGCATCAGATGAACAAAAGATGATGGAAAGTAAGTACATCCCCTCACTCAGCACCACTCCTTCAACTCCAAGCATGTGAACTGGAATTTTCTTTTCAACCTATTAGTCACATGAGGGAGATCCCCACAACACAAACAAGGCCAGAACACAACCACCACCCTGGGTCCTCAGAAAAGGACACAATTCATTACAAAATTAGAATAACAACAAAACTACCCTAAGCCATCAATTCAGAGGTTAGCTAGCCATGTCCCCCCTTTCCCCATTGCCCTGGAAAACCTTTTTGTCTGGGGAATCATCAATTCAAAATCACAGAATCATCTAACAGCAGAGCCATGGAATGCAATGGAGGAGGACATCAACACTTGCTACTGCATTTGATCAGCTCTTCAATGACCATCTCCATCTGAGGCCTCCTATCTGGGGCTTCATTGGTACAGGCCAATGCCAATCTTGCCAGCTTCAAGGCCTCTGATTCAGAGAACTTCCCATGGAGATTCTCATCAACAAGGTCCTCCAGCTTGCCAGATTCAGCCCCAAGTCGCATCAAGTGGGTGATCCTCCGTTTTCCGCTGATGACCTGAAACACAATCACCCCAAATGCATACACATCGCTCTTATCTGTAAATCGACCCACAGTAGTGTATTCAGGGGCCAGGTATCCCATGGCAGCACTGGACTTGAGAGTTGAGAAGACGACATCATCAACCAAGAGCTTGTGCAGCCCAGAATCCGAGAGCAGAGGTTTGAAATGTTGGTCGATGAGGACTTTCTCTGCTGATATGTTTTGATGAACAAGGGCAGGTTTGCTCGGTTTAATGCCGTGTAAATATTCAATGCCTGTATTAAGATTAAATAGAGAAAAAATGTAATGAGAAAATGGAAAGAAAAATAGAGGCTAAGTTGAGTATCTAATCTAAAAAAGATCAAGCTTGCAAATAAGTTTTTCTCCCCCTCTCTCTCTCTAAATACCCAACTCACTACAAGAATATGAGCTATGGCCTCTGGATTCTCTCCTCTAAAAACAAATTGACTGATGCATAGAAGGAGTGGTGAGAACTACACAGACCCAGTTGCAGTACTAAATAGTAAATACCCAACTGACCACGGTATAGAAGTAGATGAGAAAAAAAGACTCTGGATTCTCTCCTCCAAATACAAACTACAAGTGCATAATAAGAAGATAAAAAGTAAATCCAAATGGGTTCAATTAGATATAAGAAGGAAGCAATGAGAACTACACCAACCCAGTTGGAATTTTTCTGTGCATACCCAACTCACTACAAGAAGATGAGTTTAAATGGTCTCTAGAATCTTTCCAGTAAATTTAAAATATCAAGGGATTTTAAGAAGATGAAAAGATCCAAATCGGTTCTATTCAATACAAGAAACACTAAGGTCAAGGTGAAAAACTAAACAGACCCAGTTGGATATCTTCTCAAAATGGCAAACTTTCTACAAGAAGATGAAACAAATAAATGTCTCTGGATTCTCTCCACTAAAACAAGTTACTAATGCATAATGATAAGAAAGAAGGAAGACCCAAATAGGCTCTTTATCTTTATTTCCATTAAACACCCTTTATAGGAAGGAAATCTAAGTAGTGGATTTCTCATCCCTCTCCCAAAAAAAAGGCTCCTAGAAGCATTTAAGATGAACAATCTTTCACTGGAAAGGAAATAGGATGTAACTAAGAAGAAGACCTGACCTTTAGCAATGCCATTTATGATGGAAACGCGCCTAGGCCAGTCGAGAACTCTGCCATTGTAGTCTTTAACATCCAAATACTGCGACAAGCTTCCGTTTGCAACAAAATCATAGATAAGAAAGCACTCGCCCCTCCCTTTCGAACAGCAAAACCCCTTCAATCCAACAAGATTCTCATGTCTCAGTGAAGTCAGTATCTTCAGCCCCTTCAAGAACTCCAATTCCTCCGTCTTACAGCTCGACTTGTTGATGCTCTTAACCGCAACAAGCGACCCATCTCTCAAAATCCCTCTGTAAATCGCAGCAAAGTTGCTCTTCCCCAACAGATTCACCTCAGAGAAGTACTGAGTCGCCGACTCCACTTCTTCTAAATTAAATCTAAAGCCCTGTAAAACCTCCTGGGAGAACCCAACTCCGCTCCTTCCATCGGCCAATGGATCCCAGCCATTGGAGTACTCGAGATTGATGAGAGGAGAGGCGCTTTTTCTGCAGAACTCCTTGGCCTGGTCAGTGCTCATTCGGCTATCGGAGAGCTCGAATGTACTTCCAATCTTCTGTTTTCTACGACGGTACCATGAGAAGGCGAAAAGCCCTGCAAATGCTCCTCCTACCACAACTGCAATGACCCCAATAACTACTGCAATGCAAGAGGTCTTGGACGGATTTGGAGATTGGGTTTTGTTACCACGCAGCTGAAGATTTGCAGACTGTGGAATGTCGTTTGAAGGGAGGCCATTCGAATTAGGTCCGTAAGGTTCGGGCTTGTTGGGATTAATGGCATCTGTAGATTCACAGGCTCTCAAAGAAGAAAACCCTGATCCACACAAGTTTGGATTGTTCGCATACTGAAATCCATCGTTCAATCGCTTCAGAGCTACATTCAAAAAGGGGAAGAGGGAAAAAAGAAACGAAAAAAAAAGGTGGGTTCTTTCAGTTCATCCAATAACAGTAAAGAAAAATCAAAATGGAAGTAAGACATCAAAATGACAATAGAAAAACGAACTAGATCTTTCATTTCAACTCAAGAAAGACCAAGAAAATAAAGAACTTGGGCAGGAAAGAGGCAGAGGTGGAAGAAAAGAGGTTACCATAAGGAACATTGCCCGAAAGGGTGTTGTTCCTAACATCCAACACTTGCAGCTCCGGAACATCAGCAACCTTTCGTGGAATCGAACCGAAGAGCTGATTAAAGCTCAAATCCAACCTCATTAACATGCTTAAATCTCCCAAAGTCGCAGGAATAGCCCCAGTCAATCGATTATACTGCAATGCGAGAACACTCAGCTTCTTCAAATACCCCAGCTCCTTCGGAATGCTCCCACTCAACTGATTATAGCAAAGCTGCAAAACTGCCAAAACCCCAACAGATAACATCAAAAACCCAGAAAAGAAAACCCAAAAAGAACCCAAAATCTCCAAAAAAAAAAAAGCAACAAACTTTCTATCGTCCTCACCTTGCAGATTACCCATGTTGCCGATTTCTGCAGGGATGTTTCCAGTGACGTTATTGACGTTGAGATAGAGGTCAACAAGCTCGGTGAGATTCGAAATCTCTCTGGGTATTTCTCCATTTAGGGAGTTATAATGGAGGTAGAGACCAGTCAGAGATCTCAATCCGGAAATGGCAGGAGGGACCGAACCAGAGAGCCCTTTTCCTTGCAGAGAAATGTTAGTCACTTTCCCATGCTCGTTGCAGGCGACCCCTTCGAAAGAGCCGTTGCAAGGATCACCCTCTTCAATCCATGAGGAAAGGATTCGACCCTTTGGATCCAAAGCGAGTTTCATTTCCATGAGAGCTTTCAGCTCAGCGTTTCCAGAAACAGTTCCAAGGAATGCAAATGCTAGAAGAAAAGAAAGGAATGGAGTGAATAAACCCATTTTCAGAAGAAAAAAAAAAAAGTAGTCCCTCAATCCAGAGCTCTCTCTCCTTCTATATCACTGTTTTTTTTTTTTTTTTGTGTGTGTGTGTGTGTGAGAGAGAGAGAGAGAGAGAGAGAGAGAGTTAGGAAGAAGGAAGAAGAGAGGGAGTTGTCGCCATTGGTGTTTTGTGGAAGAAACAAGAAGAGAATTAGCTGGTCATCTTGTACTGTGAAACACGAATTTCACGGTCTGTATTGTAATTTGTAAAGCAGAGGAAGCAGATGGATGAGATTCTTAACTCTCTTCGAGATGTTGAAAGCTCAGAAGGAAAGATAAAAGAAAGGAGATTTGAATCTTTTATTAACTGGCAACAACACTCCTACAGTCCTACTGAAAAGTGGAAATGGGATCCTCCAAGTTCATGATCTATCAATGGGCCCATAATTCGAATTGACACACTCACACACACCTGATTTGTTAATGGGTTGGCATTACAATTTGGCTTACTATATCATCAACCATCAAACTGAGATTTCTTTCGATAGCATGGAATTGAAATCCTAAGAATTATCAAATTTCTCCTTTAATGGAGAATGAATTAATGTTTGAAAATTTAATAAAAAAATATTATAAAATAAATTTCAAATCAATAAAAATTTGATAATGGCAGTTTGATGGTAAAGTATACTTTTTGCAAAGATCTTTTATTGTGCATCTGCATCTACATAGTGTCATTCATCATGTAGGACCCATTTAAATTCAGGGGAGGTCCTACCTTTGGTCACAGCCCGAATGCGCACTCCTATATGAGCTAGTGTGTATGAGAATTTTTTCTATTTTTAAATAAAGTGAAAATACATTTCTTTTCGTGAGATAAAGAAATCAATAAGTGGTAAAATAGTCACTTTCCTTGTGTTTTAGAGAGTAAATTTTTTATATAGTTGATAAAGTAAATGTAAAATCTTTTTACAATTGAGACATTTTTTTCACTTATTGTGACCAATCAAACATATGTAAAATAATCTTTTTTTTACATTGGGATTTCATTCCCACATATTTCACTTGACCTTATGAAAGCATTGCATGGAAGAGCTTCCCCTAGTAAGTAAGCCCGTGCTTCACTTACATCCCCATCTCATATTCTTTCATTTTCACCTCTTTAATAATTTTCTACAACACTTTTTCATGAATCTTTTGAAATTCAATTCCACGCAAACATAAATATGAAAATGATGAATTTTGAGGAAGTAAATTGAAAAGGAAGGTTTACAATGATACCACTAAATTGATATTTTGCCAACTCCCACTCTATGAGACATCCAGCTTTCAACCCACCTACTTACCCAAATGGTTAGCATGATCTAGGTGGGCTACAGCCTACACTTAAAGTGGGGACAGGTTCTGAGAGGCCAGGTCCAGTTGTAACATCCAAAGCCTGTGGGTGAGGCAGAGTATTGAAGCTCTTCTCTCGATCGAGGGTGATGATAATAATAACAATGTTGTGGCGCAGCTAAGGCAGAAATTCGAATTCGAATTGCTTTTTGGTAAGCAGCAGCCAACATGCAGTCAGATAAGCCTTTATTGCTGCTGCTTCTTCCTTCACCAACCATACCCTCTTTTTCTCTCTCTCTTTCCATTTCATCTGGAAAGGCATGGCTAGCCCTCATTTATTGTAAGAGTGAGGCTATTGGCACCACATTTTCTTCTCTTCCCACCGCACTACAAGACAAAAAAAAAAAAATTTCCTAAACTACCCTTCCTCCCTCCTCCCTCTCTTCCCTTCCTCCTCCTCCCTCCTCCTTCTTCCTTCCTCCCTCTCCTAGCCTCCACCCTCATCCCCCTCCCCTCCCCTCCCCCTCCCAGTCGCCGGCGGGGAGGGAGATCGGCCGGCAGCCGGCGGCGGAAGCCCCCGGCCGGCTGGCCTCCCTCCCCCTCTCTCCCTCTCCCTCTTTCTTCCTCTCTCCCTCTTCTTTCCCTCTTCTCCCTCTCTCCCTCCCTCTCCTTCCCTCCCTTACTTTCTTCTCCCTCCCCCTCCCCCTCCCCCTCCCCCTCCCAGTCGCCGGCCGGGGGGGGAGATCGGGCTGCAGCAGGTCGCCTGCTGCAGCGCCTGCTGCAGCCCGATCTCCCCCCCCGGCCGGCGACTGGGAGGGGGAGGGGGAGGGGGAGGGGGAGGGAGAAGAAAGTAGGGGAGGGAAGGAGAGGGAGGGAGAGAGGAAGAAGAGGGAAAGAAGAGGGAGAGAGGAAGAAAGAGGGAGAGGGAGAGAGGGGGAGGGAGGCCAGCCGGCCGGGGCTCCCTCCCCGCCGGCGACTGGGGGGAGGGGAGGGGGAGGGAGAAGAAGAGTAGGGGAGGGAAGGAGAGGGAAAGAAGGAGGGGGAGGGAGAAGAAGAGGAGGGGAGGGAAGGAGAGGGAAAGGAGAGGGAGAGAGGGAGAAAGAGGGAGAGAGGGAAAGGGGGAGGGAGGCCAGCCGGCTGCCGGCCGGGGCTCCCTCCCCGCCGGCGACTGGGGGGGGTGAGGGGGGAGGCTGGGAGAGGAAGGGTGGAGGCTGGGAGAGGAAGGGTGGGTTGAGGGAGGAGGAGGAGGAGGGAGAAGGAGGAGGAGGGAAAAAAGGGGGAGGGGTAGTTTAGGAAAAGGTTTTTTTTTTTTTTTTTTTCGCGGTGGGAAGAGAAGAAAGTGTGGTGCCAATAGCACCACTCTTATTGTAAATATCACAAGATTACTTTTACTTCACTGCTCTTCTTCTCACCTGCCATACAAACTTTAGTATAGTCCGGACTGCACCAAGCCCAAGTCTTGCTCTTCTCCATAAGAAGACAAACGGATTTAAAAATGGGATGAAGTTGTGTTTTCTAATAAAAAAAAACAAATTCAAATCTACAACGGTATACTCTCTAGTTCTCGACCCTATGCAGCATGCAATGGGGGTTCCCTATGCAAATGTGGGTCGCTGGTTTGCACCGACTCTACCTTATATTTCGGTTTGTTGTCAGGAAAATGTAGTACATTAGTTTGGATGGGGTGGTAAAATGTTGAATGGCATGATCGGCTTATTGAAGATCAATGTGTTCATGGATTCATGATGGAAAGAAAAAGGTTGGCCAAAGAGAACTCAATAGGATGAGGGCTATCAATTGACTCAAGCCTGGCCCATAATTGAATGCGCATGACAAGCCAAGTGCAGACCCACATTTAGAGTATGGATCTTTTTTATTAGGAGTGGGCTCCATTCGAAGGGTAATATTGAAAAATATTTATGCTGTTTCTATTAACACATGGAGGTTTGGATAGGAACAATTAATAAAATAAATTTAAGATAGTATTAGACTTAATCGGTCTCGAGTTCGAATCCTAGAAGGAACCACTCAACACTAAAAAAAGGGCTCGCCAAAAGTGCCCCTATCGGGTTCCACATGAAGGTTTAGCTAAAATAATTTAAGATTTTTTTTCCCATAAGAAGGGTTTTTTTTTTTTTTCAACCGTATCATGGAATAACCGAGTAAAAAAGCCGAAAAAAGAAAGAAGGCCGGAGGTGCTCTCCGTCTTTTTTAAAATTTGGGTTCTCAGTCGTATTACTTGATTTTCAGGGAATTCTTTATAGAGGAATTTTTAGGTGAGCTAGTGAGCTAAATCACAAATTGTTTAGATGTGAACAGCCCTCCCAGGGCTCTTAGTGGGCTTGTTCTTAGAGTATTTAGACTTTGTTAGAAAAATCCAATTATAAAACAATTACAAGAAAAAAAATCATTTTTTAATCCAATAGTGTAGAAATCCAACTATCACCAAACACATAGTATCTACAACATCACTCCATTGTCCAACCGCAAGTAGCCTAAATTACATTGGGTCCAGAAAAATCTTTACAAGTAAAATGGAAACATATCTAGACTTGGGGAGTTTCAATCAAACAACAGAAGGATGTGTGCCATCTTTATAAGGTATCTCACTCCAATGTGCTATCATATATGGGCCATTAATTAAGAACATCATTTTTTAGGATTCTTAAATTGGACACTCCCTCATAAGATGTGGGAATGCTCACATAAAAGGAAAAGTATAAAATCCTCAAATCTACATGTTCCTCGCCTAAAAATGCAGCTTTTAAGGAATTTTTAGCTATACAAATGCTCAATGAGGAAAACCATGTTCATCTCAAATCCAGGGATTCCTTACCTGTTGGATACCATAGCCTAAATGTGTGTGTGTGTGTGTGTATATATATATATATATATATATAAAGAAATGTACCTACAATTATGCTTTTAATATGAACTAAGAAACTAGTACTTATTTTAAAATTACTTCTCAATTTAATTACCATCCTTATCACAACAACTTCCAAGGAAGAAATGAAATTAATTTGAGAAATAGTAAATCAAAAGGAAATAAGAATTTGGCATTTGCCTTGGACCTTCAATGCTGGTTGACTCCTTTAGGGCCCTTAATTGAACCCAACCTGATCATTTTACTTGGACCAAGTTTTGAATCTTATCTTGTTCCTGATTGGCCGATCAGTCTAGAGTCAAACCAGATTCATACCTCCTAAATTGAAGAAACTGGATCAACTAAAGAGATACAACACCACCTTGGTCACTAGATGCCCAAAAACTCGATGAGTGAATCCTTTTTGTGAAATCCAAATGACTCAAAGTCATGTTTTTATATAGCATTACTAGTTATTATTAGAGACTCACATCCAAATTGATAGTGTATAGCATTCAATACAATTAACATTTTGGGCCTAACTCTAATTGGAGTAAATATTTTGCTAAATACCTTCACTCGATAACCCATGATTTTGAGAAGTTTAAATTGAATAAGGTGCCTTTCTGTTAAGGTTCTAGGTAGAAACTCACATCAAGTTGTGAACTTGAGAATGGCCAATTACCTCACTGGTAAGTGGCGGGAGTTCTCACCCTGCTGCCTAAAGTTCGAATCTTAGGTACGCCACTTCTTCCCACTTATGTGGGCCTTCTTCCCACTTGTGCGGGGCTGTTTTTCCGTGTGTGCGTGCGGGCTCTCTCTTGGGTCTCAACCCCCTTTGTTGGGTTAACAAAAAAAATATACAGTTGTGAACTTAACTACCATGTGGCGCACAGACAAGGTCATTTATTTAGCTAAATAAAACATCGGTTTCGACGTAATTTAGTAACATAAAGTCTAATTACAAGCTCTATCTCTATAAGTGCACTTTTGAAAATGAAACCACTAAAAGTGTATGAATAAGAATGATCTGGACCTGATTTTGTCATTAACTTAAATCTCACTTCCATCTAAGCTGTAAGTGTATGAATCACTTCTTAGACGTGTGATTGTTGTAAGGAATGTGAGTCACATGGTTTTAGATGCAAACAATCCTTGTGATTGGAGTCGAATATTCATTAACGATATAAAGTAAGATAGATCAGTTATTCTGTGATAGATTTGTAGCATTTGGCTTATAGAATCCGTCAGTTCTAGTCTCAAATGATCTGGAATTAATGTATTAAGAAGTTTCTTTCAGCACATGGACTGGCCCTTAGCTTAGTTAAACCATTAAATTACCACAATATAAATCGCAGAGAAGATTATGTATGCAATCTTTTAATCCAATCAGTCCCTGAGAATTGTGATCATTACATGAAAGTTGACCATGTGGCCAATAACAACATATCTGCAGAACAAGCACATGAACAATTTCAGCATGTGTTACATCTAGGACTAGTCCTTTGGTTTTTATATGTAGTGTCGTGATTGATTTTGTGGTTTCCTTTAGTTTATTTCTTACTCTCATGAATGTGAATGCTAAGAAAAAAAAAAAGGCACATATGAATAAATCTTCTGTTAACTGCAGACCATGCACCCAAATCACAATCACATGGTCCTAGGTTTCAACCAAAGTATGGGCTTTGAACAATGGTTTCGATCAAAGTATGCTTTGATCAAACAATAGTTGTTCATGGAGTAAAGATGGTCTGTTTGTTTGCTGGAATTCTAAGCATTCTTATTTGTGTAGATATCTTAAAAAGCTTTCTCAATGAAGAAGCTTGTGTTTGAGATATTAGAATTATTATGGCAGAGAATTGGTTAGAAAGGATAGATCCCTTCTCAATTACGCTTGTAGAAGTTGATGAATTCTTGTGAATAAAGCTACAGAAAGTCATCATGATATCAGAGGCCATGGCCTAGTAGTAATATTGCTATCACTATCAACTTAATTGAATTTACGTCTTATGTTTCTACAATAATCTCAACGTCGTTTTTACCTTCTTCAATAAAATTCAATCACCTTCATCATCCACATGTTTATCCAAGCCTTGTGTTACAATATTGTCACCATCATCTTCCCCTCTTTAATAAGAAAAATCAAACATCTCCCTTATCCACACATTTATCTAAGCCTTTCCTTACGATCTCGTCGTTTTGGTTCACTGATAGAATTAAAAGCTTCGTGAAAAGATCATGAGAGATCTTAATTATTTAATAAACCAACAGCATGAATATATTAAAAAAGAGCAACATGTAAGAATGATGGACTCTATGATTAATGATAACCACCAACAAAGCATGATGATAGTTTTTGTTAGATATTTGCCATTTATTTTTAGAGATAAGGGATTTTCACTTTTTGTTACCAATAACACAATCCTTTCCATTAAAAGGATATATCATTAAATAGGTTAGAAAAATAAAGCTTTAGTTTAAATCAATTCTTCTCAATTACTTTTGTATAAATAGACGAGTTTACATAGTTAACAAAAATGCGATAAACTAGGTAGTCATTTGAAAGCTACTGGCTTGAATTCTGATAATTTTAAAGAGTCCAAATCCATTGTTTCGTAGTAACAGGTAGATGTTGTTTCATCCAATCCACATTTGCTTATATATTGTCCAATCCACATTTGCCACCTATATAGGCAAATGTAGATTGGATGAAATACCATCTCTCTGTATCTACAAAGCAGGGGGGCCGAACTCAATTTTTAAAAGCCAAAAATGACTTGATTTAGGAGATTGATTTTCATAATTCTAACATCTAGATAGTTAATTACATATGTTCTTAGGACACGATCTGTCATTCTCGTCATAAATTCCGGCCCATCACTTGTGTCGTAAAAAATACCTCCAAACAAAGTGATATGGCCACAAAGTAAAAACTGCATGGATGAGCACTGAAAAGTAAAGTGATTTTGTCAAGCTTGAATAGGATTTGCGTGGACCTTCCACTTTTCTGTGATTTGAAAGGAAGAAAAAGAAATCCAGTGTCTAACTCACATGGAAAAAAAATAAAGGTATCCATGAGAAAAGTAGAATATACTTGCAGGCACACACATTCTGAAATGATCACAGTTGAGTTTGGCAATTTTGAAACTTCAACTGAAAGGGGGAACAAGATTGTAATGGTTGTTTGTTTTCTCCAATTTTTTACAGAATTTTAATTTGCCGATTTAGACATAAATGTTTTTTTTTCTTTTTTATAACAACTGTGTCCGACCTCTTTGAGTAAGGACGCGTGAAGTCCCTACCTTTCCCATGCACTGGAGGACAAGTGGCTCCGGGAGAAAGCGAAAGTTCGAAAGTCATTGTGAATGCAAACATATAGAGTTTTGTGATTCCAAATTTTAAATTTTGAGAAGCTAAAAAAGGCATTCCACACAATCAAAATCAAAGATTTCCCCTCATAAAAAGGGGGGATTTTGAGAGTTTAGTGGGACAATGACTTCACACAATCACACCTACTAAACCTTCCCAACAAAGGAAATTCACACGATGAAAGCTTATAAAGCAAACAATGTTACAAAATAGGCAAATATTTACAACAATCAAAGTTTCTCTCATTTATTTACTCAGATATGGTTTCATGAGACAACAGGGACTGGATACTATACCATAGGTGATATGCTCTGTTTATAAATTGAAGTGCAAAATTTATATTTTCTGAGGGCCCACTTCTGTACTCTTTATTGAATTAAGAATTTTAAAAGTGAAGTGGGTTCTAACTAGGAGCATTAAAAGTGGAGGAGTCCAAGTATATTAGATGTAAATGCAGAGACTACAATGACTTGATTTATTAGAGTGATGATGGTTGGAAACTTAGGTTGTGAATCAGGCTCTCTTACGTAGTTCGGATTCCTTGTTTCTACTAAACAAAATAATATTGTTTCAGCCTATCCGTAAGCGCCATCTACATAAATGTAATCTTTATTTTTTTCATTCTAAGAAAGCAATTGAGAGTGTGCAATTAGCTGACATCACATTTTATATAGGCGGCGCTCAAAGATAGGCTTAAACAGTATTTTATTTTACTATTTCATAAAAATAGGGGATCCGAACTTCTCTTACGGGAGTACTCGGTCTGGTCCGGACGTTAAAGAAACCTACAAAGAAAGGGCTTTTCTTTTTCTAAAAATGCCCAAGAATAAGGTAGGAAAAAATTCTAACCGACATGCCAATTTTAGAACTAGGCATGGACATGAACAATACCAGGCTCGGTCCAGGCCAATCCTCTGACATATATATATATATATATATTATATGCAATTTATATAAAGACACTAATATAAATTAAATAAAAGACCCATTTTCCACATCTTCAACATATGACTCATTTTATAAAAAGCCGTGCTACACAGCCCGAAAATTCAGCCCGGGCCGTGGCACGGCCCCCCTGGGGAACCGTTGGATCCCAGCGTCAGCTGAGATCCAACGGTCCCCACCACGGCCAGAGCGGGGTTTCGGACTGTGTGGACTTTTTCTTTTACAAAACTTGTTTCACCTATTTGTAAATGTATGAAACTCTTTTTCGTAGTTATATTATATAAATATAAATATTTTTCACCTACAATTTTACATATGTATTCAACTCCATGCAGATGAATAGGCTATTTGACATTGGATTTCTACGTATTCCAATTCAATGCAAATAATGGCCCATATGAGTCATTTATTTTCTTTGTGTCTCAATTCTTGTTCGACCAAGGGATTGTCTACTTGGTTAGCTATCCCATATCTCATCAAACCACCTAGGGTTCAATTCATGTGCCATGTGTTTCGTTTTTTAGTGGCTGGCTTCTTTTCTCATGGGTGGGTCTCTCATGTGTCTCAAATATTGTCGATATCGGCTGATGCAACATCGGTTAGAGTCTAAAACATACGTGGAGAAAGATACCTGTACATAGGGATTAGTGTCCAATTGTGGTGGGGTCCACGACTTGATTTGTCCCATTCACATATTAGATGGGCCATTGGATGGAGGGAGTAGCATTTCTTAATTTTGTATGTGTTCACATCACCCTATATATATATATATATATTTTCTTCTCTAAGAGGAGTGCAGATTTCAACTCGCCCATAGAAATGTCTTGATTATCAATCAATGGATGGTCATGATTGGCTATTTGAACTCTTATATTAAAGTAGGAGCTTATGATGGTTTTCCTTGTCATTTTTGTTTTGACAATGACAGTGCCCATGGGGATTCACATGTTTGGTATTCTCCTCTTAGGCCAGAGATCTCCAAAACCTTATTTTTCTCTTAAAAATTAGAGACACCCTTCTACATCAATGTGGTTGGCCTGTGGACCCCACATATTCACGAGTTTAATCCTCATGGCTGCCACTATAAGTGACGTAGAAATTGACTTTTAGCGGAGGCCAGTCTAGGCGGCCTTGTAGTGAAGCTTTTGGTCGGCCTCTACTATAAGTTCGACGCTAATGTCCCACTATCTTGAAAAAAAAAAAGGCAGTGGCACATATCACATTTTATTTTATGACCCACTGATGCAATCAATTTAAAAGAGGCCTTATGGTGTTAGCTGTGCACTAATAATCAAATCAAATGGATGGTGATACTTTGTATAGGAAATACACTACAATAAATTACACCACTCCCGACTAATATTTTAGTCGGCAAACGTCGATTTTTTAATCGGTGAATAGTATTCCCGACCAAAAATATTTGGTCGGCGGTTGGTCGCTAAAGTGAGGTCGAGAAATGAACTTGCCGACTAAAAATTAATTTAGTCGGGAAATAAAACAATTTCTCGACCAGTAATTTAGTCGGGAAAGCGTGTATTAGTACCGACTAAATAATTAGTCGGCCAATGGCTGTAGAAGTTTTATTTGCTGGATTTTTGCCGACTAAATATTTAGTCGGGAATTACTTAGAAACAATGGTCAACCAAATAATTTAGTCGGTAAATATGAAGTGAGATTTCCGACGAAAATATTTAATCGCAGTTGATCAAGTGTCCACGATTACTTACCGGGAAGCGAGTTGGCACAAAAAAAAAGGATAAATTCGCTGACTAATTTATTCTTTGGTAGGGAAAATATTTGATTTTGCCGACTAAAAATAGATTAGTTGGCGAATTTATTCAATTTTGCCGACCAATGTTTATTTAGTCGGTAATGGTTCGTTATTTGCCGACTAACGTATTTTAGTCGAAAAATTTAGTCGGGAGTGGTGTGATTTGTTGTGGTGATAACAGGTTCACCACATATTCAATATTCTCAACAGATATAGTATCAAAATGTTCAATAAGACTACACAGCTGAAGACCTGGATGGGGCTGGATCACCATCTGCTACATGAGAGTGATCCTTCCAGTGTTACATATCTCCTCTTCTTTATATTTATAATCTCCACCATCTGCTACTTGAGAGTGATCCTTCCAGTGTTACAGATTTCCTCTTCTTTATATTTATAATCTCTATGTCTTCTCCTTCTACAATCTCTTTTGTAATCTTCTCTCTGTATAATATACTTATCTTTTCTTAGAAAAAAAACAAAAAAGGATGGTGATACGAATCCCATGTAATATCATCAAATAGATAGCCAAAATATAGACTTGTCCCATGATTTATGAACCTATGACAGTACTAGTTCAGACATCTAGCAATGTCTGCTTAGATCTCACTTCCTTATAACTAGTTAATTATTTGCACATCCACAGCATATCTATACTACGTCTGATTTATTTAGAAACCTGGTAGCATTTGTTTATCAATAATGTTCTTTGAGGAGAAATTAATATAGTTTCTTAAGCAAGTCTTATTTAAAATAATGCATTTAGATCGTCTACACAATCTCTCTCTCCTCTCTCATGCTTTTCTTGAGATATTAAAAAAAATCAGACAAATTGAAAAAGAAATTTGATATAACTAAAATAGTAGGGAATTCTAACATCTATAGAGATTTTTTAATCTGTAGATTTAATGTAAATATCGTGAAAATTAAAACATAGTTTTGTCATTATGGCTAGTTTAATATTCATTGTGTTAATAGTGGAATACTAACAATAGATAAAGATGCCCTCAATGTACATAACCTTACATATTCATAACTAAACTAAGTCCATTATGCAAAAGCCGTAAATAGAAGGTCATGTTTACCAACCAAATAATTTGGGAGAAAATTTTTACTTTCCACAAATTCGTAGGAGAAAGTGTTTGGCAATTCTAAACCCCCGAGGATTTGCGATATGAAGATTCTCATTTTTTAGGATTCTTAATTATGTCCAACCCCCATCCAACAAGATGTGAAAATCCACGACCGAAAGGGAAGACATATAATTCTCAAATCTACAGATTTCTCACCTATTACCAAACTTGACCTTAGGGCCAGTTTGGCAACTCTACTAATAGAGTCAAGTGAAGTAGAGTTAATTTTGAATAAAGAATAAAATATAAATAGGTTATGATGGTATTTTATTTTTAGTTGTTTGTTAGGAGTCGTTTTGACTTTATGTATGGAAAAGTAGAGTTTTTTTGTATTTTAGTTGATAAAGGTGGTTGCTTTTTGACTTTTTCTGAAAAAGATGAGGAGAGTTTTGAATTAAAGTACTTTTGATGTAGCATCTTGTTTGAAAAATAGAGGCTTTAGTTGACTTTTATGTACTAGTAAAGTGTCAAACTATTAGCAAGAAAAGCCATGTTCTATGGCAATGAGGAATCTTCTAGTATAAGAATTCCTCACATATTACTAAATGTGACCTGAAAGGTATAACATAGGATAGAGTTAGTGAGGGCTCAAAAGACCAATCAAATGCAATAGGGTTTTGTGATCTATTCATCATAAGGGTAAAAATAAAAAGTCTTTAAGATGTTTTCAGTTGTCTAATCTCAGGATATAAAATAAAAACTAAAAATGTTCAGCTTCTAAGACATTTTGATCATCCAATCATAGACTTTAAAGGGGACATTAAAAGTCAAAACTTAGGCCCATTTATTTGGTGACCATCCATTAGATAGCTTTGGATATGAAGCTAGAAACATCTTGGAGGGCCTATTTGTTTAGTTTTTGTCTAAGGGATATTTGTGAATCTCAAATGATGCCCCTAATATTTTGAGAATCGAATATGTAAGAATTTTCAGAATTCTTCAAAATAAAAAAAATTAATCCACGAAAATGAGTTTCTAAAAACTCATAAATCAATCAAGGATATCCAAATATTAGAGGACAACCATTGATACATCAGCATAAATAAATTTTCGCAAGCAAAAGACCTTATCAATAGTTCTACAAACAAATGCATCAATGGTTTTTTTTTTTCTTTCTTTGTTTTCATGTGCATGGGTGCATGGCAAAAACTTCTTTTATTAGGGAGTCTAACCCTCTTGTACCATTATATGTATTTTAAAAAGTTCTAGCTAGTTGACCGTTAGAGGAGGACATGATCTTTTTAAAATACCATATCCATGTGATTGTAATCTCTCTTTCTCCATGGATTCCACTTCAAGGAAAAGGACATGTGAGCCAGACAAATCAATTTGGCTGGAATATTTGGGTTAGTGTATCCCGACGGCTACATTTCCATAGAGTCATCTTTAACATATTCCTTGCCATAACAAAGCATGGGTACCAACAAAATGCTCTCTAGAGGCTAAAGCCTACCATTTTAAAAAATTCTTCTACATAAAAAACATAACTCCTTGAAAGCTTTTATATTCACAAGACAACTACTCCCATAGTCTGGTGGTAGGCTGTTTGTTGTATACATGAATGGAACCAAGATTTTAGAAGCAAAAGAACAAATGGCTAGCATCACATCATCATCATTATTAAGAAGGGCCACAACATATCAACTATCTTGTCTACGTAATGCAACATTAGCTAAAATGAACTCTTTGTAGGAAACATATCATAGGTCCATGTCAGTTCAAGCAGCAAGAGGGATGCTAATAGAGAATGCAATCTTATGTAATATAAGACTTGATCTATCCTCACAAATAAGACTCTCAATAGGATTAGTGGATGTGTTTATTGGCAAAAAAGTCTTTAATAAGTATGACTCTTTGGAGTTGTCTATATAACGAAAAGGGAGCCATCGGATTGGATACGATTCATATTCATAGGTAAGACGGATGCAAAGAGATCCGTTGAGCTTTTCAATCGTCGGAACACATATAAATCTCCGGCCGTGTGTCGGAGCTCACATCCAAATGCAACACTTTTGCATGTATGTATGTGTGAGAGAGAAAGAGCTCTTTTAAGTACCACGTTTTTTTTTGGGTCATGAACATCACCACTTGAGGAAAGTGCAGGGAATGTGTCTGATCCTTTTCAGGCTCTTTGGCCACAAACCCTGGCGGAAGTTAGGGATCTCTCCTTTTTCTTTTCTTTTTTTTTGCTAGTAAAGGGATCTCTCCTTTAAAAAGACACTTTAACTTATTCTTTGGAAGCAATATACCAGTACATGGCTACATGCTTGCATCTTATAATTGTTTGGTCCATCACAAACTTCTGAGCGTACATAGAAAGAACAAAACATGTGATCCATGTATGACGAAAGAATCAGAGCAGGGACACGCACATACAAATGAAATCTTGAAATTCTGATTCAAATGAGGAGCAACACATGATGACAAGTCAATGTCTTGATGCATATAACTCCTATTCCACCTATGATTAACCTAAATTCTCTCGTAAATTCACTCCCATGATTTGGCACTCATCCCTGGTTGATATTAACTCAACTTTTGAAAAAACAACAACAACAACAGTTCCATTTAGTTGAGCTTTGTATGTTCGATCCAAACCCTCCTATGCATTTATTCATGTGAATTAGTACTCATTCCAATTTAACATTAATCCAACCATGATCTACCATCATATAAGCAGGGCTGAAAAAAATGGAATCAGACCCGAACTTGGGGTGTTGAGCTGAGTCGCTCACATGCGACTCGGCCAAGTCGCATTAAACTAGCTTTTCTTTTTTCCTTTTTCTTTCTTTTATCTATCATGGATTGAGATTGAAAGCAACTTCGGAAACTAAAAGATGAATTTGCTTGCTTAAGGTCCATGGATTGATATTGAAAGCAGCTTAGAAGACTAGAAGATGGATTTGCATGCATAAGGACTGCAAGATGAATATAGAAACATGTAGATTTGGCGCATGAGAGGTATAATTAAGTTTTGAGGTTTCAGGGTACATCGAAGGACGAAGAAATTAGGATTTTGATGGGCATTGATTTAGGGTTTTGGTAGATGTGTTTTTGGGGTTTCAATTAGTGGGATTTGAGATTTTGAAAGAAATTTGGAATAATAATAATAATGCTTGACCGAATCAGGTAGGCGTTGACTCAGTTACAATTGAGTCTAAGTTGATTTGTACCCGGTCGAATTTTGAAAACCCTAATGAATTAGAATTTAAGATTCACTAAAACCTATTGCATTTTGAGTGGAAAAAAAAGGGGGGGGGGGGCACTTTTTGTTTCATGTGAATTGAATTCTCATGAATCCTAATACTTAATATTTTTATTAGTGGTTAAAAATGAAGAATCAAATGGGACTATTGAAAATGATCATCAAATAACTTTCTCATCAACGGAAATCAAATTTAAAAGAAGACAGAAATTTTGTACCAGCCATATCTCTAATAATTTAAATCCAAGTAAAATCAAGGTAGCGTCTACATTGCGTCCTCGCCACTAATAAATTAAGGTTACAATATTGAAAACGTTAAACGATTACTAATAAAAGTGAGAGATGAAGAATCTGATCAGTTGAGTATTAACTTTTCTAGTATTTGAATTGCTAATTTGGTTTTTTTCTTTTTTCTTTTTTCTTTTTCACCTTTGTTTATTTTTCATTGAGAGGAGATAAATTTGATGGTGAATTTTTTAAAATCTATATTTATTTCTTCCATTTTAACTATTTTTACAAATGAGAGTCCTGCCATTTTCTATATATTCAATTATCCTGGGAGATTCAGAATACAGGCCTCTCAAAGATTAAAACGACAGTAGGAAAGAAGGCCAAATGAGTTGGCGAGCTCTCACCTTGGTTTTGGTGCACATAGAATGGCAGATGATGATGCTCTGAGTTTGGGAAACTCTCCAGTGGAGTTGTGCTGAGAATGGGTGGACCATGAGTCCTTGACATTGATGCCTTCATTATGCAATCAACTCACCCAACAACCAACATGTACAGGAAAAGTCACATCACTTCCAGTGTGCCATTTCAGTGAGACTGAACCCAAAATGATGGTCTCAGTAACAGGGATGCAGTCTTTCATATCTGCCAAGGACCCCAACATTGCTTTTGAGTGGGCCCAACAGATGAATGATCATATTACAGTAAGAAGGATAAGTGGATAACAAAACAACATCACACAATCCTAGGTTAGAAAAATGTACAATAATACGCACGAAATGATACCACTCATGCATGTTGGTTAATTCTTGATTGGTGGTTTGAAACGAGATTGGAGGCTTTTGGGCGTTGGGTTGACCATCTAGCAAGATTGTGTTTGGACTTGATTATATTAGAATTGCAAAATGAAAACTAGGGTTTTTTTTGTTTGCACTGGATCATGTGTTTGTGTAAATGAAGCACATGCACAACTTAATTACTTTCTGTTGATGCTTCTGAATGTATAAATGAGGTGTGGAAATTATATATAAATGAGGTTATTTTTAACTTCCGTTGTCTTTATATATGTGAGGAGATGGTAAATGATTACAAACATAAATGAGGAGAAACATTGGGACAAATTGCAATAGGGATTTCTGCCCGATTGAGCTGCCGGTTTGAGACCATAGCAATTTCTTTTTCACTTTTGTGTATTACAAAATGATAATCCAGTATGTTCATCTCCTTTTATAAGGCTAAGAAACCATAAAAGTTTGATTTTCACATATTGAGTTTTCATAAATTTTTACAACAAGGGATTGACTTTATATCACTTGGCTACCCCGAGATCGATCTCTTAGTATGTCACTATTCCCACAGTTTGTAGCCTATCCTTCCTACTTGTGTGGGGTCTCTTGCCCAAAAAGTAAAAAAAAAAACAAAAAAAATCTTCATAAATTTGAAGAACCTTGTGAAGACCACATAAACGTATAAATCTAATTTTCTTCAGTTTTGTGAATCGTTAGTTCATGATTTTATGCCGTTCAATATTCTTATATACATTAAGGATAAGGACTGAGACATTTAGTTTCATATCCTAAATCTTCATAGATTTCTAAAGTTTTGTAAAAAAAAAATTCAAAAGAATCCAAACACATCTAATTGCTTGATGTACTTATTTATTCACATAAAAAATGGTGATTTGGTAAACACATATATAACAGCCACATATGTAAAATCCATTCTCCTTATCATGTATAAAAGGCAAACACTCCTAAGGACCCTTAGCAATAAATGGAGAAGGCCGGGCTTAAGTAAAAATAGTGTTTTAGAATTATTCTTTATAAAATCAATTAGGTTTAGCTAGCATAGGTTTTGTTTGGGGTGGTCTTCACTTTTTTGGGCCAGCCTAATTTTAAAGACAAAATTAGCGAAAGGTCCCTATAAGTCTATGTTTTCAGCCTCCAGTACAAGGAAAAACTTTATAAGGTCTCTGGTCCACTCAGTTAGACTTTTTCCAGCCTTAGGTCCCTCTGCACACATGTTTTCATTTTTCAAGACTAAAATACCCATGTAACTGACGCATCATGGAATGAAGTGGTCCTCAACCTGCAACGTGTCACGATTATGTAGCCTCGGATTGCTTTTCACGTAAACAGCCCGGATCTAGCGCCACGTGGAGGGTTAGACATTAAAAAAAAAAAAAAAAAACAGTAGAAGAGAAGGAAAGGAAAGGGATGGAGATACCGTGATTCCATAGGAGAGGAGTGAAGCGAGGGAGGGGTTGGTTGAGGACGACCAGGGCGTACGTTAGAGCAGGGCAGGAGTTGGGTGGAATGGAAGGGAGGAGAAAGCTTGAGGCGTGGGACATCGAGTCTATTGCTAAACTGCACCAAAATTTTCCTACTATCCCTGCTCTTCTCTCTTCTGTCTCCTCTGTGGTGGTCTTATATATAGAAATAAGAAAATGAAGAGGATTCATTGACCAGAAGAGGGGGTGGTTTGGTTAGGTATAATTGAGATTAGTCATGTTTTGTTTGAAATGTCAAAGCTTTGGCGGTGGGTATTAGTGCGAGCCACTGTTTTTTGAGTGGGATTCGCATTTGTGATTTTAAGATGTGACTGGAGATTTAGTTGTTCACCTTGCCCTTGAGTTTATAGAAATTAGGAAAAGGCCCTGATTGTTTTATAAACTCAATTCATCACCTATGCTACAGAAGTTGGAGTTTTGTGTTAGTTCGGGTCAGGTCAGGTTGATTTTTTGTCAAATTTATCTGATTTTCTGTGAAATTTATCTGAGTTTCTGTCAAATTTATCTGAGTTTCAGGCAAATTTATCTGAGTTCTGTGAAATTTATCTGAATTTCTGTCAAATTTATCTGAGTTCTGAAATAAATTTATCTGAACAGAACTCAGATAAATTTAACAAAAATTCAGATAAATTTGTCAAAAACTCAAATAAACTATACAAAAACTCAGAATAATTTCATTTTTAGTAAAACCTGCAACTAAGCTCTTCTATCTCCTCTCCCTCACCAATCCTTGCTCTCTATCCTACAATCTCCCACTTGGCACGAATGCCACGTGGTATCAGAGCTTGATACCGTGCGTTTCAACGGTTTGGATCACGAAGTCACGATTTAGATCGGAGTAGATCGAAGACTTTCGTAAGGCAGATGGCCATTCGTTTTTGTTTTCTGCAACTCGTTGGAAGGAAGAGGATGACTGGCGTTTTCTTGTTGGGCACATAAATCATGAGTACGTCATCAGTAAGGGAGAAGTCTTCCCATTTACTTCTTTGTGTTGCCTCGAGTTCCGCATGCCAGCAGGAAAAGCACCAAAGAGAACACATATTGTTTTCTTTTGTATTTTTCTCATCACATCTCGAGTTCCGCGCGTCATCAGGATAAAGAGGAAGACTAACCCACGTGCTGCTGTTTCCTTCTTCTCTCGGGACGCGTGTCAGAAAGGAACAAACGGCTGACGCAAGTGTGTAACGGTTTGGGTTACTTAAAGATAGGGGCAAATTGGTCATTTCAGGTATGAATAAGTGTGAGATGGACCTTTGGCTGCATGACTTTTTTTTGTGGACCTAAGGCAATAAAGTGACATATTCAGGGACCTGTCGCCGAATGCCCCAATTTTAAACCTACCCAGTAATTTTGGGTTTGAGTTGAATCTTTTCAATTTAAAGTTAGATTTATTTCGAAGCTCTAGTCTAATTAATAAGAGCTATTTAATTTCAGGTCTAAAAGCTCTAATTCTTAAGTTTTGGTTTATAATTACTCTGATTGGTAAAACTATACAAAAAAAGCTCTTATTTGATAGGAATTGTTGTAATTGAGACCCGCCTTTTAAAAATTAGGGATCTTGACTATATAGTTGCCCTAACACCTGACATTTACCCTTCAACGATTAAAGTTTAGCAAAATCCCACAAAGATGTTCATATGATATCTTAGGGCCATGAGATATCGCACTATGTGATATCCTACATTCATAGGATCAATTTCTCCTTCATTCAAAATTCTTTAGCCCCCTTTATTGTACAAATAGTTAGAAATTGTTAAACTTTAACCGTTGAAGGGCAAATGTCAGGTCTTGTAGTTCAACCGTATGGTCAAGATTCGTATAAACCATTTGCATCATTTTGGAATTTTTTTGTCCAAAATGCTTTTCAATTTTATATTGTCCATATCTCCATCCTCTTTAGTTAAACAAAGCTCTAAAACAAACAACACCCCTTAACTCATTTTTTAGAGGAAAAAGCTCTACTTTGTAAATAATCTCTAAAACTAGAAACTGCAATTAGAGGTTTATCAAATGATCCAATATGTAGATAATCTCTTAATAAAAAAAGAAGAGTTTATTTAGAGTTTCCAAATGCCCCCAATTAATATTTTTAACATGTTTAATAAATAAGTAAAATTCAGGATGAACTCATTCTTCATTGAACCTGCCAAGTTAAGCTGAGCAGCTCAGTGACACTAGTTGCACTAAGAACCACCACTTCAACCTAATGTCGGCCTGTTAAAGAATGGTTTTATTGCCCTTTTAAACTTTAATGGAGTTTTTGTGGAAAATTTCAACCCACAGGAGGACAGAGAGACAGAGACATGGAAGCCAGATATGAAGAGAGACAATGTCTGCTCTTCCTAACCAAGTTATTTACACCTTTCTTTTCCTTTATAATGATAGAACTGGGTTGGACATGAAAAATCTTCATCTTCCATGATGTTTGATCATAATGGTTAGAATTAATTAAGGTGATCTGAACCGCCTGTTTGGTTTCTCAAAAAACAAACAAACAAATTTGATTGCAAAAAATCAGCCAACATCCAACCTATATAAATCCTATAAAAGGCTAAAGATTTTCAATTTAACTGCACTCAAATGGAGAGAAATGTCCAATGGAGACCTCTGCAATTACATGGGACCACTAAATGTTCAAAGAAAATGGTGATCAATAAAAAAATTCTAAAGAGTTTTATAAATCAAATGGGACAAGTGGGTCTATGCACAATCTATGAATTTGTAGTTGAATCTACTCAAGTGAAATCAAATGAGAAAATGCATATGCACAATCCAGAGAGAGAGAGAGAGAGAGAGAGAGAGAGAGAGAGCTGGGCTGTGCTTCTATAATTATGTGGGACCCATTTCCCCCCTTTGTTTACTGAAGATTGGGACAACCTGTTTCATTAAGTATTGGTCAAATGAGTATAGAAACAAAATTATTGAGGATCCTAAGAGGGGATGCTAGAAGGTTGTCAAGTGGATGATGTGATAGTGTCATTGTAGAACCATGGCCAGTTCTAATAAGGTACATGAAATGAACACTCTCTGGAACAAGATTTCCATCTCCATCATCTAGTGTTCCACCTTCCACCTATCATTTTATTATACCTTCAGATAGAAAAGGTTTTGACTGTTTTCTTCTTTTCTAATAAAGCCCGGCAATTAGAAAGAGAAAAGAGCTTTAACTAATTACATTTCTATTATTACTGCTTCTGTCTTTGTGCAGTGCCAAGCAGAGGCATCCAAGTTTATTGCCCTGTAGGGCCCTTGTGTGTGGTGTGACTAGTGCCCCAAATCCACATTGATTGTAATGAACAAAGCATTCTCAGCAGCACATTTGTGCAGAAAATTAAATTTTTTTTGCAACAATGTGATAAACTTGTCGTCTTCTTTTTCCTTTTTTCTTTTTTTTTTTTTGACAAAGTAGGTGATGTTGAGAATTTTGAAGTCCAAGGAAGGGGTCAGATTGCTTCTTTTCCATAGAAATTGTGTGCACATTCCTTCCCTTTCATCATTGCAATTGAGGAAAAAAAAAAAACAAATGCAAATACAAAACAAAATGACCTGCATATTCTACAGGTATGAAATCCACATTTTAACATTTCCAATCATCATAGATTTAACTCGAATCCATGGCTGTTTCCAAACGCATCCTAGGTGTTTTTTTTTTTTTTTTTTAACCTAGCCAAGGGGGCTGGGACCCAAATGAGAGCCCGCATATACATGGGAAGACAACCCACTCAACTGGAAAAGGAGCCCGCATATATATGAGAAGACAACCCATTCAACCGGAAAAGGAGCCCGCACACGCAGGAAGAAAGCCCACACATGCGGGAAGACCACGTTCCCAGAGTTCGAAGCCTGGGCAGCCATGTGAGAACTAGCACTCCTTACCACTCGGGTAAGGAACGTTCTCACTGCATCCTAGGTGATTGAGGAAAGTAAATGCATCTTTAGGGGAAAAGATGATCGAAGTTATGTTTTACAAAATTAATGTCCATGAATATAGTTGTTGCTCTGCTAGTAAGGGACATGATGTGAGTACATAAATTTGAGTTCTTCATGTAGCACAAAAGAAGGGGAGGCTGAAACTTGTCCAAGCCCAACTCATTTGTTTTTGGACTCTAATATATAGACCTGAGCTAGCCTATGTGCCTGAAAGCTTTGCCTGTGCCTGGCCCAAGAAAAATAGATATGCATGTGTCTGCTGAATATGTTGGGTCGGGTTGTCCATAAGTGCAAAAAGCTCTACGTCCATGTAACTATTGGGTAGACACTCAGCCCACAGACCAGAAAGTACAGCCCAATTTCAGCTCATTGCAGGTCGTGCTCAGTTTGGGTGCAGCCTGACCCGTCCCAAGAGCATCCCTAGTTTATTGACAATGGGCTGAGGGCTCATGGGTACCGTCCTGACCTCTGGATTTGAACCATTGATTCTCTACAACACATTCAGCAATGAAGGTTTCCGATCAGATTGATCCAGGGACATGGTCAATTTGAAAGTGGGCCCCACCAGATCATTGTAGGGGTGCTATGGGGCCAGGCAAGTCCAATTCTAACCTGAGCCTGGCTTGTATTTGGTTGGATAAAGGCTATGTGTTTTAGGTCTCTGTCCTTATTAAGAGGCTCGGTAATTAACTGGGCCAGGACTTGGTTTATATATCCTTGAAAGCCCAGCCTGGCTCTATGCACTTTTAGCACAATGGCCATTGGGGTATATAGATTTAGAAAATGGGCTAGGCCTGGGGGTGTGTTCAAGCCCAAGGCTGTATCCAGGCCTGAACATCTGGCTGATTACTAAATGGGCTGGGCTTGGACCCACCTCAGTCTTGCCCGAATTATCCTTTAACGATCAACGGATCCCATCCCATTTTATAAACTTTACCAGAAGCATCAGTCAAGTTGGTCAATAAAAGGCTCAAGCCCTATAACAGCCTGTCTTAGAAAGGCCTTAGTCTAATAAGGGTAAGCCTAGAATCTGAGTCTACCTCTTTAAGGGTTTTGGGCCCTAAACTTCAGCTGGAGCCATTGGCTATAGGCTTGACCCAAGCCTAGGTTGAACCCACATCGTTTGATTGTTCGAGTACCTGAAGGTTCTGACCGGACATTCTTACAACTCTTGCGGCCACGCACACTCTATCCAAGTCCTCAACCATTGGGCGCCGTTATGATTGGAGATCAAACCTTAGTCGTTTATGTAGAGAGGGAGGTACTTCGCCATTGAGTTAACAATGGATTGGCAGAAAATTATGTGTAGAAACCCTTTGCTTGGCCTCTATCAGTAAATGAGGTTCCCGAGTGGCATGTATAATACATTTATTATCTTATGTAACGGGCTAGTTAGAAAAAATGCATGGGCATCTTAGCGGAGCTCATCTGGACGCATGAAAATTAGGGGAGGCTGGAGGATGGAAAGGTTTGGATCCGGATCAGGGGAATACCAAAATAACAGCTTGATTACATGATCCTACCCTTGTTTTTTAGCCATTGAGACTTTAGCATTTCTATACTTTGCAATTTTCTCATGAAGAGATTCGATGATAAACAAAGTCCTCAAAGTGTAAATTTGGACTTCTTCCAATTCATCCAAGGGTGGGGCGTGGGGGAAGGAGTGTATAAAAAAATTGGATTGGTTGAAGGTGCGTCTCGTGTCCAAAAAACTAAGGGTGAAAAGGCGACATTAGGCATTCAGCTGTTGGTGTTGGTAATAGGATGGTAATTAGCATAAGACTTTGTCTAAAAGGTGTAATATAGAGAAATTTCACTTGTAAATGTTCCTATTGGACCATCAAAGCGGCACGGGGTGTGGGGACTCTCGGAAATAAAGGCGCCAGTAGTTACGTTCATGTTATCCACATGTGAATAGTTGGAGAGATTTTTCTATATTTTAATTTGAGACGGGGCGGGTCTGGATTTACTCCAATCTGTATCAAATCTGTCCAAATTTGGGTTTTATTTGAAAGGAAATTCTAAAAAATGCCGACTTTAAAAATGCCCATTTTTTCGCACCTCTTTTTTTTTTCATGGGGCCCATGTTGAGTCAATCTAGTCTTTTCACACACACTACCCCACTATGAATAGTTACAAGTTCAAATTTGACACGCATTAAATTTTTCCGAACCATTAGATTGAGATTATAATAAAATGACACGTTTAAACCATTAAACTTTAAGGCCATGGATCAAAATGTTAAGATGATCTTATAGCTCAAGATTTTGCATATAGTATGCCTCATATGGATATTTTTTCATCCAATAGACTTTATAATTATCATGTATTCCAATGGGTCCAACTAATAGGGACGTTTTCTTCTAAAAAAAAAAAAAAATAAAAAAAGTGTGGGAGCTATGTAGTGCTGTCCTTATTTGTAATATCAAATGAAATTACCAGGCCTGTCACTGATATTAGAAAAATGCAAAGGGACCCACCCGGCCCAAGATAATAACGATATAAAACCCTAAACTAGGGTTTTGACAATCTAGGGTTTGTACGGAAAGATTAGGGTTTTGCATCTCTTTTTCTGCGTGTGTGTGTGTGAGAGAGAGAGAGAGAGAGAGCGCATTTCCAAAGCAGCAGCTGCAATGGGTCGAATGCACAGTCGAGGGTAAGCTCTTCTTCTTCTCTCTCTCTCTCTCTTTAATCTCTGTAAATGAATGTTTCTAACCTCCGATCTCTGCACAGAAAGGGTATTTCCGCTTCGGCTCTTCCATACAAAAGGACTCCTCCAAACTGGCTCAAGACCCCAGATCAGGACGTGAGCAAATCCAACTCCTGCATTCTCTTTCTCATCGTGTCAAAACCCATCGCTCTCACTTGTTTATTCCTTTTTCATCTCAATCGATTCCATTCAAAATCCCCCTTTTTTCTTCATTCCAGGTGCAGGAGAACATCTGCAAGTTCGCCAAGAAGGGATTGACGCCGTCCCAGATCGGCGTCCTTCTTCGTGACTCGCACGGCATCGCCCAGGTCAGGAGCGTCACCGGTAGCAAGATCCTCCGTATCTTGAAGGCCCATGGTATCTCGATTCTCATCCCCTTGTTTATTGAGAAGGGAAAGATTGTGTTTTGATGGGTTTCTTAATCATACTACATGGGTTGTGTTTCAAATGAAAAGGAAAGATGATGGGGTTTGTTTCAAAGGAACAAAGAAGAATGTGTTTTATTGGGTTTCTTTTCATGATACATGGATTTTGTTGCAGATGGGAAAGAATGATTGCGTTTATTTTATTGGTTTCTTTTCATGTTACATGGATTTTGTGACTTGTCCCAGATGAAAAGGAAAGGTTGTGTTTTTATTTGTTTTCTTCTTTCATAATACATGGATTCTCTTTCAAATGAAAGAGAGAGTTACTTTTCATTATTGGGTTTCTTCTGATAATGGATTTTGTTTGAAAGGGAGAAAGAAATATTTGTGTTTTTTTAATTGGTTCTCTTTACATATTACATGGTTTTTTTTTTTTTTTATCCAAGTGAAAAAGCAGTCCATATTGCATGGGTTGGTTTTTAATCCAAATGAAAAATAAAGATTGTGTTTTTATTGTTTTCTTTTCATACTACATGTGTTTCCTTTCAAAGGAAAATGAAAGATCTTGTTTCTTTTATTGGTTTTCCTTTTCATACTACACGGGTTTTGTTTCAAAGGGGGAAGAAAGATTGTATTTTTATGGGTTGTGTTTTTCTCCTAGGTCTTGCACCAGAGATTCCAGAGGATTTGTATCATCTGATAAAGACGGCAGTGGCCATCCGAAAGCATCTTGAGAGGAACAGGAAGGATAAGGATTCGAAGTTCAGGTTGATCCTGGTTGAGAGCAGGATCCACCGCTTGGCGCGCTACTACAAGAGAATGAAGAAGCTTACACCCGTCTGGAAATAGTGAGTCCACATTTATGGGGATCACACAGGATGACTCTATATTGTCATTTAATTCACAGTGTTTGATGTTTTATTTTTTCTCTTTCCGCAGTAGTTTACATTGTCTATTTGCATCCAATGCAAAGAATGCAGTGGATGATTGTTCTGCTCTTTTAAGCTTTGGTGGCTTTTGGGGTGGAGTTTGGGGGGGGGGGGGGGGGGTGGGTTTGGGATTTGTTTTCCTGCTTCTTTTAGTTTTTATATTTCTTTTTTTTTTTTTGGATGGTGTTTTTCTCTGGATTTGACTGGATAATTAGGGTGTTGCTTCATTTAATAAAAAAAAATTCATGTGAACAGATTGTCTATTTGATTGGATAATGCATTTTGAATACTAAAGAAATTGCAGGGCCTAAGTGGGGGACCTTTCTCTTCTTTTTCTAACCCTATTTATTACTTTTTGGTGCACAAGAGTTGGAGAATCAATATCGTACCTAGCTTGGTTAACATTACGTGCACTGTTCTAAATTCAGGGTGTTAGGTGGAATGGATAATTATATATTTTTCCCAAGATTTGCACTAGTGTAGTGGGATATCACGAATATGCCGAACTTTTCCTAGCTTCCTGCAATCTTTCTGAAGAACAAGGAAACTTTAGGACAAACTTTTTGCAGTTCATTCTTGCGATATTTATGCCTGAAATGGGATTTCAAGGGCTTAACCTTGCAGCAAATGATAGTAAAAACGTGGTTTTTTTTTGTTTTAGATAATAGACATTGTGTTGTGGTATTAAACAATACAAACTGAAACTTCATAACCGTGGGTTCAGTATACATCTGGGGGTAAAGCATTCACATGACAATCACTTGATGTTTATCCCCATTAAATTCTCAGAATTTAGAACTAATTGTGGGACGATCTGCGGATGTCAACTGAGTTGTAATCTTGAGATGAATTTGAATTGAACATTTCTTATCAAATGCTTCATGTATGTCTTGTTGGAATTAAAATAGTTTTGACTATAGCACCAGCACCAGATGGATTATGTTGATTATTACTAAGTGCATTAGATGTTAATTAGAGAATTTGCTTTCATCTGTCTGTCTTGCATAGATGCATGTTGAACGCCTTAATTTAGAACCAGAAATAAGTCAGGTGTCTACCTTGTATACGAATGGTAGGGATCGTTACATGGCTGGAACAGAAAGAAAGAGAGGATAAGCTGATGGATGAGTCTTTCATTTATCAGCTGAATCTCTCTTTTTGGTGTCCATCGTTGCTTGCTAATCCGTATGCAATGGTTAGGTGAGCTACATCTGAACACTACATCCTATTCTTCATGTCCATTGTATAATCATATCATATTGAAAAGATTTGTTTTGGCTCAACCATGTGTATACTTATTCATATTTGAATTGTCTATCATAAGGCCTTTGGCTCTCCATTTTGGGAGATGAGATACAATTCATCCTGACTTATGTCTAGATGATTGTTCTACTCTTTTAAGCTTTGGTAGCTTTTGGATTGGGGAGGAAGGAGGGAGGATGATGGTGTGGATCATTTTTCCTCATTCTCCCTTCATTTAAACGATCCCCTTGAGATTTTTTTTTTCTGCTTTTTTTTTTGGATAATGTTTTTCTCTGGTTTTGACTGGATAATTAGGGTGTTGCTTAATTTTAATATATATTTTTAATGTGAACAGATTTTTTATTTGATTGGATATGCATTTTGAATACTAAAGAAATTGCAATGCCTTAAGTGGGGGACCTTTCTCTTCTTTTTCCAACCCTATTTATTACTTTTTGGGGCACAAGAGTTGAAGAATCAATATCATACCTAGCTTGGTTAACATTACGTGCACTATTCTAAATTCAGGGTGGTAGGTGGAATGGATAATTATATATTTTTCCCAAGATTTTCACAAGTGTAGTGGGATATCACGAATATGCTGAACTTTTCCAAGCTTCCTGCAATCTTTCTGAAGAACAAGGATACTTTAGGACAAACTTTTTGCAGGTCATTCTTGCGATATTTATGCCTGAAATGGGATTTCAAGGGCTTAACCTTGCAGCAAATGACAGTAAAAACGTGGTTTGTTGTTTTAGATAATAGACATTGTGTTGTGGTATCTAACAATACAAACTGAAACTTCATAACCCTAGGTTCAGTACACATGTGGGGGGTAAAGCATTCACATGACAATCACTTGATGTTTATCCCCATTAAAATCTCAGGATTTAGAACTAATTATGGGACGATCCGTTGATGTCAACTGAGTTCGTAATCTTGAGATGAATTTGAATTGAACATTTCTTATCAAATACTTTATGTACGTCTTGTAGGAATTAAAATAGTTGTGACTAAAGCACCAGCACCAGATGGATTGTGTTGATTATTACTAGGTGCATTAGATGTTAATTAGAGAATTTGCTTTCATCTGTCTGTCTTGCATAGATGCATGTTGAACGCCTTAATTTAGAACCAGACATAAGTCAGGTGTCTACCTTGTATACGAATGGTAGGGATCGTTACATGGCTGGAACAGAAAGAAAGAGAGGATAAGCTGATGGATGAGTCTTTCATTTATCAGCTGAATCTCTCTTTTTGGTGTCCATCGTTGCTTGCTAATCCGTATGCTATGGTTAGGTGAGCTACATCTGAACACTACATCCTATTCTTCATGTCCATTGTATAATCATATCATATCGAAAGATTTGTTTTGGCTCAACCATGTGTATACTTATTCATATTTGAAGTGTCTATAATAAGGCCTTTTGCCCTCCATTTGGGAGATGAGATCCAATTCATCCTGACTTATATCTAGATGATTGTTCTGCTCTTTTAAGCTTTGGTAGCTTTTGGATTAGGGAGGAAGGAGGGGGAATGATGGTGTGGATCATTTTCCTCTTTCTCCCTTCATTTAAACGATCCCCTTTGAGATTTGTTTTTCTGCTTCTTTTAGTTTTTATGTTTCTTTTTTTTGGATAATGTTTTACTCTGGATTTGACTGGATAATTAGGGTGTTGCTTAATTTTAATATATTTTTTTAATGTGAATAGATTTTTTATTTGATTGGATATACATTTTGAATACTAAAGAAATTGCAATGCCTTAAGTGGGGCCACCTTTCTCTTCTTTTTCCAACCCTATTTATTGCTTTTTGGGGCACAAGAGTTGGGGAATCAATATAATACCTCGCTTGGTTAACATTGCGTGCACTATTCTAAATTCAGGGTGGTAGGTGGAATGGAAAATTATAATATTTTTCCCAAGATTTGCACTAGTGTAGTGGGATATCACGAATATGCCGAACTTTCCTAGCTTCCTGCAATCTTTCTGAAGAACAAGGAAACTTTAGGACAAACTTTTTGCAGTTCATTCTTGCGATATTTATGCCTGAAATGGGATTTCAAGGGCTTAAACCTTGCAGCAAATGATAGTAAAAATGTGGTTTGTTGTTTTAGATAATAGACATTGGGTTGTGGTATCTAACAATACAAACTGAAACTTCATAACCGTAGGTTCAGTACACATGTGGGGGGTAAAGCATTCACATGACAATCACTTGATGTTTATCCTCATTAAATTCTCAGGATTTAGAACTAATTATGGGACGATCTGCGGATGTCAACCGAGTTCGTAATCTTGAGATGAATTTGAATTGAACATTTCTTATCAAATACTTTATGTACGTCTTGTTGGAATTAAAATAGTTGCGACTAAAGCACCAGCACCAGATGGATTATGTTGGTATTACTAGGTGCATTAGATGTTAATTAGAGAATTTGCTTCATCTGTCTGTCTTGCATAGATGCATGTTGCACGCCTTGATTTAGAACCAGACATAAGTCAGGTGTCTACCTTGTATACGAATGGTAGGGATCGTTACATGTCTGGAACACTAAGAAAGAGAGGATAAGCTGATGGACGAGTCTTTCATTTATCAGCTGAATCTCTCTTTTGGTGTCCATCGTTGCTTGCTAATCCGTATACAATGGTTAGGGGAGCTACATCTGAACACTACATCCTATTCTTCATGTCCATTGTATAATCATATTGAAAAGATTTGTTTGGCTCGAACCATGCGTGTACTTCTTCATATTGTATAATAAGGCTTGGCTTCTCCATTTTGAGAGATGAGATCCAATTCATCCTAAATGTGTGTATCATAGTATTTTTTCTGTGTGTTTTCTTTGATATGATATTTGAAATGTAATCTACGCTTTAACTTGATCACTGATTTTTTGGAACTGACATTTGCCTTTTATTTTTTCAATGTTGTGCAGTGAATCTACAACAGCCAGCACTTTGGTGGCTTAGGTAAGTTTTTGATTTTATCATAATGGGAGGCAGAAGATGACTAACTACTGCATCATTGATGAGAGACAGCTGCAAGTCAACTATTTGACTTCCCTATTGTAGCTTGGGTTTTTCATGGGAGGAACTTAGTATATGTGCTATACTCAGCCAGAGTTGTTTTGAACCATTGGCTTGATTTTTTTTATTGTTAATTTGTTTTCGATCAAAATTTTCAGTTGCTATATTAATCAAGTTTTGCTTAGAAAAAACTGTGTTCTGAATCTTACATAGCCTAGATGTAGGATCATTCCTTATGGCCTATTGGGTTCCTTGGATTTCTAAGCAATGCCCATATATATCAAACAAGCTAAAGCAATAGCCACCCCTCCCTCTTTCCCTCCTCACCCCCCATCTTTCCCTTTTTTTTTCTTAATTATTTTTAATTGGGAATGCTCTTCTTCAATAGACCTGCTTGTTGCTAGTGATGAAGCTTTTAGTGTATGAATGCCAAAAGAGCAAAAAGGCCTACTGTGCGTTTGGATGCCCAAAACTCCCAGGTTAGTTGGATGCAATTTGCTTTGGATAGAAACTACTAAAAAGGCTTTAACAGACTGCATCCTATATTTCTGGATAATGGACCTACCTATGATCATTCCATATCAACATCCCCTATCAACTGTGGGTGAGAATTGCACCCCAATATTTCTGAATGCTATTCAATTATCAATTGTCTTAAAGTAAAAGGTTTTTTTTTATTTTTATTTCTATAGGAGGAGGTGTTCCTAATCATTTGAGCTGGACTAATTCCTTCAGGCCGAGAGGGAAGTCGAGTAAAATCCCCTGGAGCCCGTGTGGGTAGTGCAATTTCAAACAGACAAGCATTCCATATTGAGGGTTTAAAGATCAATAGATGGGATATACGTTCGAGTGATATTAGCAAGCCCCATATTTAGGCCTTACTGTTGTAGTATTACAATGCTCCCAATTTCTAATATTATAATGCTTAAATAGGATTAGAATGTCTTTGAGGGCCCATTCTCAAATAACCACAGTGTGGTGCCTCACCACAGCTGATGCACAACCTTCCAAATAAGGGCCATTTGCTTGGAATTGAACTTTTTAAATTTATGGTAAATGGCTTCCATTAGGGCCCCATCTTAGCTCGATTGGCTAGGGCAAGAAAATTGACCTCCCATAAAATAAAAAAAAAACACGCAAGTGTGGCTTATGATCCTTGCAAATAAAATGTTTAATTAATTTTAACCATGACTATTTAATAGAATGATCTAATCTTGTGCTCCCATAGAGGTTTGCATGTGCACATAGGTATTGGTTCTCGGCTTTTTAGAATTGAGTGTTCCTCGAATCGAGGGCCAAAGGTTCTTGACTGGGTTGGGCTTTTTGGTTATAAAAAGTGAAGGCTTTATTTACTTGAACAAGGCTCTTTAAAACCAAACCCTTGGTATTGCAATAGGGATTCCCAAAACTAGAATGGGATGGGGAGGGTTGCTCGTCCATGTGCATGGATGGGGTCCGCCCATGTGAGTCAAGTGTTGATTTTTCTTGGGCTGCATCATGTTCAGATAGTATGGGGGAATTGCATGCCGCCATTGCGGAGGACGCCACATAGTAGTTTTAGTGAGTCTTAATCTAGCCTAGATCCAAGTAAATCTTGCCTGCTAATGAGCACATTTGGGCTTGATGGGCTGAATTAATCTTGGCAAATGGGCATGTGTCCAAGATCTAGGGTCCATCAAGCTCTTTAAAACTATTCTATCTATTCATAAATTGTGTGGCTATAATTATGTAGACTATCACCCTGCTGCACCTGATTTGGTGGACCTGTATTTGTGCTCTTGTATAAGATTGAGCTGTCTGGGTCTGGATTTATTAGTCTATGCAGATCTAAAGGGATCCAAATTAAGGCCCATATGGATCTTGTCCTAATTAAGCTCATCAATAGGCCCATCAATCATACACGTAAGGTAAAAGAGGTTTGTGCTAAATGGGGTCCATTTATTGATTAGCCAGAAAAGAGATTAGAGGCTGGATCTCATTTCGTTGCACCTATAATAAACAACAGAAAAGAGACCTGGATAGTAGCCATGGTTGTACACGAGTCAAGCCTAGGGTGGAAATCTTCACACCTGCATCCACCTGGAACCCCATCAGAACCAATGTTGGATGGGGTTTTCCTGATCACCACAGCATCCTGTGATCCGGTGAGATCCAAACTCATGGGTCTGCTCTTTATGGATTGCAAATGATAATATTTACTTCATCAATAGACTAGTGAGAGATGCCCCGTGCTGAACACGGGCATGCATCGAACAACAATTGCATTCAAATTATAAAATATTGGAGACGTATTTTGATATGATCCAATTGATAAGTAAAATCAAGAGGAATTTACCTTAAAAAGGACTTTAGAAGGTCAGTAGACGAAAAATGGGACACTAGTTTATAAACTACGAAACTGGTATTCCCACCAAACTTTTCTCTTTTTTTTGCTATTTTTCGACAAGCGTCGACGTCGTCGCTTATTCTACCCCTTCAACAAGACTACATAAACGGTTGGGCAACGATGTTTGTTGACGCTGATCTTAGTGGTTTTTTTTTTTCATTTTTACTTTACTTTTTTTTATGTGGTTCCTATTAGTGATGCTTGCCTTCTTTTTTTTATCATCTTATGGGGCATTCAGAAGTAGGAAAATTAGTGGGTCTTTGAAGGGAATCAATTAAGAAATTTATAGGCTTGAAGCTGAGCAAATTGTAAAGGAATTGCGATATGTTATCATCAATATTAAATTCTTATTGGGAAATGATATGTTCCATTTAAAAGTCATGTTTCATTAAGGTTTGGACTTTGGAGTCAACCAAACTTAGCTTCAGAGAGTTCACTTCACCATTCCAAAATTTGATGGTTCAATTCACATGGTTTGAGCTGATTCAGGCCCGGAGTTTAAGGTGTAGACTTATAACCCAAGGCATTGTTGCTCATACTTTTGTGGGGTAGCTTTCTAGCATACCTTGTATATATCCCTTGATGTGGATCATACTTTTGTGGGGTAGCTTTCTAGCATACCTTGTATATATCCCTTGATGTGGATCATAATTTTGTGGGGTAGCTTTCTAACATACCTTGTACATATCCCTTGATGTGGATCATACTTTTGTAATACAACTTTAATATTACAGTTTCAACAAATTTGTCATCAAGTTACATATTTACATCAACACTTCTTTACATTAGATTCTGTGAAGCAACGACGTCGTCATATAAAGCACATTTCTTTCACTAGCTTCTGTGAAGCAACGATGTCATCATATATTAAAGCACATTTTCTATCACTAGTTTCTGTGAAGCAATGATGTCGTCAGATATTAAAGCACACTTTCTTCCACTAGTTTTTGTGAAGCAACGACGTCGTCAGATATTAAAGCACACTTTCTTTCACTAGCTTCTGTGAAGCAACGACGTCGTCAGATATTAGGATCATTCCTATTTTCGGAGTTCATATCAGACCCCGAAGAGATGGACAAAAAACCTGCATCGAAGAGGCACGTCAAAACAAGAGCGGCCAAGACAGACATAGTTAGAGAGATCAGTAACATTCCCATCTCAATCCACCTTCATTAAGATCATCTCATGGTGTTCCTTGCATTCCTCTCGGTCTCAGATGACCTTAGATTTCAACCTCTCTACCAAATTCATCCATGAACTGGCAGAAGTGCCCCAGCAGAAATGGCACACCTTGCTTCTTCTCTAACTCGCGCGACATTGACCCTGATGCCTGCATTATTCATGAACCCCACACCTTTTCTCCAATCTCAGCCCCCATCACCACCTCGGCCTTGTCCCCACCCCAACCCCATTTCCTCTCCCAAATGCCCAACCCATTTCTCTCCACGACCCCTGCATTTATCATCTGATCCCCAGCTTGCGGCCACGCTAACACATGCACTCCATGACATGCTGCCTTTGTAACTGTATTCCACCTGCAGTGGCTCATGAATCCCCCACTGCAGGGTGCCCCAGCACTCCCCACTGCTCCGATCTGTAAACGCAGCACGAGATCAACCTTTTTTCAGTTGTCTTCTGCAACGACAAAATATGCGCGTGCTCGACAGAGTCCAGCCCTCTTCGTCTCTCTGTTTTTCCTGTTTCTGCAACAAATCTACACTGCAACCACAGAAATAAGAAGCTCAAAGGGATTTTTTTCATCATCTCAAGGTGTTTGGGAGAGGGGAACCTCTGGTCTCAAAGCTTGCAACACTCTGAGTACATAATATTTTCAGGCGTTATGTTTGTAGCCATCATCTACTCCTCAGAAAATGATCCCATCAAGCACAAGGGCAACCACACCTTGGGAGGAAGGGGGAAACGATGGGAGGAAGATGGGAAAAAGCGTTATGATTGGAGATCAAACCTTGGTCGTTTATGTAGAGAGGGAGGTACTTCGCCATTGAGTTAACAATGGATTGGCAGAAAATTATGTGTAGAAACCCTTTGCTTGGCCTCTATCAGTAAATGAGGTTCCCGAGTGGCATGTATAATACATTTATTATCTTATGTAACGGGCTAGTTAGAAAAAATGCATGGGCATCTTAGCGGAGCTCATCTGGACGCATGAAAATCAGGGGAGGCTGGAGGATGGAAAGGTTTGGATCCGGATCAGGGGAATACCAAAATAACAGCTTGATTACATGATCCTACCCTTGTTTTTTAGCCATTGAGACTTTAGCATTTCTATACTCTGCAATTTTCTCATGAAGAGATTCGATGATAAACAAAGTCCTCAAAGTGTAAATTTGGACTACTTCCAATTCATCCAAGGGTGGGGCGTGGGGGAAGGAGTGTATAAAAAAATTGGATTGGTTGAAGGTGCGTCTCGTGTCCAAAAAACTAAGGGTGAAAAGGCGACATTAGGCATTCAGCTGTTGGTGTTGGTAATAGGATGGTAATTAGCATAAGACTTTGTCTAAAAGGTGTAATATAGAGAAATTTCACTTGTAAATGTTCCTATTGGACCATCAAAGCGGCACGGGGTGTGGGGACTCTCGGAAATAAAGGCGCCAGTAGTTACGTTCATGTTATCCACATGTGAATAGTTGGAGAGATTTTTCTATATTTTAATTTGAGACGGGGCGGGTCTGGATTTACTCCAATCTGTATCAAATCTGTCCAAATTTGGGTTTTATTTGAAAGGAAATTCTAAAAAATGCCGACTTTAAAAATGCCCATTTTTTCGCACCTCTTTTTTTTTTCATGGGGCCCATGTTGAGTCAATCTAGTCTTTTCACACACACTACTCCACCATGAATAGTTACAAGTTCAAATTTGACACACATTAAATTTTTCCGAACCATTAGATTGAGATATATAAAATGACACGTTTAAACCATTAAACTTTAAGGCCATGGATCAAAATGTTAAGATGATCTTATAGCTCAAGATTTTGCATATAGTATGCCTCATATGGATATTTTCATCCAATAGACTTTATAATTATCATGTATTCCAATGGGTCCAACTAATAGGGACGTTTTCTTCTAAAAAAAAAAGTGTGGGAGCTATGTAGTGCTGTCCTTATTTGTAATATCAAATGAAATTACCGGGCCTGTCACTGATATTAGAAAAATGCAAAGGGACCCACCCAGCCCAAGATAATAACGATATAAAACCCTAAACTAGGGTTTTGAAAATCTAGGGTTTATACGGAAAGATTAGGGTTTTGCATCTCTTTTTCTGCGTGTGAGAGAGAAAGAGAGAGCATTTCCAAAGCAGCAGCTGCAATGGGTCGAATGCACAGTCGAGGGTAAGCTCTTCTTCTTCTCCTCTCTCTCTTCAATCTCTGTAAATCAATGTTTCTAACCTCCGATCTCTGCACAGAAAGGGTATTTCCGCTTCGGCTCTTCCATACAAAAGGACTCCTCCAAACTGGCTCAAGACCCCAGATCAGGACGTGAGCAAATCCAACTCCTGCATTCTCTTTCTCATCGTGTCAAAACCCATCGCTCTCACTTGTTTATTCCTTTTTCATCTCAATCGATTCCATTCAAAATCCCCCTTTTTTTCTTCATTCCAGGTGCAGGAGAACATCTGCAAGTTCGCCAAGAAGGGATTGACGCCGTCCCAGATCGGCGTCCTTCTTCGTGACTCGCACGGCATCGCCCAGGTCAGGAGCGTCACCGGTAGCAAGATCCTCCGTATCTTGAAGGCCCATGGTATCTCGATTCTCATCCCCTTGTTTATTGAGAAGGGAAAGATTGTGTTTTGATGGGTTTCTTAATCATACTACATGGGTTGTGTTTCAAATGAAAAGGAAAGATGATGGGGTTTGTTTCAAAGGAACAAAGAAGAATGTGTTTTTATTGGGTTTCTTTTCATGATACATGGATTTTGTTGCAGATGGGAAAGAATGATTGCGTTTATTTTATTGGTTTCTTTTCATGTTACATGGATTTTGTGACTTGTCCCAGATGAACAGGAAAGGTTGTGTTTTTATTTGTTTTCTTTTTCATAATACATGGATTCTCTTTCAAATGAAAGAGAGAGTTACTTTTCATTATTGGGTTTCTTCTGATAATGGATTTTGTTTGAAAAGGAGAAAGAAATATTTGTGTTTTTTTAATTGGTTCTCTTTACATATTACATGGTTTTTTTTTTTTTTATCCAAGTGAAAAAGCAGTCCATATTGCATGGGTTGGTTTTTAATCCAAATGAAAAATAAAGATTGTGTTTTTATTGGTTTTCTTTTCATACTACATGTGTTTCCTTTCAAAGGAAAATGAAAGATCTTGTTTCTTTTATTGGTTTTCCTTTTCATACTACACGGGTTTTGTTTCAAAGGGGGAAGAAAGATTGTATTTTTATGGGTTGTGTTTTTCTCCTAGGTCTTGCACCAGAGATTCCAGAGGATTTGTATCATCTGATAAAGACGGCAGTGGCCATCCGAAAGCATCTTGAGAGGAACAGGAAGGATAAGGATTCGAAGTTCAGGTTGATCCTGGTTGAGAGCAGGATCCACCGCTTGGCGCGCTACTACAAGAGAATGAAGAAGCTTACACCCGTCTGGAAATAGTGAGTCCACATTTATGGGGATCACACAGGATGACTCTATATTGTCATTTAATTCACAGTGTTTGATGTTTTATTTTTTCCTTTCTGCAGTAATTTACATTGTCTATTTGCATCCAATGCAAAGAATGCAGTGGATGATTGTTCTGCTCTTTTAAGCTTTGGTGGCTTTTGGGGTGGAGTTTGGGGGGGGGGGGGGGGGGGTGGGTTTGGGATTTGTTTTCCTGCTTCTTTTAGTTTTTATATTTCTTTTTTTTTTTTTGGATGGTGTTTTTCTCTGGATTTGACTGGTAATTAGGGCGTTTTAGTTTTGATTAAAAAAATCATGTGAACAGATTGTCTATTTGATTGGATAATGCATTTTGAATACTAAAGAAATTGCAGGGCCTAAGTGGGGGACCTTTCTCTTCTTTTTCTAACCCTATTTATTACTTTTTGGTGCACAAGAGTTGGAGAATCAATATAATACCTCGCTTGATTAACATTGCGTGCGCTATTATAAATTCAGGGTGGTAGGTGGAATGGAAAATTATATATTTTTCCCAAGATTTGCACTAGTGTAGTGGGATATCACGAATATGCCGAACTTTTCCTAGCTTCCTGCAATCTTTCTGAAGAACAAGGAAACTTTAGGACAAACTTTTTGCAGTTCATTCTTGCGATATTTATGCCTGAAATGGGATTTCAAGGGCTTAACCTTGCAGCAAATGATAGTAAAAACGTGGTTTTTTTTTGTTTTAGATAATAGACATTGTGTTGTGGTATTAAACAATACAAACTGAAACTTCATAACCGTGGGTTCAGTATACATCTGGGGGTAAAGCATTCACATGACAATCACTTGATGTTTATCCCCATTAAATTCTCAGAATTTAGAACTAATTGTGGGACGATCTGCAGATGTCAACTGAGTTCGTAATCTTGAGATGAATTTGAATTGAACATTTCTTATCAAATGCTTTATGTACGTCTTCTTGGAATTAAAATAGTTTTGACTATAGCACCAGCACCAGATGAATTATGTTGATTATTAATAAGTGCATTAGATGTTAATTAGAGAATTTGCTTTCATCTGTCTGTCTTGCATAGATGCATGTTGAACGCCTTAATTTAGAACCAGAAATAAGTCAGGTGTCTACCTTGTATACGAATGGTAGGGATCGTTACATGGCTGGAACAGAAAGAAAGAGAGGATAAGCTGATGGATGAGTCTTTCATTTATCAGCTGAATCTCTCTTTTTGGTGTCCATCGTTGCTTGCTAATCCGTATGCTATGGTTAGGTGAGCTACATCTGAACACTACATCCTATTCTTCATGTCCATTGTATAATCATATCATATCGAAAAGATTTGTTTTGGCTCAACCATGTGTATACTTGTTCATATTTGAATTGTCTATAATAAGGCCTTTGGCTCTCCATTTTGGGAGATGAGATACAATTCATCCTGACTTATGTCTAGATGATTGTTCTACTCTTTTAAGCTTTGGTAGCTTTTGGATTGGGGAGGAAGGAGGGGGGATGATGGTGTGGATCATTTTTCCTCATTCTCCCTTCATTTAAACGATCCCCTTGAGAATTTTTTTTTCTGCTTTTTTTTTGGATGATGTTTTTCTCTGGTTTTGACTGGATAATTAGGGTGTTGCTTAATTTTAATATATTTTTTTAATGTGAATAGATTTTTATTTGATTGGATATACATTTTGAATACTAAAGAAATTGCAATGCCTTAAGTGGGGCACCTTTCTATTCTTTTTCCAACCCTATTTATTACTTTTTGGGGCACAAGAGTTGGAGAATCAATATCATACCTAGCTTGGTTAACATTACGTGCACTATTCTAAATTCAGGGTGGTAGGTGGAATGGATAATTATATATTTTTCCCAAGATTTTCACAAGTGTAGTGGGATATCACGAATATGCTGAACTTTTCCAAGCTTCCTGCAATCTTTCTGAAGAACAAGGATACTTTAGGACAAACTTTTTGCAGGTCATTCTTGCGATATTTATGCCTGAAATGGGATTTCAAGGGCTTAACCTTGCAGCAAATGACAGTAAAAACGTGGTTTGTTGTTTTAGATAATAGACATTGTGTTGTGGTATCTAACAATACAAACTGAAACTTCATAACCCTAGGTTCAGTACACATGTGGGGGGTAAAGCATTCACATGACAATCACTTGATGTTTATCCTCATTAAATTCTCAGGATTTAGAACTAATTATGGGACTATCTGTTGATGTCAACTGAGTTCGTAATCTTGAGATGAATTTGAATTGAACATTTCTTATCAAATACTTTATGTACGTCTTGTAGGAATTAAAATAGTTGTGACTAAAGCACCAGCACCAGATGGATTGTGTTGATTATTACTAGGTGCATTAGATGTTAATTAGAGAATTTGCTTTCATCTGTCTGTCTTGCATAGATGCATGTTGAACGCCTTAATTTAGAACCAGACATAAGTCAGGTGTCTACCTTGTATACGAATGGTAGGGATCGTTACATGGCTGGAACAGAAAGAAAGAGAGGATAAGCTGATGGATGAGTCTTTCATTTATCAGCTGAATCTCTCTTTTTGGTGTCCATCGTTGCTTGCTAATCCGTATACAATGGTTAGGTGAGCTACATCTGAACACTACATCCTATTCTTCATGTCCATTGTATAATCATATCATATTGAAAAGATTTGTTTTGGCTCAACCATGTGTATACTTATTCATATTTGAAGTGTCTATAATAAGGCCTTTTGCCCTCCATTTTGGGAGATGAGATCCAATTCATCCTGACTTATATCTAGATGATTGTTCTGCTCTTTTAAGCTTTAGTGGCTTTTGGATTAGGGAGGAAGGAGGGGGAATGATTGTGTGGATCATTTTTCCTCTTTCTCCCTTCATTCAAACGATCCCCTTTGAGATTTGTTTTTTTGCTTCTTTTAGTTTTTATATTTCTTTTTTCTTTTTTGGATAATGTTTTACTTTGGATTTGACTGGATAATTAGGGTGTTGCTTAATTTTAATATATGTTTTTAATGTGAATAGATTTTTTATTTGATTGGATATGCATTTTGAATACTAAAGAAATTGCAATGCCTTAAGTGGGGGACCTTTCTCTTCTTTTTCCAACCCTATTTATTACTTTTTGGGGCACAAGAGTTGAAGAATCAATATCATGCCTAGCTTGGTTAACATTGTGTGCACTATTCTAAATTCAGGGTGGTAGGTGGAATGGATAATTATATATTTTTCCCAAGATTTTCACAAGTGTAGTGGGATATTATGAATATGCTGAACTTTTCCAAGCTTCCTGCAATCTTTCTGAAGAACAAGGAAACTTTAGGACAAACTTTTTGCAGTTCATTCTTGCGATATTTATGCCTGAAATGGGATTTCAAGGGCTTAAACCTTGCAGCAAATGATAGTAAAAATGTGGTTTGTTGTTTTAGATAATAGACATTGTGTTGTGGTATCTAACAATACAAACTGAAACTTCATAACCGTAGGTTCAGTACACATGTGGGGGGTAAAGCATTCACATGACAATCACTTGATGTTTATCCTCATTAAATTCTCAGGATTTAGAACTAATTATGGGACGATCTGCGGATGTCAACCGAGTTCGTAATCTTGAGATGAATTTGAATTGAACATTTCTTATCAAATACTTTATGTACGTCTTGTTGGAATTAAAATAGTTGCGACTAAAGCACCAGCACCAGATGGATTATGTTGGTATTACTAGGTGCATTAGATGTTAATTAGAGAATTTGCTTTCATCTGTCTGTCTTGCATAGATGCATGTTGCACGCCTTGATTTAGAACCAGACATAAGTCAGGTGTCTACCTTGTATACGAATGGTAGGGATCGTTACATGTCTGGAACACTAAGAAAGAGAGGATAAGCTGATGGACGAGTCTTTCATTTATCAGCTGAATCTCTCTTTTTGGTGTCCATCGTTGCTTGCTAATCCGTATACAATGGTTAGGGGAGCTACATCTGAACACTACATCCTATTCTTCATGTCCATTGTATAATCATATTGAAAAGATTTGTTTTGGCTCGAACCATGCGTGTACTTCTTCATATTTGTATAATAAGGCCTTTGGCTCTCCATTTTGAGAGATGAGATCCAATTCATCCTAAATGTGTGTATCATAGTATTTTTTCTGTGTGTTTTCTTTGATATGATATTTGAAATGTAATCTACGCTTTAACTTGATCACTGATTTTTTGGAACTGACATTTGCCTTTTATTTTTTCAATGTTGTGCAGTGAATCTACAACAGCCAGCACTTTGGTGGCTTAGGTAAGTTTTTGATTTTATCATAATGGGAGGCAGAAGATGACTAACTACTGCATCATTGATGAGAGACAGCTGCAAGTCAACTATTTGACTTCCCTATTGTAGCTTGGGTTTTTCATGGGAGGAACTTAGTATATGTGCTATACTCAAGCCAGAGTTGTTTTGAACCATTGGCTTGATTTTTTTTATTGTTAATTTGTTTTCGATCAAAATTTTCAGTTGCTATATTAATCAAGTTTTGCTTAGAAAAAACTGTGTTCTGAATCTTACATAGCCTAGATGTAGGATCATTCCTTATGGCCTATTGGGTTCCTTGGATTTCTAAGCAATGCCCATATATCAAACAAGCTAAAGCAATAGCCACCCCTCCCTCTTTCCCTCCTCACCCCCCATCTTTCCCTTTTTTTCTTTAATTATTTTTAATTGGGAATGCTCTTCTTCAATAGACCTGCTTGTTGCTAGTGATGAAGCTTTTAGTGATGAATGCCAAAAGAGTAAAAAGGCTCTACTGTGCGTTTGGATGCCCAAAACTCCAGGTTAGTTGGATGCAATTTGCTTTGGATAGAAACTACTAAAAAGGCTTTAACAGACTGCATCCTATATTTTCTGGATAATGGGACCTACCTATGATCATTCCATATCAACATCCCTATCCAACTGTGGGTGAGAATTGCACCCCAATATTTCTGAATGCTATTCAATTATCAATTGTCTTAAAGTAAAAGGTTTTTTTTTATTTTTATTTTCTATAGGAGGAGGGTTCCTAATCATTTGAGCTGGACTAATTCCTTCAGGCCGAGAGGGAAGTCGAGTAAAATCCCCTGGAGCCCAGTGTGGTAGTGCAATTTCAAACAGACAAGCATTCCATATTGAGGGTTTAAAGATCAATAGATGGGATAATTACGTTCGAGTGATATTAGCAAGCCCCATATTTTAGGCCTTACTGTTGTAGTATTATAATGGCTCCCAATTTCTAATTATAATGCTTAAATAGGATTAGAATGTCTTTGAGGGCCCATTCTCAAATAACCAAAGTGGATGGTGCTCACAACAGCTGATGCACACCTTTCAAATAAGGGCCCATTTGCATGGAATTGAACTTTTTAAATTTATGGTAAATGGCTTCCATTTGGCCCCAGCTTAAGCTCGATTGGCTAGGGCAAGAAAATTGACTTCCATAAAATAAAAAAAAACACGCAAGTGTGGCTTATGATCCTTGCAAATAAAATGTTTAATTAATTTTAACCATGACTACCTAATAGATGATCTAATCTGTGCTCCCATAGAGGGTTTGCATGTGCACATAGGTATTGGTTCTCGGCTTTTTAGAATTGAGTGTTCCTCGAATCGAGGGCCAAAGGTTCTTGGACTGGGTTGGGCTTTTTGGTTATAAAAAGTGAAGGCTTTATCTACTTGAACAAGGCTCTTATAAACCTGGTATTGCAATAGGGATTCCCAAAACTAGAATGGGATGGGGAGGGTTGCTCGTCCATGTGCATGGATGGGGTCCGCCCATGTGAGTCAGTGTTGATTTTTCTTGGGCTGCATCATGTTCAGATAGTATGGGGGAATTGCATGCCGCCATTGCGGAGGACGCCACATAGTAGTTGTTAGTGAGTCTTAATCTAGCCTAGATCCAAGTAAATCTTGCCTGCTAATGAGCACATTTGGGTTTGATGGGCTGAATTATATCTTGGCAAATGGGCATGTGTCCAAGATCTAGGGTCCATCAAGCTCGTTAAAACTATTCTATCTATTCATAAATTGTGTGGCTATAATTATGTAGACTATCACCCTGCTGCACCTGATTTGGTGGACCTGTATTTGTGCTCTTGTATAAGATTGAGCTGTCTGGGTCTGGATTTATTAGTCTATGCAGATCTATGTTCAAAGAAAATGGTGATCAATAAAAAAATTCTAAAGAGTTTTATAAATCAAATGGGACAAGTGGGTCTATGCACAATCTATGAATTTGTAGTTGAATCTACTCAGTAACTCTAGTGAAATCAAATGAGAAAATGCATATGCACAATCTAGAGAGAGAGAGAGAGAGAGAGCTGGGCTGTGCCTCTATAATTATGTGGGATCCATTTCCCCCCCTTTGTTTACTGAAGATTGGGACAACCTGTTTCATTAAGTATTGGTCAAATGAGTATGGAAACAAAATTATTGAGGATCCTAAGAGGGGATGCTAGAAGGTTGTCAAGTGGATGATGTGATAGTGTCATTGTAGAACCATGGCCAGTTCTAATAAGGTACATGAAATGAACACTCTCTGGAACAAGATTTCCATCTCCATCATCTAGTGTTCCACCTTCCACCTATCATTTTATTATACCTTCAGATAGAAAAGGTTTTGACTGTTTTTTTTTCTAATAAAGCCCGGCAATTAGAAAGAGAAAAGAGCTTTAACTAATTACATTTCTATTATTACTGCTTCTGTCTTTGTGCAGTGCCAAGCAGAGGCATCCAAGTTTATTGCCCTGTAGGGCCCTTGTGTGTGGTGTGACTAGTGCCCCAAATCCACATTGATTGTAATGAACAAAGCATTCTCAGCAGCACATTTGTGCAGAAAATTATTTTTTTTTTTTTTTGCAACAATATGATAAACTTGTCGTCTTCTTTTTTCTTTTTTCTTTTTTTTTTTTGACAAAGTAGGTGATGTTGAGAATTTTGAAGTCCAAGGAAGGGGTCAGATTGCTTCTTTTCCATAGAAATTGTGTGCACATTCCTTCCCTTTCATCATTGCAATTGAGGGAAAAAAAAATGCAAATACAAAACAAAATGACCTGCATATTCTACAGGTATGAAATCCACATTTTAACATTTCCAATCATTATAGATTTAACTCGAATCCATGGCTGTTTCCAAACGCATCCTAGGTGTTTTTTTTTTTTTTTTAACCTAGCCAAGGGGGCTGGGACCCAAATGAGAGCCCGCATATACATGGGAAGACAACCCACTCAACTGGAAAAGGAGCCCGCATATATATGAGAAGACAACCCATTCAACCGGAAAAGGAGCCCGCACACGCAGGAAGAAAGCCCACACATACGGGAAGACCACGTTCCCAGAGTTCGAAGCCTGGGCAGCCATGTGAGAACTAGCACTCCTTACCACTCGGGTAAGGAACGTTCTCACTGCATCCTAGGTGATTGAGGAAAGTAAATGCATCTTTAGGGGAAAAGATGATCGAAGTTATGTTTTACAAAATTAATGTCCATGAATATAGTTGTTGCTCTGCTAGTAAGGGACATGATGTGAGTATAAATTTGAGTTCTTCACGTAGCACAAAAGAAGGGGAGGCTGAAACTTGTCCAAGCCCAACTCATTTGTTTTTGGACTCTAATATATAGACCTGAGCTAGCCTATGTGCCTGAAAGCTTTGCCTGTGCCTGGCCCAAGAAAAATAGATATGCATGTGTCTGCTGAATATGTTGGGTCGGGTTGTCCATAAGTGCAAAAAGCTCTACGTCCATGTAACTATTGGGTAGACACTCAGCCCACAGACCAGAAAGTACAGCCCAATTTCAGCTCATTGCAGGTCGTGCTCAGTTTGGGTGCAGACTGACCCGTACCAAGAGCATCCCTAGTTTATTGACAATGGGCTGAGGGGCTCATGGGTACCGTCCTGACCTCTGGATTTGAACCATTGATTCTCTACAACACATTCAGCAAGGAAGGTTTCCGATCAGATTGATCCAGGGACATGATCAATTTGAAAGTGGGCCCCCACCAGATCATTGTAGGGGTGCTATGGGGCCAGGCAAGTCCAATTCTAACCTGAGCCTGGCTTGTATTTGGTTGGATAAAGGCTATTTGTTTTAGGTCTCTGTCCTTATTAAGAGGCTCGGTAATTAACTGGGCCAGGACTTGGTTATATATCCTTGAAAGCCCAGCCTGGCTCTATGCACTTTTAGCACAATGGCCATTGGGGTATATAGATTTAGAAAATGGGCTAGGCCTGGGGGTGTGTTCAAGCCCAAGGCTGTATCCAGGCCTGAACATCTGGCTGATTACTAAATGGGCTGGGCTTGGACCCACCTCAGTCTTGCCCGAATTATCCTTAACGATCAACGGATCCCATCCCATTTTATAAAGTTTACCAGAAGCATCAGTCAAGTTGGTCAATAAAAGGCTCAAGCCCTATAACAGCCTGTCTTAGAAAGGCCTTAGTCTAATAAGGGTAAGCCTAGAATCTGAGTCTACCTCTTTAAGGGTTTTGGGCCCTAAACTTCAGCTGGAGCCATTGGCTATAGGCTTGACCCAAGCCTAGGTTGAACCCACATCGTTTGATTGTTCGAGTACCTGAAGGTTCTGACCGGAAATTCTTACAACTCTTGCGGCCACGCACACTCTATCCAAGTCCTCAACCATTGGGCGTTATGATTGGAGATCAAACCTTGGTCGTTTATGTAGAGAGGGCCATTGAGTTAACAATGGATTGGCAGAAAATTATGTGTAGAAACCCTTTGCTTGGCCTCTATCAGTAAATGAGGTTCCCGAGTGGCATGTATAATACATTTATTATCTTATGTAACGGGCTAGTTAGAAAAAATGTATGGGCATCTTAGCGGAGCTCATCTGGACGCATGAAAATCAGGGGAGGCTGGAGGATGGAAAGGTTTGGATCCGGATCAGGGGAATACCAAAATAACAGCTTGATTACATGATCCTACCCTTGTTTTTTAGCCATTGAGACTTTAGCATTTCTATACTCTGCAATTTTCTCATGAAGAGATTCGATGATAAACAAAGTCCTCAAAGTGTAAATTTGGACTTCTTCCAATTCATCCAAGGGTGGGGCGTGGGGGAAGGAGTGTATAAAAAAATTGGATTGGTTGAAGGTGCGTCTCGTGTCCAAAAAACTAAGGGTGAAAAGGCGACATTAGGCATTCAGCTGTTGGTGTTGGTAATAGGATGGTAATTAGCATAAGACTTTGTCTAAAAGGTGTAATATAGAGAAATTTCACTTGTAAATGTTCCTATTGGACCATCAAAGCGGCACGGGGTGTGGGGACTCTCGGAAATAAAGGCGCCAGTAGTTACGTTCATGTTATCCACATGTGAATAGTTGGAGAGATTTTTCTATATTTTAATTTGAGACGGGGCGGGTCTGGATTTACTCCAACCTATATCAAATCTGTCCAAATTTGGGTTTTATTTGAAAGGAAATTCTCAAAAACGCCAACTTTAAAAATGCCAATTTTTTCCGCGCCTCTTTTTTTCATGGGGCCCATGTTGAGTCAATCTAGTCTTTTCATACACACTACTCCACCATGAATAGTTACAAGTTCAAATTGACACGCATTAAATTTTTCCGAACCATTAGATTGAGATTATAATAAAATGACACGTTTAAACCATTAAACTTTAAGGCCATGGATCAAAATGTTAAGATGATCTTATAGCTCAAGATTTTGCATATAGTATGCCTCATATGGATATTTTCACCCAATAGACTTTATATTCATCATGTATTCCAATGGGCCCAACTAGGAGGATGTTTTCTTTTAAAAAAAAATAAAAAATAAAAAAAGTGTGGGAGCTATGTAGTGCTGTCCTTATTTGTAATATCAAATGAAATTACCAGGCCTGTCACTGATATTAGAAAAATGCAAAGGGACCCACCCAGCCCAAGATAATAACGATATAAAACCCTAAACTAGGGTTTTGAAAATCTAGGGTTTATACGGAAAGATTAGGGTTTTGCATCTCTTTTTCTGCGTGTGTGTGTGTGAGAGAGAGAGAGAAAGAGAGAGCATTTCCAAAGCAGCAGCTGCAATGGGTCGAATGCACAGTCGAGGGTAAGCTCTTCTTCTTCTCTCTCTCTCTCTCTTTAATCTCTGTAAATGAATGTTTCTAACCTCCGATCTCTGCACAGAAAGGGTATTTCCGCTTCGGCTCTTCCATACAAAAGGACTCCTCCAAACTGGCTCAAGACCCCAGATCAGGACGTGAGCAAATCCAACTCCTGCATTCTCTTTCTCATCGTGTCAAAACCCATCGCTCTCACTTGTTTATTCCTTTTTCATCTCAATCGATTCCATTCAAAATCCCCCTTTTTTCTTCATTCCAGGTGCAGGAGAACATCTGCAAGTTCGCCAAGAAGGGATTGACGCCGTCCCAGATCGGCGTCCTTCTTCGTGACTCGCACGGCATCGCCCAGGTCAGGAGCGTCACCGGTAGCAAGATCCTCCGTATCTTGAAGGCCCATGGTATCTCGATTCTCATCCCCTTGTTTATTGAGAAGGGAAAGATTGTGTTTTGATGGGTTTCTTAATCATACTACATGGGTTGTGTTTCAAATGAAAAGGAAAGATGATGGGGTTTGTTTCAAAGGAACAAAGAAGAATGTGTTTTTATTGGGTTTCTTTCATGATACATGGATTTTGTTGCAGATGGGAAAGAATGATTGCGTTTATTTTATTGGTTTCTTTTCATGTTACATGGATTTTGTGACTTGTCCCAGATGAAAAGGAAAGGTTGTGTTTTTATTTGTTTTTTTCTTTCATAATACATGGATTCTCTTTCAAATGAAAGAGAGAGTTACTTTTCATTATTGGGTTTCTTCTGATAATGGATTTTGTTTGAAAGGGAGAAAGAAATATTTGTGTTTTTTTAATTGGTTCTCTTTACATATTACATGGTTTTTTTTTTTTTTTATCCAAGTGAAAAAGCAGTCCATATTGCATGGGTTGGTTTTTAATCCAAATGAAAAATAAAGATTGTTTTTTTATTGGTTTTCTTTTCATACTACATGTGTTTCCTTTCAAAGGAAAATGAAAGATCTTGTTTCTTTTATTGGTTTTCCTTTTCATACTACACGGGTTTTGTTTCAAAGGGGGAAGAAAGATTGTATTTTTATGGGTTGTGTTTTTCTCCTAGGTCTTGCACCAGAGATTCCAGAGGATTTGTATCATCTGATAAAGACGGCAGTGGCCATCCGAAAGCATCTTGAGAGGAACAGGAAGGATAAGGATTCGAAGTTCAGGTTGATCCTGGTTGAGAGCAGGATCCACCGCTTGGCGCGCTACTACAAGAGAATGAAGAAGCTTACACCCGTCTGGAAATAGTGAGTCCACATTTATGGGGATCACACAGGATGACTCTATATTGTCATTTAATTCACAGTGTTTGATGTTTTATTTTTTCTCTTTCCGCAGTAGTTTACATTGTCTATTTGCATCCAATGCAAAGAATGCAGTGGATGATTGTTCTGCTCTTTTAAGCTTTGGTGGCTTTTGGGGTGGAGTTTGGGGGGGGGGGGGGGGGGTGGGTTTGGGATTTGTTTTCCTGCTTCTTTTAGTTTTTATATTTCTTTTTTTTTTTTTGGATGGTGTTTTTCTCTGGATTTGACTGGATAATTAGGGTGTTGCTTCATTTTAATAAAAAAAAATTCATGTGAACAGATTGTTTATTTGATTGGATAATGCATTTTGAATACTAAAGAATTGCAATGCCTAAGTGGGGGACCTTTCTCTTCTTTTTCCAACCCTATTTATTACTTTTTGGGGCACAAGAGTTGGGGAATCAATATAATACCTCGCTTGATTAACATTGCGTGCGCTATTATAAATTCAGGGTGGTAGGTGGAATGGAAAATTATATATTTTTCCCAAGATTTGCACTAGTGTAGTGGGATATCACGAATATGCCGAACTTTTCCTAGCTTCCTGCAATCTTTCTGAAGAACAAGGAAACTTTAGGACAAACTTTTTGCAGTTCATTCTTGCGATATTTATGCCTGAAATGGGATTTCAAGGGCTTAACCTTGCAGCAAATGATAGTAAAAACGTGGTTTTTTTTTGTTTTAGATAATAGACATTGTGTTGTGGTATTAAACAATACAAACTGAAACTTCATAACCGTGGGTTCAGTATACATCTGGGGGTAAAGCATTCACATGACAATCACTTGATGTTTATCCCCATTAAATTCTCAGAATTTAGAACTAATTGTGGGACGATCTGCAGATGTCAACTGAGTTGTAATCTTGAGATGAATTTGAATTGAACATTTCTTATCAAATGCTTCATGTATGTCTTGTTGGAATTAAAATAGTTTTGACTATAGCACCAGCACCAGATGGATTATGTTGATTATTACTAAGTGCATTAGATGTTAATTAGAGAATTTGCTTTCATCTGTCTGTCTTGCATAGATGCATGTTGAACGCCTTAATTTAGAACCAGAAATAAGTCAGGTGTCTACCTTGTATACGAATGGTAGGGATCGTTACATGGCTGGAACAGAAAGAAAGAGAGGATAAGCTGATGGATGAGTCTTTCATTTATCAGCTGAATCTCTCTTTTTGGTGTCCATCGTTGCTTGCTAATCCGTATGCTATGGTTAGGTGAGCTACATCTGAACACTACATCCTATTCTTCATGTCCATTGTATAATCATATCATATTGAAAAGATTTGTTTTGGCTCAACCATGTGTATACTTGTTCATATTTGAATTGTCTATAATAAGGCCTTTGGCTCTCCATTTTGGGAGATGAGATACAATTCATCCTGACTTATGTCTAGATGATTGTTCTACTCTTTTAAGCTTTGGTAGCTTTTGGATTGGGGAGGAAGGAGGGGGAATGATGGTGTGGATCATTTTTCCTCATTCTCTCTTCATTTAAACGATCCCCTTGAGAATTTTTTTTTCTGCTTTTTTTTTGGATGATGTTTTTCTCTGGTTTTGACTGGATAATTAGGGTGTTGCTTAATTTTAATATATTTTTTTAATGTGAATAGATTTTTTATTTGATTGGATATGCATTTTGAATACTAAAGAAATTGCAATGCCTTAAGTGGGGGACCTTTCTCTTCTTTTTCCAACCCTATTTATTACTTTTTGGGGCACAAGAGTTGAAGAATCAATATCATGCCTAGCTTGGTTAACATTACGTGCACTATTCTAAATTCAGGGTGGTAGGTGGAATGGATAATTATATATTTTTCCCAAGATTTTCACAAGTGTAGTGGGATATCACGAATATGCTGAACTTTTCCAAGCTTCCTGCAATCTTTCTGAAGAACAAGGATACTTTAGGACAAACTTTTTGCAGGTCATTCTTGCGATATTTATGCCTGAAATGGGATTTCAAGGGCTTAACCTTGCAGCAAATGATAGTAAAAACGTGGTTTGTTGTTTTAGATAATAGACATTGTGTTGTGGTATCTAACAATACAAACTGAAACTTCATAACCATAGGTTCAGTACACATGTGGGGGGTAAAGCATTCACATGACAATCACTTGATGTTTATCCTCATTAAATTCTCAGGATTTAGAACTAATTATGGGACTATCTGTTGATGTCAACTGAGTTCGTAATCTTGAGATGAATTTGAATTGAACATTTCTTATCAAATACTTTATGTACGTCTTGTAGGAATTAAAATAGTTGTGACTAAAGCACCAGCACCAGATGGATTGTGTTGATTATTACTAGGTGCATTAGATGTTAATTAGAGAATTTGCTTTCATCTGTCTGTCTTGCATAGATGCATGTTGAACGCCTTAATTTAGAACCAGACATAAGTCAGGTGTCTACCTTGTATACGAATGGTAGGGATCGTTACATGGCTGGAACAGAAAGAAAGAGAGGATAAGCTGATGGATGAGTCTTTCATTTATCAGCTGAATCTCTCTTTTTGGTGTCCATCGTTGCTTGCTAATCCGTATGCAATGTTTAGGTGAGCTACATCTGAACACTACATCCTATTCTTCATGTCCATTGTATAATCATATCATATCGAAAAGATTGTTTTGGCTCAACCATGTGTATACTTATTCATATTTGAAGTGTCTATAATAAGGCCTTTTGCCCTCCATTTTGGGAGATGAGATCCAATTCATCCTGACTTATATCTAGATGATTGTTCTGCTCTTTTAAGCTTTAGTGGCTTTTGGATTAGGGAGGAAGGAGGGGGAATGATGGTGTGGATCATTTTTCCTCTTTCTCCCTTCATTTAAACGATCCCCTTTGAGATTTGTTTTTCTGCTTCTTTTAGTTTTTATGTTTTCTTTTTTTTTTGGATAATGTTTTACTCTGGATTTGACTGGATAATTAGGGTGTTGCTTAATTTTAATATATTTTTTTAATGTGAATAGATTTTTTATTTGATTGGATATGCATTTTGAATACTAAAGAAATTGCAATGCCTTAAGTGGGGGACCTTTCTCTTCTTTTTCCAACCCTATTTATTACTTTTTGGGGCACAAGAGTTGAAGAATCAATATCATGCCTAGCTTGGTTAACATTGTGTGCACTATTCTAAATTCAGGGTGGTAGGTGGAATGGATAATTATATATTTTTCCCAAGATTTTCACAAGTGTAGTGGGATATTATGAATATGCTGAACTTTTCCAAGCTTCCTGCAATCTTTCTGAAGAACAAGGAAACTTTAGGACAAACTTTTTGCAGTTCATTCTTGCGATATTTATGCCTGAAATGGGATTTCAAGGGCTTAAACCTTGCAGCAAATGATAGTAAAAATGTGGTTTGTTGTTTTAGATAATAGACATTGTGTTGTGGTATCTAACAATACAAACTGAAACTTCATAACCGTAGGTTCAGTACACATGTGGGGGGTAAAGCATTCACATGACAATCACTTGATGTTTATCCCCATTAAAATCTCAGGATTTAGAACTAATTATGGGACGATCTGCGGATGTCAACCGAGTTCGTAATCTTGAGATGAATTTGAATTGAACATTTCTTATCAAATACTTTATGTACGTCTTGTTGGAATTAAAATAGTTGCGACTAAAGCACCAGCACCAGATGGATTATGTTGGTATTACTAGGTGCATTAGATGTTAATTAGAGAATTTGCTTTCATCTGTCTGTCTTGCATAGATGCATGTTGCACGCCTTGATTTAGAACCAGACATAAGTCAGGTGTCTACCTTGTATACGAATGGTAGGGATCGTTACATGTCTGGAACACTAAGAAAGAGAGGATAAGCTGATGGACGAGTCTTTCATTTATCAGCTGAATCTCTCTTTTTGGTGTCCATCGTTGCTTGCTAATCCGTATACAATGGTTAGGGGAGCTACATCTGAACACTACATCCTATTCTTCATGTCCATTGTATAATCATATTGAAAAGATTTGTTTTGGCTCGAACCATGCGTTGTACTTCTTCATATTTGTATAATAAGGCCTTTGGCTCTCCATTTTGAGAGATGAGATCCAATTCATCCTAAATGTGTGTATCATAGTATTTTTTCTGTGTGTTTTCTTTGATATGATATTTGAAATGTAATCTACGCTTTAACTTGATCACTGATTTTTTGGAACTGACATTTGCCTTTTATTTTTTCAATGTTGTGCAGTGAATCTACAACAGCCAGCACTTTGGTGGCTTAGGTAAGTTTTTGATTTTATCATAATGGGAGGCAGAAGATGACTAACTACTGCATCATTGATGAGAGACAGCTGCAAGTCAACTATTTGACTTCCCTATTGTAGCTTGGGTTTTTCATGGGAGGAACTTAGTATATGTGCTATACTCAAGCCAGAGTTGTTTTGAACCATTGGCTTGATTTTTTTTATTGTTAATTTGTTTTCGATCAAAATTTTCAGTTGCTATATTAATCAAGTTTTGCTTAGAAAAAACTGTGTTCTGAATCTTACATAGCCTAGATGTAGGATCATTCCTTATGGCCTATTGGGTTCCTTGGATTTCTAAGCAATGCCCATATATATCAAACAAGCTAAAGCAATAGCCACCCCTCCCTCTTTCCCTCCTCACCCCCCATCTTTCCCTTTTTTTCTTTAATTATTTTTAATTGGGAATGCTCTTCTTCAATAGACCTGCTTGTTGCTAGTGATGAAGCTTTTAGTGATGAATGCCAAAAGAGCAAAAAGGCTCTACTGTGCGTTTGGATGCCCAAAACTCCAGGTTAGTTGGATGCAATTTGCTTTGGATAGAAACTACTAAAAAGGCTTTAACAGACTGCATCCTATATTTTCTGGATAATGGGACCTACCTATGATCATTCCATATCAACATCCCTATCCAACTGTGGGTGAGAATTGCACCCCAATATTTCTGAATGCTATTCAATTATCAATTGTCTTAAAGTAAAAGGTTTTTTTTTATTTTTATTTTCTATAGGAGGAGGGTTCCTAATCATTTGAGCTGGACTAATTCCTTCAGGCCGAGAGGGAAGTCGAGTAAAATCCCCTGGAGCCCAGTGTGGTAGTGCAATTTCAAACAGACAAGCATTCCATATTGAGGGTTTAAAAATCAATAGATAGGATAATCAAGTTCGAGTGATATTAGCAAGCCCCACATTTTATGCCTTACTGTTGTAGTATTATAATGGCTCCCAATTTCTAATATTATAATGCTTTAATAGGATTAGAAAGTCTTTGAGGGCCCAATTCTCAAATAACCAAAGTGTGGATAATGCTCACAACAGCTGATGCACACCTTTCAAATAAGGGCCCATTTGCTTGGAATTGAACTTTTTAAATTTATGGTAAATGGCTTCCATTTGGCCCCAGCTTAGCTCGATTGGCTAGGGCAAGAAAATTGACTTCCATAAAAAAAAAAAAAACACGCAAGTGTGGCTTATGATCCTTGCAAATAAAATGTTTAATTAATTTTAACCATGACTACCTAATAGATGATCTAATCTGTGCTCCCATAGAGGGTTTGCATGTGCACATAGGTATTGGTTCTCGGCTTTTTAGAATTGAGTGTTCCTCGAATCGAGGGCCAAAGGTTCTTGGACTGGGTTGGGCTTTTTGGTTATAAAAAGTGAAGGCTTTATTTACTTGAACAAGGCTCTTTAAAACCAAACCCTTGGTATTGCAATAGGGATTCCCAAAACTAGAATGGGATGGGGAGGGTTGCTCGTCCATGTGCATGGATGGGGTCCGCCCATGTGAGTCAGTGTTGATTTTTCTTGGGCTGCATCATGTTCAGATAGTATGGGGGAATTGCATGCCGCCATTGCGGAGGACGCCACATAGTAGTTGTTAGTGAGTCTTAATCTAGCCTAGATCCAAGTAAATCTTGCCTGCTAATGAGCACATTTGGGTTTGATGGGTTGAATTATATCTTGGCAAATGGGCATGTGTCCAAGATCTAGGGTCCATCAAGCTCTTTAAAACTATTCTATCTATTCATAAATTGTGTGGCTATAATTATGTAGACTATCACCCTGCTGCACCTGATTTGGTGGACCTGTATTTGTGCTCTTGTATAAGATTGAGCTGTCTGGGTCTGGATTTATTAGTCTATGCAGATCTAAAGGGATCCAAATTAAGGCCCATATGGATCTTGTCCTAATTAAGCTCATCAATAGGCCCATCAATCATACACGTAAGGTAAAAGAGGTTTGTGCTAAATGGGGTCCATTTATTGATTAGCCAGAAAAGAGATTAGAGGCTGGATCTCATTTCGTTGCACCTATAATAAACAACAGAAAAGAGACCTGGATAGTAGCCATGGTTGTACACGAGTCAAGCCTAGGGTGGAAATCTTCACACCTGCATCCACCTGGAACCCCATCAGAACCAATGTTGGATGGGGTTTTCCTGATCACCACAGCATCCTGTGATCCGGTGAGATCCAAACTCATGGGTCTGCTCTTTATGGATTGCAAATGATAATATTTACTTCATCAATAGACTAGTGAGAGATGCCCCGTGCTGAACACGGGCATGCATCGAACAACAATTGCATTCAAATTATAAAATATTGGAGACGTATTTTGATATGATCCAATTGATAAGTAAAATCAAGAGGAATTTACCTTAAAAAGGACTTTAGAAGGTCAGTAGACGAAAAATGGGACACTAGTTTATAAACTACGAAACTGGTATTCCCACCAAACTTTTCTCTTTTTTTTGCTATTTTTCGACAAGCGTCGACGTCGTCGCTTATTCTACCCCTTCAACAAGACTACATAAACGGTTGGGCAACGATGTTTGTTGACGCTGATCTTAGTGGTTTTTTTTTTTTCATTTTTACTTTACTTTTTTTTATGTGGTTCCTATTAGTGATGCTTGCTTCTTCTTTTTTTTATCATCTTATGGGGCATTCAGAAGTAGGAAAATTAGTGGGTCTTTGAAGGGAATCAATTAAGAAATTTATAGGCTTGAAGCTGAGCAAATTGTAAAGGAATTGCGATATGTTATCATCAATATTAAATTCTTATTGGGAAATGATATGTTCCATTTAAAAGTCATGTTTCATTAAGGTTTGGACTTTGGAGTCCACCAAACTTAGCTTCAGAGAGTTCACTTCACCATTCCAAAATTTGATGGTTCAATTCACATGGTTTGAGCTGATTCAGGCCCGGAGTTTAAGGTGTAGACTTATAACCCAAGGCATTGTTGCTCATACTTTTGTGGGGTAGCTTTCTAGCATACCTTGTATATATCCCTTGATGTGGATCATACTTTTGTGGGGTAGCTTTCTAGCATACCTTGTATATATCCCTTGATGTGGATCATATTTTTGTGGGGTAACTTTCAAGCATACCTTGTACATATCCCTTGATGTGGATCATACTTTTGTAATACAACTTTATATATTACAGTTTCAACAAATTTGTCATCAAGTTACATATTTACATCAACACTTCTTTACATTAGATTCTGTGAAGCAACGACGTCGTCATATATTAAAGCACATTTCTTTCACTAGCTTCTGTGAAGCAACGATGTCATCATATATTAAAGCACATTTTCTATCACTAGTTTCTGTGAAGCAATGATGTCGTCAGATATTAAAGCACACTTTCTTCCACTAGTTTTTGTGAAGCAACGACGTCGTCAGATATTAAAGCACACTTTCTTTCACTAGCTTCTGTGAAGCAACGACGTCGTCAGATATTAGGATCATTCCTATTTTCGGAGTTCATATCAGACCCCGAAGAGATGGACAAAAGACCTGCATCGAAGAGGCACGTCAAAACAAGAGCGGCCAAGACAGACATAGTTAGAGAGATCAGTAACATTCCCATCTCAATCCACCTTCATTAAGATCATCTCATGGTGTTCCTTGCATTCCTCTCGGTCTCAGATGACCTTAGATTTCAACCTCTCTACCAAATTCATCCATGAACTGGCAGAAGTGCCCCAGCAGAAATGGCACACCTTGCTTCTTCTCTAACTCGCGCGACATTGACCCTGATGCCTGCATTATTCATGAACCCCACACCTTTTCTCCAATCTCAGCCCCCATCACCACCTCGGCCTTGTCCCCACCCCAACCCCATTTCCTCTCTCAAATGCCCAACCCACTTCTCTCCACGACCCCTGCATTTATCATCTGATCCCCAACTTGCGGCCACGCTAACACATGCACTCCATGCCATGCTGCCTTTGTAACTGTATTCCACCTGCAGTGGCTCATGAATCCCCCCACTGCAGGGTGCCCCAGCACCCCCCACTGCTCTGATCTATAAATGCAGCACGAGATCAACCTTTTTCCAGTTGTCTTCTGCAACGACGAAACATGCGTGTGCTCGATAGAGTCCAGCCCTCTTCGTCTCTCTGTCCTTCCTGTTTCTGCAACAAATCTACACTGCAACCACAGAAATAAGAAGCTCAAAGGGATTTTTTTCATCATCTCAAGGTGTTTGGGAGAGGGGAACCTCTGGTCTCAAAGCTTGCAACAATCTCTGAGTACATAATATTTTCAGGCGTTATGTTTGTAGCCATCATCTACTCCTCAGAAAATGATCCCATCAAGCACAAGGGCAACCACACCTTGGGAGGAAGGGGGAAACGATGGGAGGAAGATGGGAAAAATGGGATTTCAAGAGCGACCACATCATCGCAAGTTTCAATCATTAATAAAAAAAAACGAAAGTGGTCCCCTGGGACCACTTCCGTGACATATTTACTAGTGGCCCATTTTTTGATTGTAGGCCATCTTGGGGCCTTTTTTAGGTAAAATTCTGTATTCTACATTGAAAGAATTTTAGATAAAGAAATAAATATAAAAATTGTTGTACACACTGTATAATAGCGTATCTTAAATTTGAGGTTATGTTCACTATAATTCCACAATTCTGAATTTCTTTCCTAAACACTTCATTGGAGTTTTATCCGGTCTTAAGGATTAAAATGGACTTAGAAATTTGCATATCCGATAGATGTGGAAAAATTAGGTAGGGTATGTAACCTAGACCCATTTTTATTCTATGACTACATATTTAAATACCTTGCATTCACCAACAACTATTATCATGTTAGCAGCTATACACGGGCCATATGAGTTGGGTTTCCAAAGCAGCATTGAGGAGGGAGAACTACCAATTTACGTGTTTAAAAGGTGGGGAAGGAAGAGGTGGGATAAAAGGGAAGCAAGATCATCATGAATGAATGTGGGGAAGGAAGACGTGCAAGACGGGGATTAAGGGGTCAAAATAAATTGGCAACAAAGTCAAAATCAATTGCATAAATCAGATTACAATCAGTTAGCTTTATATTATATAATTGAAATCTTTTTGTCAACCAAATGATCAATATTCAAACATTCAGAATGTTCATAACTAGAACTTGAGGCCATTGAATCAGTGACTTGAAATCTTAGATAAAAATTTTGATGTTGTAAATGCAAAATAATTACTGTATTCATGTGAAAAATCCACAGATGTCCTCCTCGTTGTAAAACGAAGTAGTTTTCAAATCACAAACCATGAACTACAACTTTGAACCGTGGCCCACCAGAACGAAAATTTACAATATAGTGATCTATGTAGCGACTGACCAAACTGGCTTCCTCAGGGGCATTTCATCTGTAATCTCTACTCCTAGCACTTATGCACACTATTACATAATATTCTACACATACCTGCATGTTTCTTAATTTTCTAGAACCCCCATATAGTTAATAGTTCTCTACACAATTTAAGAACAGATGATAAACTTGATCCTAGTGGAAAGACATCTCTACACAACTTAAGATTTTGCTGGGAGTGTACATAGGGATGCACATTGGAGCCAGATCCACCTTTATGGATCCAAATCCATTTGAACATAGACTGCATGTGGTGTGTCTGGTTAAAGTATTGAGGGAGAAGAGAGAGAAAAGATGAACACACAAATTACCAACTCTGTGTTATTGTGTTCTTCGTAAAATAAATTACATCCATTAGTATAAATACAAAAACCTAAACACACCTGCTAAAATAGAGTCCTAACCACAATAGGAAACATAACCCACGAGATATCCGTAAATCCACTAACCTAAGAATAGAAATTTCCTAACCTACATAGCACCACCGGCCAACTCCTCTGGTGCGTGTGCTGAGTCAGCGATAACTTCAACACTCCCCCTCAACGCTGACTCCTAGCATCATTACGCTGAGTTTCCATCTGAAATTGTGAAAAAAAAACTTCCATACTCACGGTGCTAGCTCTTGATGATCATCAATACCATGTGGCCTTTTCAAGTAGATTCTCCTTGTCAACTCCCCCCATGCCGAAAAACTTTATTGATTTTCATATGCTTGAATTCCCTACCATTGCTACTCGCAATAGCAATTTGCACTTGTACGGTATTGACTCTTTGCATCCGGACCAAATGTCTCGTTAAGATCAAACTCGTAAGGTTGGTTGACCTTTTGCTTCCAAACGTATTTGTGTAAAGATTTGCGGTCCCACTAGACCGACTTTCTCGGTTGTCGACCCACATGCATCCAACTATTTTCACACCATCTAAACATAGAACCATCTATCATGTCTCATCCCTAATTAAGGCTGCGATCTTCACACCCATAGCGTCTTGCCACTCGTCGATATCTTTTGTGATTAGTTCCGCATCTGTGTGAGCCTCTGAATGTCGCATGAAATGACCTCTGCAGCCGTTTCATCAACCATCTTTTGTGGATTTTATCCAGTCCGAGACTGATCATCATCCACTTCTTCCAATCCCTTCTTCTTGAAGCAATCTGGCACATGATTGAACACATCTTATACTTCATCTTCAAGCTCTAAAAAGGATCTGAAAGCACCAAATCATCATACAATTATTGATGTAGGTGCATAGTCATAAATTTCGACGGATGTTGCAAAATTTGCCTATGAGTAACCACCATCCTCCTCATTGGCTCCCCCTTGCTTCGAGTCTCCCACGGCTGAATTTCTCTCAACGACTACCATCATCACTGTGCAGTCCCTTGTAATGTGTCCTGAATCTCCACATTAGTAACACACCTTTTTCCTTGATTGGTTTTAACTTCTTAGCATACATTCTTTCTTGCATAAATGTCCCACGCTTCCTTTGGCGTATTCACATTCAATAGATAATGAAGCATGTCATCATCTACCGACACCTTAATTGTAAATAGAGCTTAATCTATTGTAGTGATCTTATAATAATTATTTATCGGGTCCGGATGAAATCGACTCAAACATAATCCATTGTAATTGACCCAACTGTATTTAAACTTTATTTATTGTTTAGTGCATTTATTAGGACTGTATTGACCACATATAAATAATATCCCAAATTTCATAATCTCGACCTTCAAATTAATAAATTCTTTTTATGATTTATTTATAAATTTGAATGATTTGATCATTTCTTTCTGAAACCACCATTATATTATGATTTTGACCGAACCAATTTCAATATTATTACTCTATTTTTACTCCAATTGTTTAGTCATTTAAGGGTAATTTTAGTCCTTTTTATTTATTAAATAAGGTTAGATAACTGGCTTATTTATTTTCGAATTATGTTGATAAAAATGGATCTAAACAAAATGCTCTACTTTCTTGATAAAATAGCCCATGTCTATATAACTTATTAATTTAAAACTATGATTAGTATACACTCTATGATTATATAATTACATTAATTTTGCCAAAATAATCATAAAAATGATGAACTTTTATGTTTTTTTTTTGTAAATGGGGTCTACTTTTAGATTTATACCCAATAAAATGATAAATCTAATTATATCACTCTGCTTCAAATTAGACACATCCATAAGATCGATCATTTTTAAAATATTTGATATAAATCAAAAGAAGACTAAAATACTTGATGTGCAGTCAATAATATTCATTATGACATAAAGATTGTATTTATTTCTTATAAAATTTTATAGTTTTATTACTTGTTCTTTTCTAATTTTTGGACATTGACACTAATAAAACTTTAATTATAATTAATTCATATAATTAATAAATGTGTCTAGAATCGAAACCCCCCAATCAATACTACTATGACAACTTTTGTATGCATTTCTATGTCCGTGCTTTAAGCATGGGTGATCAGGCTAGTTATTATATATTAAAGGTATATGATTCAATTGGGAAATTGAGCTCTAATTCCACAATTGATTGAGATATTGGATATCAATTTTCATTTCATTTTTTACCTGGTGGAGAGATTTGAGGGATTCGAGAGAAAATTTCGATTTTAGCCATCTAAATAAAGAGTGTAATTTAAAAGGAGTTTTCTTTAAAAGAGTCCAATCTTTTGTGGGCTCTAATCAATCAATGTATGTTTAGATTTTTTTATGAGAGTGGCTATCTACACACTGCAATTACATCTCTACACACTGCATTTAATAAATAAATTCTTAAATACCCCTATCCCTCTCCTTCCCTCTCTCTTCCTCTTCCTTCTCCGGCGACCTTGCTCCTTCAACTCCGCCAGCCGCCGCCCTACGTTGACCCATCTCCCTCTCCTCCTCTTATGTTGCGGCAGCCCCACCCTCCCTCATCCCCATCCCCAGCCCACCCCCGACCCCCCCTCCCTCTGGTCTCTCTCTTTCTCCCCCTCTCCTCGACAGCCCCCACCTCCCTCATCCCCAGCCCACCCCTGGCCCTCTCCCCCCCTCTTGTCTCTCTCTTTCTCCCCTTCTCCCCGGTAGCCCCCACCCGCCCTCATCCCCAGCCCACCCCAGTCCTCCCCCCACCATCCCCCACCATCTCCTCCGCCCACAGCCACCACCTCAGCCCCTCTCCCTTTCTCTGGTCTCTCTCTTTCTCCCGCTCTCCCATCCTCCCTCTCCCTCCCCCCTTCTCTTTCTCCCTACGACCACTCCTTCGCCGCCGCCCCCAGCTCCTTGCCGCCTAGTACCTCTCCTTCTCTTTCCCGTCGCTCGACCCCTCCCCTTCTTCGCCGAGCCAGGTGCTCGATCTCCAGTCCGCCTCAGTCGCCGGGCCAGTTAAAAGAGAGAGACCAGAGAGAGGGAGAGGGAGGATGGGAGAGAGGGTGGTGGGTGTGGACAAAGAGGATGGTGGGGGGAGGGCTGGGGTGGGTTGGGGATGAGGGCGGCTGGGGGCTGCCGGGGAGAGGGGAGAAAGAGAGAGACCAGAGGGAGGGAGAGGGCTGGGGATGGGGATGAGGGCGGGTGGGGCTGCCGGAGCAGGAGAGGAAGAGAGATGGGTAGGGGTAGGGCGGCGGCTGGCGGAGTTGCCAGAGCAGAGTCGCCGGAGAAAGGAGATGAAGAGAGAGGGAAGGAGAGGGATAGGGGTAGTTTAGGAGCTTTTTAAATTCAGTGTGTGTAAAGTGTTTTGTAGTGTGTAGGTAGCAGCACTCTTTTCTTATCTAATGCCATAGGTAAATCTTATCTGTATCTACGTAGCTAGATGACATCGAGGGTTGCCAACCAACTAAGCAACCGCATGTTATTGTTGTCATTATCTTTCTTTTTAATATTTTTTCTTATATTCAATTTTCTTTTCCTTTTTATTGGTTTCTCATGGTTTTTTTTATTTATTCTAAATTCCACTTCTTATTTCTATACATTTTCTTTTTTTTTTATATATTTTTCTGGTGTTTAATGACTTTTTTCACCTTTTATCATAGTCCTGTTTTATTTTTCTTTTCTAATTTTGATGAGTTATTTTTTAGTTTCCGTGGTAATATGTTTTCATGCGTTTATGATTTTTTTTTTTAATTTTTAGGCATTGGACTTTCATGGGTTTATTTGTTTATTCTAAGGTGTTCTTATTATTGAATTATCTATCAACTTTTGCTTTCATGTTATATATATTTTTTGTGCTTTATCAATATTATTTTTTTATTACGGATTTATTCTTGCGATCTCAAGAGAATGTTTGAAGTAAAATACTCAACTAATTTCAAGCAAATTAAAGTGCTCTTATCTTGAAATTAACAAATTATATTTTTCGATTGTTATTATAGATTTCAATTTTTACCATTTCAATAAAATTTAGAATAAATATTATTTAAAAATTATATTATTTTTAAAAATAATATTATAATTTGTATTTTGTACTGCCGGGGGTCCATTGACTCCATTCTGCGCGGGCCTCTACTTATAAAGAAAGTGACAAAACCCTAGAAATGCCCTAATCCTCATTACCTCTCTCACAAGCAGCCCCTGCTCTTGGCAAGAGAAGGAGAAGATCTTTCTCTGTTTTCGTTGCTTCTAGGTAGAAGAAGTTACTTTTTATCTATGTATCTAACATTCAATGCTTGTTTGTAGAGAAGAACAGCATCGACCCATTTTTTATAGGGTTCTCTTCTGATCTGGAATTGGGTTTTTTTTAGTGTAGAGGGGAAGAATCATGGCATTCGCAGCAATGAAACCTACTAAGCCAGGTTTGGAAGAAACCCAAGAGCAAGCTCATCGCATCCGCATCACTCTCTCATCCAAGAACGTCAAGAATCTCGAGAAAGGTGCAGTCTTTTTCTTCTTAATCTTTTATCTAATATGTTTGATTCATAATTTCTATCTGTTTTTGGTGCAAGCAGTTTGTGCGGATCTTGTTCGTGGTGCGAAGGACAAGAGGCTGAGGGTTAAGGGACCTGTGAGGATGCCCACCAAGGTTCTCAACATCACTACAAGGAAATCCCCTTGTGGCGAAGGTTTGTTTTTGCCACTCTTTAACCTTTTTGTTTCTTCTGGGGTGTCTTTTTGAGTGATGATTTATCGAATTGCCAGATTGCATAATCACATTTTAGGGTTTAGCATTGCATCAGGGAATTCATGGGTGTTGGTGGTTTTGGTATGAAGTTAACCTTTTAGGGTTTATTAATACATAACAAGAAATTATTTGTGGAGATTGTTGTGACCATCTGTGCTTATGCTTTGTGTGTGTTTTCTCTTAATTGGTGGATATAGGTTGGTTGGTGTGTTTAGTCTCTTCTCATCTGATTCACAATCATATCTCTTTAGTCAATAAAAAGGAGTCAAGGATGTGAGATTGTTAAGCCTGTTGGGATTGTTTGTTATCTTATATGATTACTTATTCGTAGGGAATCCCCATATGTGTTTACATACACAGAGTCCATGGTTTTTTAATTCATAATTAGTGTTGCACTTGGTTGGGATGCTAGGCCTTTACTTTAGGAGTTTGATGTTTTGAGATGTGTAAAAAATCAATAAAAAGGAAAAAAAAGGAGAAAAAAATCACGAAGAAAGTAACATGGCACCATTGTTGTCAATTCAGGGCCCCGAAGTTTTCATTCTGAAAATAGCTACATTCTGGCTGAAAAATTGTATTTAGGCAGAAAAGGTGTGCATTTTGTCCGGTATTTTCCGAAATGGATGAGATGGTTAAAACCCCCTTTTTAAATTTTTTTTTTAGAGAGAGAGAGAGAGAGAGAGAGAGAGAGAGAGAGAGAGAGAGAGAGAGAGAGAGAGAGAGAGAGAGAGAGAGAGGCATTGTGCAAAATGTTGTTGTTTATAAGAAGGGGCTGCCTTCCATTTTTGCTCCTTTCTCCTGATCGTCTCTGCCGGTCTGCCTGCTGACACCATCACAGTCGTGGATCGGGACTGCAGGAGCTACTTGGAACCGTCGCCATTTGGGGTTCACTCATAAAACAGAAAAAAAGAAGAAAGAGGGGAATGCACCTGCCATCGTTGTCCCTCTCTGCCATTGCCATTGCCTTCCACAGCCGCATCACCTCTTCTCCCTCTCTCTCCTGCTCCTCCTTTCTCCTTCTCTTGCTCTCTGTGAAAGATTTGAGAGTAGACAGTCTCGAGACTTCTGAATAATAAAGAAAGTCGAGTTTTCACACTTCATCTTGAGGTTTGATCCAGCACGGTAAAGAAATGTGTGGACCCTACTCAAAGGTTGACCCAACTCAAATGTTAAAATACAGTACTCCTGACCAACTGCACTACAACAGTGCTAATGTTATATGATGTTTTAAATTAATTAACCCACTTACAAATGGGTCTACCCAAACTTATATGAGATTTTTAAACTTATTTGTTTTATATATTTTCATCTATCTATCTATGTGTTTTCTATATTTTTAATTTTTCAGAGAAGTTATTCCAAAAAATTTCGCCAAAGTTATAAAATGCTGAAATATTTCATTTTGGAGGCCAGACTGATATGGAGACAGAAATGAAATTGACAACTATCCATTGTATCCACATAATTTTCATGATGCATTGTTGGTCACCTTCTGGTTTGCCCATCCATTGATCCAGTGGTTAGGTTTCACCAAAGATGAGCTAAATAGGAAATTTTCCATTGACCATATATTGATGCTATCCATATAAAGGTTTTGAAATGTGATCATTGTTTCAGTAAAGAATATCTCAAACTAGTGAGATTTACCAGTCTTCCTCTTTCAGCAGAAACCCATCGAAATAAAGGGAATGCTGGCATATGTTACGGTAGCTTGGGTCAGAACCTAGGGGTTATAAGAGGCATTGTGTGGTGTATCTAAGTTTTGGTTTTAAGGACTCAAATGAAGCCAATGTTAAAGCAGTTTTACATTCTCTGAACTTGTTGAGTTCTGATTTTCAACCTTGTTTTTATCTGAGATATCCCTCACATAGACAATTTAGTTTGCTGAAATTGGGCCTTTAGGGCCATATAATTTGCTTCATCATTTTCTTCCCTACATGTGTGAGTGAAAGTCACCTCCAATAAAGTCAATATTTCTTCCCCGTCACCCATGGTAATGCATCTACAAAGTTTCCTTTGTTAATAAGAAGGGCCTAACAAGTCCTTTGTAAAGAGTTTTTGAGCCCTATTTTATAGCCATTATTTCTACTGTCTTAACTCCAGCTGTTGGACTCGAGAACATCATATATGATATGCGCCTTACCTTTATCATTTTATAGCATTCCTTCTACCATAATGGGCCCACATTACCAATGTAACTCCATGAACATTCAGTTTCCACCGTTTAGGGGAGATCACAGGCAATTATTGGACTTCTCAGTTGTTGCTAATTTCTATTTTATAGTTTCACCCAGTCTTTATGCTGTTTTTCCGTTTTGTTTTGGTAACGTCCATCTTTTATGTAAATCTGAACATGGGTGCGCATGAGACTTTTGGCTTTTGATCCTAGGGAATAGGGATAACCATTCCTTTATTCTTTCTATCACCGATCGATGGTAGAATACTTCATCTTGAAAAGTCTTATATTTCTCTTCTTCTGAATGCCCTAGGCTATTGCCAAAGGAATCATTGTCCAAATAATTGGCCACATAGAGAGTACAGACTTGCACATCAACCTTTATTGAGATTCAAAATGATCTATGGAAGCGGAAAGGACTCATCATACGCACATTGCCAATGGAACTCCATGAACATTCAGTTTCCATCATTTAGGGGAGATCACAGGCAATTATTGGACTTCTCAGTTGCTAATTTCTATTTTATAGTTTCATCCAGTCTTTATGCTGTTTTTCCGTGTTGTTTTGGTAACATCCATCTTTTATGTAAATCTGAACATGGGTGCGCATGAGACTTTTAGCTTTTGATCCTGGGGAATAGGATAGCCATTCCTTTATTCTTTCTATCACCGAACGATGGTAGAATACTTCATCTTGAAAAGTCTTATATTTCTCTTCTTCTGAATCCCCTAGGCTATTGCCAAAGGAATCATTGTCCAAATAATTGGCCACATAGAGAGTACATACTTCCACATCAACCTTTAATGAGAATCAAAATGATCTATGGAAGCGGAAAAGGACATATCATACGAATGAAGGAAATCCAAAATACACCCTTGCCACACTGAATAAGGTTGTCCACACACAACCAACTCATGAAACAAATATTCTAAAGAGCAAAGTTGCTACTATAAGATGATCCAAGGTCGTTGGTTGTAGCCATCCAACAAAAGGTTCAACTCTCTGGCCACTAAAGAACTCCAAACACATTTTCAAAGGAAAACATATTGTGAATTGTGAACAATCAAAACTTACAGGGTACTAGATGATGAATTAACATATTCTTTGAGCCCAACCGCCCATCTGCCATGCCACTGACCATAAAGAATTCATTTTTTCCAATCTATTTGTCTCATAAACCAGTAGGCCTCTTTGAAATGCAGAAATGTATTATTTACAAACTTTCCTCCCACTCTACTCCTTAAATGCAAATTTTAACTCGTGCCTTGTGCTATCACAAATTTAAATAACCTTTGAATCTTTAAAGCAATTTGATGATCATCTATTCATTTGTCTCCCTATTCCATCAGCCAGCAAATATCTTGTGCCCTGCCCCAATTAATTTTTTCAAATTTTTTAAGGGCCAATCACCTTTTGTACCCCTTTCCACACCTTAGGAACTTGCCATCACCAACCCTTCTGTTTCCCACCCTCGTTTTTCTTTCCTTGCATTGAAGTTCATAATGTTTCCACTACGTATACTTTTTTTATTTTTTATCATTGAATCTTCACCGCCATCTGGACAGTAAACAACATTTTTTGGCTTCCAGCCCGTAAAGGGCATTTACCTCTAGCCGACGGGCATCTTCTTTTTATCACCACTCAAATTATGCAAGACAACCCTTTGGACCTCTTCATTCGATAAAACCACGAAGACATGAATATGGAAAAGAAAGCTACCAAAGGGGCTCAAGTTATTGTAATGGAAAGTTATGAGAGATGGTTGATTATTCTTCCATGGCCTATTCTAACAATTGAATTATTTCCATGGTTTAGTCCATTCTGAAACCACCTTAAAACACTTAAAGACAGCTAGCTGTATGATCAGTTGGCCTTAGAAACTTCGCAGAAAATGATTATCTCATTCGCAAAGTGAAGATGAAATCTATATTTCTTCTGATCCTGATATTGAACCTGTTTAGCATGACTCCAATTCTTGTCTTTTGAAGGAGACAACTTAAACCTTCTGCCACAATAGTGAACAGAAGTGTAGATTAATTTCTTATCCTTAGCTGATGAATTAGATAAATATCCCACTGGCAAACTATTAAAAGAAAACGGAACATTGTGCTGTCATTCCCAAATTTAACCTCTTTCCAGTTTTTCTTCACAACTCATTTTATTAAGCACCCATGTGCTATGATGCACGGATACTTCAAAATGGGCAACGTATCTTATCCGATACTTCACTTTTTATGTGTAAAATCTGTGTCCTTGCTATATCTATGTCGTATCCTAGCTGTATCCATGCCGTATCTGGGCATCATAGCCCATTTGTACTTTGATGCAGTATGGTAATCATGTGTCTTCTCCATGTTTCTTATCCATACCACCACTATAATCCCCGGCTTTCCCTTGAATCGATAGGCACTTTTGATACAAAATATATCATGAAAACACATCCCATTTACAAATTCTCTTTGAAAAGGTGACATTACAGAGCCCATTCTCATACACGATTTCGCCTAAGCCTTCAATATGTTCTTGTACATGCTTCAGTTGAGGATGGTTAAGCCATAGCCTGACAACTAAAATACTCTGTTGGTTCGCAAAAAAAGGCATGTTATTGGGTAACACATCTTAAATCCTTTGCGGCATGCTTGCTTATCGTTTAAACTTTGTACATTTTGTTTGCTGGCTACTGGGCCTATGCTTTCTTCGGCCCAGCTGTGATCCAGTGTTTATCTCTTAATTACCATTCTTGTTTTTCCCTTACACTTTTAATGATAATCGTTACCTTAAAAAACTATATTACTTTATCTCATTTTGAAATTGCGGTGATAAATATCGCATTTCTTTAGTCTTCCCCCTCAGAAATTTATTCAAAAACTTGAATTAAGGTTTTTTGTATTATAAGTAATGTGTATGCTAGTACTGGAAGAATCTAGTTATATTATCAAGAATCCAACATGAGAGTTAGTGTCCATATTTTCTCTTATCTCCAGGAAATGCTTACGAACAACCCCAAATCCCTGCCCCCAACACACACATGCACAACTCAAGTCCATCTCTATCACAAACAGGAGTTGATCCCTGGTTGTTTGCGTGGAGATGGAGATGCCTACCAGCTACCACTGAGCTATCAGGGATCAATTGAGAATCCAATATGAGAATTAGTGTCCATATCATACACTGTTGATTTGATCCATGTAACAAGTATGTCAGTGAGTAGGTGTTCCATATCATACACTGTTGATTTGATCCATGTAACAAGCATGTCAGTGAGTAGGTGTTTCTTTATACATGTCTGCCTTGAGATGAAGACAGTAAGTACATTAAAATACACGTTTGAAGGTGGATTTCTTTTTAAAAACAAAAATATCATAATAACAACAATTTTTTGGGGAAGATTGAGTCATTTCACATCCAATTATCATGAACAAGTAGTGTCTGGGATGTAGTACTAGAAGAAGGCTGCAGATTATTTCAACTTGCATACAATCAGTATGAACAATTTGTAAAATAGATGAACAAGGCTTAACGTGTAAAGGTCCTGTTTGCAGGACTGTTATCTCATTCTGATTGGTGGAACCCCGGATTTTGGACTAGGCATCATGTTTTAGAGTCCACTCTCACACCATCTGCTAACTACGTACTATTTTGTCACATTTGTCAAGATGCATGCTAGTGCTACTGATGCTATATAGTCATCTTGTGTTTCTCTATCTTATTCTTCCTCTGAATTTGTAATTTTTAGGTCTTCTGTAACTTCTTCATGTTCCATTTTACTGCCTTGGGTTTTCCGTCTGCTATGAAATTTGTGCTTGGTTATCATAAAGGTTCTCACCGAGTAGACAATTTTTTTTTTTAATCTTTTTCTTTCTTTGTCTTGGTCTAGGCCTTTTATTGCTTAGTTTCTGCTACCATCTGCCAGGCATTTATTTGAGCCAAAGTAGCCTCACAACATTTGTTTTATTACTTTAGTACACGGTTTTTTTTTTTTTTTTTTTTTTCGTTTTTTTTGGTCAGTGGTCTAGTACATGTGGGGCAAGCTGCCCACCCAGGGATCTCTGGGTGGCTATGTGAACACCCCTTTCCACTCAGGAGTCTCGTGTTTCTCACTATAGTACACATGTTGGTTCTTTTTCATGTAATAAATGTGTATTGAATATTGAGGTCAGTATAGAATGCAACAGGTGTAGTAATGAGCATGCAAATTATGGTACTGACTGAATGCATTTTGCTGATGAAGGAACAAACACTTGGGATCGCTTTGAGCTTCGTGTACACAAGCGTGTGATCGACCTTGTTAGCTCTCCTGATGTGGTAAAGCAAATTACATCCATAACGATTGAGCCTGGTGTGGAGGTTGAGGTTACCATTGCAGATCCTTGATTTTGTTCTGGTTTTGCTTGAGCAAAGAGATCAAATGATTTACTATCTTATACCAGATAGGGTTGGTTTTTTGGTTTTCTGAGTGTTCGAACTTTGATCAACTGTGGGATGCTTCTACGGATCTTGTCGTAGTCGTCTTTGTTTATCAGTAGCCTTTTTGACCGCGTGGAGATTGCGAATGAGCACTCGACGTCCAACATTTTGGATAGATTGCATTTGTTTGAAACGCCTGTTTTGAGGCTTACTTACCTTCATCTATGGACTCTGAACTACACCTTTTTCATCATGTGGGTGATTGCTGTTGGTTCAACTATTAAATCCTACGCCAAGGACCATCATTGGCCAGAGGCAGAGATTGGTTGTGTTGGTTCAGGTCTGGGCTCTGGTACTGACAAGTGTCCATTTTAAATTTATCTGATTGATCCACGGCCAATTTATTGGGGCACCGAACTATACATGATCCTGGAGCATTTTGGTGTGAAACGAAACGATGGTTAGCTCCATTTGACCCCACATGAACTTGGATTCATGTTGGATGTGAGTTTGGGGTTGTATTTTGGTGGGTCAATCCGTTTCACCAATTGCGACCCAACATGCCTCCTCTATCACCATGTCTGCTTGACTTCTTTATTGCCTTTTCAGCCATGGATTCGAAGTCTTTACTGGTTCAGCCTTATTCAGCATAAATGGAAAGACCAGGTCGTTGACACAGTGGGGGCGACTTGGTATTGTGTAGTTGATATATTCAAAGAGCCTCCCCATTTTGACTATTTTAGCCAAATAGACTGGTGCCCAGTCTACCAAATACTAGAAACTCCATCCCTTCCTGGTACTTGGAGGTGGTTATCTGACCACATACTTATAAACTAAGCTGAAGTTATCACTAATAAAAAAAGAGAGTTATTTTCCCTTGGATTCAATAGTTGCCAGCGAGGGTGGTCTCAACCCTAAAAACATGGTTATTGTTTTAACCGTTTGCAATGATTTCATTTTGTAATAAGAATTCAAGGCTTGACACCTTATTACAGTCTCAATTCTAGTCGGTGCAAGTAAACAACATAAGAATTCCAGAGAAGGAATTCTTTTTTTATTTTTTTTCCAGTAAAATTATGAAAATAATTAACAACCTCCCAACACAAACCTGGTTGAGTGGTGTGGGCACCGAAGTTTTCATGCACAAGACATCAGTGGCGGACTTAGGATTTTCGTTTAGTGGGACGGGAAATTGAAAAATATTTTCATCATCATATTTTCCAATACATTACATTTGATTTTTTTTTTTTAAAAGCAATTGGTGACTAAGTTGCCCTTGAGTTCGATGACCTTTATAGTATTTGGTTGTAAGAACTAAGAAGTATCTCTACGAAGTGCTAACCACCACCACCAAAGTAAAATAAAATATTCTACTATACTTAATAACAAAAAAATAAAATAAAAAGGAAAACAAAATATTTTGTCTTGCAGATTCTGTCCTTTAAATTCTTACCATTAACACTTGTTGTTCTTCAAAAATTCAAATATGCCATAGATAATTGCCCGGTTTACTATTTACCAAAGTAAGCTAAATTCATCTCATACACTTAATAATTTCAATTTCCAGTCATAATTGCCTCAAGCCAAGCCTGTCACGCTATATGTGGAGAAAATCAGACCAAAACCAAGCATAATCAATTTGAGCCCCAATCAACATTCATTACCTGAGTGCAATTTAGGATAAAACTGTACTCATTTTAGGTATTGAAGTTTCTGGTTTACTTTTTTAAAGGTTAGAAAATTAAGACAATACTTCTGACTAGCCAAACCAAAATCCAGCAACAAGCCTCCCAAATTTTGACTAGCCCAACTAAAATTCCACTTATTGGTTTGTGTTTGACCATCCAGTTTCAGGTTAGTCCTAGGTGCATACCCCTTCATTGAACCATTAGCTTAGAATCTCTATAGTGGCCAAGATATGTTTTGAAGGAAGCTCCTATTTTATCAAGTGCTCATTTGCGGATGTTTTTATGAGTATTGATCCTTGATCTTCTTTATATATATATATATATATATATTTGTTTAGTGCCCTATACAAATAAATAAACTCTACCCACAAATACGAAAGCTTCTTGAATTATGTTTTTTAGTATTTCACAAGAGAAACTATTTATTCTTAATTGAAAGAGAAACAAATTTTAAGAAAAAAAATGACTTATTATGAGGAATCAACCCAATTGGATAGAATGATATAAAAAAGTACTCGAATTTGTCGCGATTTGGGGGTTTTTACTGCAGAGAGAGAGAGAGAGAGAAATAGATAGATAAAGAATCCTATTGCTGCCACTGTCGAAAAGGAAGCTTGAGCGGTGACCAAAATCCATGTTGGAGGGGACAATGCGGTAGGGCAGGAAAACGAGATAGGGTTTTGGTACGAAGACAAAATCCATGTTGGAGGGGACAATGCGGTAGGCCAGGAAAACGAGATAGGGTTTTGGTACGAAGACATTTGCTGGTTTAAGGATGGAGTTTGAATGAAATCAGAAAGACTTTCCGATATTGAAATGGGGCTACCTAGGTCAGGGGGTGGTGCAAGATTGGGCCCCGACTTATGCATGGCTCATGTGGCCCAGGGCCCTTTGAGGGATCTCAAAATCTTACCAGGGGCATGGTGGTGCGGGATTGAGCCCCAACTGATGTAGGGGTGGAAGTACGGGTTTTCGGTTCGGTTTTAGACCGAAACCGAAAACCGAAACTTCAAAATATTACGAACCGAACTAGACCGAATAACATGTAAAACCGAACCGAATTGAAAATAATTAAACGGTTTGGTTTTCCAGTTTTTCGGTTTAAATCGAATTTTTCAATATCTGCACCTACACCCTTTTCCATTTGGTCTTTTACTCTTTTAGTCTTTAGACTATAGTCTATTAGTCTGTGTAAATTACAGTAATACTATACTAATATTATTCTAATAGAGTAATAGACTGTCTAATACTGACATATATATATATATATATTTAATTTCAAACATGAAATATAGTTCGGTTTTTCGGTTTAAACCGAAATTATTTTCTAAAATTCGAAACCAAACCGAACACCGAACTTGCTAAAAACTCAAAATCGAAACCGAACCATAAATCGAACCAAACTTAATTTTACGGTTCGATTTACGATCCAGAGTTCCAGAGTTCCGTTTTGTTTATTCTACCCCTCAACTGACGCATGGCTCATGTGGCCTAGGGCCCTTCGAGGAATCTCAAAATTTACCCGGGGCGGCCGCACTGACTACCTAAAGGTGCGTCCGCCCCTGCATGACATGCCCTCATTCCCTAGAAGTGAGCTGTGAAACTGCCGACTACCTATCAGGTGCGTCCGCCCCTGCATGACATGCCCTCATTTCCCTAGATGGGAGCTGTGAAATTGCCCACTACCTATAAGGCGCGCGTCCGCTCCTGCATGACATGCCCTCATTCCCTAGATGGGAGCTGTGAAATTGCCCACTACCTATAATAAGGTGCGTCGGACATGCCCTCATTACCCTAGTAGATGCGAGCTGTGATATTGCCCATTACCTACCAGGTGCGTCCGCCCCTGCATGACATTGACATGCCCTCATTCCCTAGATGGGATTGGGAGCTGTGATATTGCTCTGCAGCAGGAGAATATTTTATTTAGCAACCCAAGGTATCACTCCTCTACTAGTAGCCCAAAATGTATATTAAAAAAAGGATCAAAGTAAAAACTAACAAACTCTAGTCTAAGAATAAGAACTGCCGAAAATGACATTATCTATTACAAACAGCAAACTCACTCCTGGCCCTGGGGAATTGATATATTTTAACACAGCACGTGTATTTTTTCCATGTGCTGCACCAATCAGACTTTTGCTTTCTCTCTCTCTCTCTCTCTCTCTCTCTCTGACCCTGAACTCCACAATGCATTCCCTTTATAAATATCAATCAGTTGATCATCATCTATAACATCCAGAAAATAACTAAACAACCCCAATGGTTGACTCAAATCCATGATTATCATAGTTACTGAATAGTCAAACGTCAGCAAACTTCAATGATCAGTTGTGTTCTTCTTCTCTCTTACAGTAATTGTCTTCACTGGCAAATGCCAAGAACAAGTGAAAATTAAATTGAGAGCAAGTTCATACAGATGATTGTACACAATGGAGTTGATGAAAAGCTTTAGACAAACTTTAAGATTAATCTGAGATCTTTTCCAAACAGCACCATCAATGCACCCATGCAATGACACATTAAGCTTGCCTCAAGAATTTGCAAGTAAAAACTCCGATTGACCCTTCCCTTCTAGGCCATCACCCAGTTTTATTCAAGCACCCCATGTTCTGTCCAAAACTTGCTTGATTGTATTCAGTTTCTGATCTGACGAGAAAGGAATAGTTATCTCTCAGTTTTCAGGTCTAATAACTCTGCCATCCATGAGTTATTTTGCATACAACTGTGGGTTGAGTTTCTCCTGCCCCTTGGAGTATGTGTGTGGACTTTCTGCAAGAAACAATCAAGCACAATGGTCTAAAGGCTATACATAATTTGGTGCATCTCTCCAGAAATTGCTTCAAAGGCATACCCCTCTCAAAATGATTTGCTGTGCCTTTCAATAGGTCAAGGACATGTAGTGTGTGTTGAGTTTATGTCCCTTGTAATAAAAAGGAAAAAGCTCCTCAAAACAAGGATTAGATTCTAAGGTCATCCTATTGATGTATATAGAGAAATCAAATCAGCTATAACTGAATGAGAAAAAAGCACTTATCCGAATATTCCAACCTGTAAATCTGCCCTAACAAACTTTATAGCATATCAAAACACTAAAGAACATACAAAGAAGAGCATAGGGTCGAACATATTCAGTGACTTGCCAAAACTTGGAGTCCTCTTGTAAACAAACTTGGAATATTGTAAACATTTAAAAATAAGAACGTGCCACAAGCATAATGATTATTGAAAAAATACAAGGGAAAGTTCTTTAAAAATAGTTCCATCATCATCATCAGCATCATCATCAAAGTTTTGTCCCAACTATGTTGGGCTAGATATATGAATTTTGTTTCTCCATCCTAGCTTATCTTGGGTCAAATCCTCGGATAGGTTGTACTTCCTCAAGTCCAACCTAACTACTTCCATCCATTTCTTCTTCGGCCTCCCCCTTTTACCAATTATTTAAAAATGCTTTGTGATTACCAAAAGCACACACTTAGAATTAATGAACTCCATTAAAAAACTCGAGTTCTTAACTGAAGACATTATAAAACATCAGCCAGAAAATCACAAGGTTCAATTTTCATGAACACCATCCTTCAATATCCAATTGATTGACTCAGCTGAGTTCCAAGATAACTCATTGAGCACAGTAATTAATTGGGGCCTAGCGCAACTGTTACAAGGAAAAATTGTCATCAGTTTGATGTGAATTCTTGCTAGAAATGAACAAAGGAGAAAAAAGAAAAAAGAATCACTAAAAGGAGGCGAATGTGATTTGAGAGTCATTACACCCCGTGTAAACATAAGGAAAAAAGAGATAATTTGGGTTAAAAAAAAAAACCAAATGGTCCTTTTTAGAAAATTACTATGGTGAGGCAGAAATCTCAAGTTTCTTCTAGCGTAATAAACACTAAGGACACGTTTGTGCAATGCTAAGGATTCCTTAGTAGCAAGAAAAGGCCTCTGATTTTCTGAGCCTGCCATTTTTCCACCCACCTAGGAGTTGGTGGAGCGGCACAAGGTGTGGGTTTGCTCCCTACGTCTTGTGTTCGGAACTACCTAAATTTTCTGTCTGTGTTTGTGTGGGTTTAGCGGGCTCCTCCCGGGGGATTACTCCTGTTGGGTCAAAGACCTTGGGATGCCCACGTCATATATATATATATATATATATATATATATATAAACTTGCCAGTTTTCCACTATTTGGTGCAATGATTCTTCATGTGGAAGGAGGGGGAAAAAGAACTATTTCTGCTCAACTCCATTGAAAACCATTTCCCACCCGAGGGTGTAGGAATAGCTTTTCCGCCACATCGTGGAAACTTGAAAAGGAATCTGTTGTGCTTTAGAATTCCAATGTCGCACAAATGCATCAGGATGAAGGTAACAGAGAAAAAGTGAATATCATTCTACGGGTATAAAGGGATAGGGGGTCATCAGTTACACCTTGTAAAAACCATAAGAAACCAAAAAACAAAAGGCAACTCAAATTTATAACTATGTGCAAAAGGTCAGAAGTTTAAAATTCTTTAGTTTTACCAGCACACACACACACACAAAAAAAAAAAAAAAAAAAAAAAAAAAAATGTTCTATGCTCTCGCCTTCCGAAGAATATGAAACTTGGAACAAGAGACTGGCTTCCTAGACTACAGCCTGCACCAAGAGAGCAAATATCTCTCTAGACAATCCTTCCCAATATGCTCAAACCATTTTCAAGGAATAGTGACCTTTCCAGTGTTCCAATGCTCTACCACATAACAAGGTTTTAAAATGATACCGATACTGCTAGACTCAACAGGCCTACTCTCACGAGTAATTGACTGAAGTGTATCTGCTTATGCCCTTTTAAGTGTTTCCTACTAAACTGGTTTCAGCTGAAATGACTGAGTATGCTTAAAACTAAGAGAGGCCAAAAAGAGCCTTTTGAATTGATCTAACATGAATTATTTAACATAGTAACGATAACTCAATTTACCAACTAGAATAGCATATTTATTAAGAAGAATGGAACCAATTATAAGTTGATTTTCCAATTTTTTAATGCAGGCTATAAAAACACATAATTCCTCTCATGCAACGATTCACATAGGTAGAAGATTACAGATCAAATTATATGTATACAATCTATACTCATACATGAGAGTGGGAGATCAACATCATCAAAGCCTTGTGTCAACTATGTCAGGGTTAGCTACATGAGTTCTATTTCGCCATTCAATCTTTGGATATGTTGCACTTCTATAAATCTATCCTTACTATCAATCCATTTCATCTTCAACCTACCCCTTTTCATTGAGTGACCATAATAAAGCTGTATAGAGAAACTTTCCCCACCAGGCGCCCTGCATTGGACATATATAAAACCACCTCAAACAAGTGCTTCTTAATTTATCAATTATTGATGCTACCCGTTGAATGCACTCATTTCTACTTTTATCTTTCCTCGTTTTACTACACATCCATCTCAACATTCTTATCTCCACTACACTCATTTTTTGCATGTGCTATTTTCTAATATTCTACTTCATAGGTCATAGTTGGTCTAATTGGTATCATGTAAAATCTTTCCTTTACTGTTGTTAGTATGCTCTGATCACAAAGCATTCTATGAAGTCTTTACTTTAACTATACATCTTTTATCCTACTCCTTTAGCTCCCCATCCTCGCTGATTATGAAGCAAAAGTCTCAGAGCAAATATACTGATGAATTTTCTAGGGTTTCCAAATCCCAATGAGATCTTTCAAATTGACATGCACCTTGTAGCCTTGCAGATGCGCACAAATGCTGAACTTGGCTGCATGAAATTATGGATAGGATAACTGAATCTATATCTTGTGCCCTTAATTTCAAAAGTTCAGTGTCTTATCCCCAGCCAGCATATTTGACTACATCCATGCTCATATCTGGTCATCGTAAGTATAATGCTTGCCTAAATATGAAAAAAGCCATAAATACATTTATAATGCCATGTGGAAGCAACACAATAGAAAGAGAAAACAATAATAATAAAAACAATAAAAAGTTCAATGGATCAAAGAGCAGCACATCATGATTAAGGAGAACAGAATCCATAATGTATATCCCATGTGTTTGTTGTTGGTTTCCTCATATGTTAGTAGAACCATAAAAATAGAGAAGAAAAATCAAAATGCTGAGTAACCATTAGAATAGCAGAAAACTGTCTTATTTTTTAAATTGTGCCAAGACAATGAGCCAGGTCCATCTGTTAATCAGCATATGCCAGTGATCTTCAATCACAGGTTGTACAATCCTACAAATAATAACACTAACCTGCATAGAAAGAAAACAAAAGCAATGGGAAGACTAACCAGACAAAAAAAAAAAAGAAAAGCAAAGAGATACTTCAGGTTGCCTTTGATACAGGTAAAGGAATTCCCCCACAACAAACAATTACCCATCACTGAATAATACCTTTCCCTACAGGACATTCAATTGCTTCATATATGACAATATAAAAGATATGAAAGAAGCAGTAAAAGCTCAAATGGAAATGGCAATGTAAAAGAAAATTAAATTTAAGAATTTAAATGTAAGAATTCAAACGATTCTACCGAATGATGTTAATCATCAATTGCCGGCCGCAAGAGGAGGAGATGCAGAAATCAGCTGGCACTGCTCTTCCCAGAAGGCAAATAGTACCTAATGTACCAATTCACAAATTTCTTCAGCCCTGTTTGCAGATCAGTGGTGGGCTTGTAACCAAGCTCCCTCTGTGCGAGGCTGATGTTTGCATGGGTGAAGGGCACATCACCATTTCTGGGCATTCTGAGCATAACCCGATTCGCCTTTACCTTCAACAACCTCTCCAATATCCCAACCAGGTCAGTCACAGGCACCGGCGAGGTGTTCCCCAAATTGAACACCCTCAGCTGGGCAGCCCGCCTCTTCTTCCCGCCGCTCCCGGTGCTCTTCTCCGCCGTATCCAGCGACGCCAAACACCCCTTCACAATGTCATCAATGTAGGTGAAATCGCGCGCCACCGTCCCATGATCCGGCCCTTCAAAGATCTCAATTCTCCCCCCCTGCAGCATGGCCTTAGTGAAGAAGAAATACGCCATGTCGGGGCGCCCCCAGGGGCCGTAAACGGTGAAGAATCGCAACCCAGTGATCGAAAGGCCGTAGATATGATTGTAAGTATGAGCAATTTCCTCCCCGGCCTTCTTCGTCGCGGCGTAGAGGCTCGCCGGCTGGTCCGTCCGGTCCTTTTCCGAGAAGGGGACCTTGGAATTCAATCCATAGACGGAGCTGGAGGAGGCCCAGACGACGGCCGGCTGCGGGTTGGCTGATTTGCAGGCCTCCAGGACGGTGACGAGGCCGGCAATGTTGCTGTGGACGTAGGAGGCGGGGTTCTTCATGGCGTAGCGGACGCCGGCCTGGGCGGCGAGGTGCATGACGTGGGTGAAGGCCACGACGTCGAAGAGCTTCCGGAGGAGCCCGGCGTCGTTGATGTCGCCGTCCACGACGAATACCCCGGACCGCTCCAGCAGCGCCTGCCGGTCCCGCTTCAGCGCCGTGTCATAGTAGTCGTTGAAGTTGTCAAGGCCGAGCACGCCGTCGCCCCGCTTCTTCAGGGCGACGGAGACGTGGGTTCCGACGAACCCGGCGGCGCCGGTGACCAGGACGGAGATCCCATTGCCGGAGCGGACGCGTGCGGAGGAGCGGACCCTCTTCTCCCATGCCGACCCGCCCCATGCGGCGGAGCTGAGCGACCGGCGGTAGGTGTCTCCGGTGGCATCGCCGGAGGAGGGGGAGCGGAGGAAGAAGAGGAAGATAAAGCCGAGAAACACCAGAGACCAGAAGGAGAGCTTGAGAACGGAGGAGGACCACCTGATTCGGTGGTGGTGAATGTAGGGAGATTTATCCATCTTGAATTTCCCAGGCGTTGATGGAATGTCGTCGTCGTCCATGTGGGAAATCGTTTTCAGCTGCGACATTTTCCTTGGAAAACAAAATCCCCAAACCAAATCCTATTTCCCCAAAAGACTAGATTTTGATTTTTGAAGGAGACCACACCAACAGATAGTCAGATTATAATACCACAATGCCACAGATAGTTGATTGAGGAAAAGAGGAAAGGAGAGGATTTTCTTTCTGTTTTTCACTCTCTCTCTCTTCCCCTTTTGAGGAAATCTGAATTCTAAAATCTCTTCTTTGGGTTTGTTTGGATCTTGGATTTTTATACTAGTGTGTGTGGAAGGAGGGAGAGAGGAAATGGGAAAGGGAAAGAGAAAGGGAAAGGTAAAGAGATGATGATGATAATAGCCTCATAACTCATTTACATGGGAAAGACAAGAGAGAGAAAATGGGAAAAAGAGACACAAAGGTAGAAGGGAAAACAAGGGGAAATGGGATTACATGTCTGAGAGCTTTGAAAAGGGGTCAAAGGCCTGTTAATAGAAGAGATGAGGAAACTGGAAAGCATGACTATTTCATCATATTTTGTTTTCTACTACTATATTAAATTCCCAACTTGCCCTTGCAAAAACAAAATTCAATGGTAATTGAAAGTCACAGATTGCAGAGAGGGGTTGTTGGGAGTTGTTGCTCAAGTGGATGGTTTTGATCTGGCACATGCGTGGCATTTCTTATGATCAATGTGATTTGGACGGTGGTGATGAGGGATATGGGACCTTGCCATGATGATGGAAGTATCTGGTTTTTGTGTTGTCTAATTTAGTAAAAGAGATAATGACCGGTCCTGTAATGAGGGGGGTGATGAGGACAATCAGTTGGGTGGAAGGCCTTGAATTTCTGGCATAGCCGTTGTGATTTCAATTTAAATTTTGATTTGCCTCCTAGATATGTTGCTTAAGACTTAGAATCTCAAATGGTGGTAGTTGGGGGTGATATTTCTATTCTATAGTGTGGATTGCATTTTTTATATATTAAATTGCATATTCTCTGTAATGTATTAGAGAATCTTAATAGACAAATTTTCCATATGCCTTTTTTTTTAATTTGTTTTTTTATTTTTATATAAAGAGATATTTATGATCAATCTAATCTCTCCAGGGACACTTGCTCCTTCTTTAAATGGCTCTGATCTTAATTTGATACTCACCCAACCCTCAGTCACTTATGATGATTCTGTCATAATAATTTTATATGGCGTGTAGCAATTGAACTTGGGACATGATATTTTGATTACTCTTCTCTACATTTTAACCTTTCTGTCTTCCTTGATTTTGATGTATCCTGGTAGACTTTACTAGAAGTGATGGTTTAGACGAATTTTCTGCGAAGCCCACTTTTTTTTTTATTTAAAAAAATATTTCTATTTTTTTTTATATATAAAGAGACATTTATATTGATCAATCCAATCCCTCCACACACACGCTTTTGATCCTCTTTAAATAGCAATAATCTTAGTTTGATACTTGTCCAACCTTGGTCACTTATGATGATTTTTTTATAATAAGTTTTTACCTTGTGTAGCCATTGAACTTAGACATGATATTTTGCTTACTGTTATGTACAATTAAACCTTTTTAGATTGCTGTCTTCCTTGATTTAGGTGCACCCAGATGGATTTGAGTTGGGACTGATGGTTTGTTAAAGGGAAAAGAGGGCATGCGTGGGCGTGGCAAAGCCTTCCTGTTTAGGTAATTACTTTTCATCATTTGTAAATAGGGCTGTGACCATTCAGGAAAAGAAAAGTCCAACCTGAATTGTATACCTAGATTGTAAATTTGCTTTCCAAAAAGTCTACATGGACAAAAATTTTTGCCAAAATTTTGGACTACCCGAATGATGAATATCTCTTGAATATTCATCATAGGGGTAATCCAAAATTATGGACAAAAAGTTTGTCCATGTAGCACTGCTGATTTACTTCTTGCATGTTGAGCCAAGTTGATTCTGATCAGATTGAGTCCGGCTATCAATATGTTTTGGATTTGGATTTGTTTGCTTCTCGAAATGATGTAATTTAGGAAAAGTACAGTCGCAAGTAGTGCGTGTGTATATACATATATGAGAAATTGTCAAAAACTCTCCATTAAAACACTCTCATTTTTCTCTCTTATTTTTTTTTAAGTCATGGACCAGACTCTTACTCACTGTTATATTCAAATCCTAAGAAAATGACGCCTTTAAAATCACTAAACTTTGGAGAGATATATTAAGGAGTTAGGATTATCTAATAGAGTTGAAATCTTACTTATAAGAGGTCTTATCTAGATCTTTCCATTCAACTGCATTTCATGGTTGTCATGCACCATAGTGGAACTCACTGAGAGAGGCACTTTTTCACAAGAAAAACTTTCTGTATCTAATATATATATGAGCAAGGCTCTCCTAAGCTTAAGCTTATGATATGATTCCGTAAACTAACGCTTCCATGGCCCATCCTTGATCCATCCAAATGGACCAAACACACGACCCCCTTAAATTGCACAAGCCCACCAACTTTTGGTCAAATCCGAATTTACTAGACCGTTGGATCGACTATGTACCAATCCGAATAGACCGTTGACCATTAAACTTTTGGTGCCCAGATGGAGATGATAGAAACCACGATTTGGGCTGATTTTTTGTAAGAAGGAGGGTCCCAGGGAGTCCTTGAAATCCCCCCCACCCCCATCCCCATATGGGTCCCCAAGTGGGCCCCACTACGTAATTGAGCTTACTTCAGCTTACCTTATCTTAAGCTTCAGCTTAGGAGAGCTGGCCCCTATATATATATATATATATATATATATAGAGAGAGAGAGAGAGAGAGAGAGAAATTGTTAGGAAAGGTCTCTGGAAAACTTGATGAGCCCACCCGAAAGAAAGGTGGTCATTGGGTTTGAAGGTTTGAAAAGTCTCCTATGGCTAATGTGACTAAAAAAATTAAAACCATTAGATCAAAAGAAGTTGTGACGTTTTTAGGGCTTCAAACTTATCCAAATTAAATCATAGCCATTGGATAAAATGGGATAGATGCCATTCAAAGGTTTGAGAAAGCTCCTATGGCTAATCCGTCTGAAAAATTAAACCATTTATTAGATCAAAAGAAGTGGTGATGTTTTGATGGCTTCAAAGTTATCTAAATCACAGGTGCTATTGGATAAAGTGGGATGGATGCCACAATTTACGTCTACACTATTGTGACAAATATTGTTCTTGAGAAATTATTGTATTAGGAAATTGTTTAAATATTTTCATAGTTGAGAGACATTATTGCAAAATCTCAAAAAATAACTTAATTTTAAATAATGAGAATAATAAATACTTTTAAAATAAGAATGCAGCTTAAAATCCTTCTATAGTTTTTTATTTTATTTTAATATTCTCATTCTCTAGCAGATTTTAAATAATGAGAATAATAAATACTTTTAAAATAAGAATGCTGCTGATAATTCTTCCATAGTTTTTTATTTTATTTCAATACTTTCATTCACTAGCAGATTTTAAATAATGAGAATAACAAATACTTTTAAAATAAGAATGCTGCTTAAAATTCTTCTATAGTTTTTTATTTTATTTCAATACTTTCATTCTCTAGCAGTATTTTAAGATCAGAAATATTCAGGTGAGAAATTATATTAGAACTTTTTTGTGGGCCCAACTTTAGAAATGGGACCTGGAAAGATCTATATGAGACCACCCCAAATATCAAGTTTGACCCAACCCCATTCCCCTAACCCCTTCATCTGTGACCCACAAGTTTAATGGCTTCATATTCAAAAAAAATATACAACCCTCGATTCAACGGTTCGGTCCATTTGGATGTGTGCCAATCCTTGGGATCAATGACTATTGGGGGTTCCTTGTTGGTCGCTAGGTTTGGATGGATTGCTTAGGTTACCCCACAAAAAAGTTCTCATATAATAGTTCTCACCTAAATATTTTCATTTTAAGATATCACATGATTATCAGAAAAATACCATTTTATTATATACTTTGAAATTATCATGATATCTTCTAAATGTTGCTGATAATTTTGATTGCAGCCTTCACAACTTGTATGAGTATCAAGATATGAGGGTAAGGTAGGGTACTGAGTACGAAGGGCTTAGATTGATCATAGGATAGAAGTACGAGGCCCCACAAGCTCAATCTCTCCTACGCTAAAAATGGTTTGGTTATTCCTTAAAATTCTCATGTATCTAAAGCCCGAATCTAAATCTAACTCGATGCGGGTTTCAAAACCCACGCCCAAGTTCGAGTCAGAGCCAAACAAGCCCAACCCAGATTCCACTTTTGGTCAAGTGGGGCCATGCAGAGCTTACCATGGCTCTATCCAAGCTGCATCCCCATATATAAATATTTGTGTTGCACAAAATAGGGAGGGCATTGCAAGCACACTAGGGTTAGGGGTTAGTGTGAAGTAGACTTGCAGTTATGAAGGTGCCTGTGAAGGGAAGGATAAGGTTTTTTTTTATTTAATGATTCTAGTTATTAAATAATAGGTGGGATGTTGGTGACTCTATTTCCTTCTTAGTATTCAATCAACCTTGTTATTGGTATCTGTTAATTTCAATAGATGTGTGTGTGGAGGTGGGAGGGAGACAAGAGGCACGTGAGAGTGATGGAGAGAAGTATGGTGGGATTCATCAAACAGCCAGTCCAAGGTGACAGACAATATAATATTCTATACTTTCTTCAACAATAATAATAACAGGGTTCTTGAGAGTCTCCATTCACAAATCCAATCTACAAGTAAATTCAACCCAAAGATACTTAAAAAGAAAGCAAATGTAAAATCCAATCAAACCCTTTCTTCAAAATGTATACATAGTCACTATAGGCTTTGAACACAGACAGTTTGGCTCTGGGATAAACTAGTATGTTTATGAATGTAACAGCTTAGAATGACTGTGATTGGACTGTGACTGCAGCCATGGGATGAGGGGGCCTCCCTAGTGAATGGTTAGAGCAGTTTGGTCCAGTTTTATAGGTCCCTGTTTCTGTGGTGAGATCATCCAGCTGGGTTGGATGTTGCTGCATATGGCCGTCTACCTGCAATAAAATGTTATGACTCCTTAATTGGAGCAACACAAATACATTGTTGCAAAAGGAGCAGAACAGTGAACTATGAATAGGTGAATAAATAAATCAAAAGAAAATGAAACAAGGTTACAAGGGTCTTAGTAGGAGACACTACCTAGAAAAGAGAAAGGAAGAAAACAAACCAACTTCCACTAAAAGTGATATCTATAACTTCCCTCAGCAGGATAGCTGCCATTTAGTTAAAAAGAATGATCATAAGCGTTTATGTTTTTCATTTGACATCCATTTAATGGAAGAACTAGTATCTAAATTAAGTATTCATCAATAAAAATATACGATTTGATTGAATGATAAATCCATTTTGTAATCATTAGAATATATATTCATATGATAACTAATTAAAAATAACTCATATATGGTGGTGCAACAATATGTGAGTAAATATTTTATAAATTAATTTGCAATTCTCTCCCCTTAAACTAATGATATATTTAGTTAAATAAGTTTGAACTCTTTGAAGTACATTTATTAAAATGCTCATTTCGGTCTACTCATACGAGAAAATTATTCCTAAATTACCAAATGTCTTTTGACTGAAAATCAAATCATATATTAAGGTTGGCCCACCTAAATAACATAATTATTGTGGGGTGCATGTAGATAGTATAATGATAGTGGACTCTCTTAGATGATAGTGGAACCAGAGATCCGACTAATCTATCCACCTATAAGACCCATTAGCAAAATATGTGAACAATGGTTCTATATATAGAAGATGGGTTGGATGTGATGGGTCCCATATATATAAATATAAAGGATTGGCTGGGTAAGTAGGCCCCATATAAATGGTGGATCCCATTTAAGGGCAAGCTGAGTAGTATATTCATTTAGTGGGTCCTAGACATTTAAATTAAGATTGTGAATAATAACTCATTTAATGCTTGATTCCGAATTCTATGAAGCTTTAACCTCCCATATGTTGAAATCCGAACCGTGCAAAATAAATTCTATCCAGCCATATGGGGTATTTTTAAATTTGACATCAATCTGAATGTTCCCCCACCCTTGGATTAATCATTTGATGAAAATGGTGAAAATGAATATTCATAAAATTGTATTAATCACATTTTTAATCAATTGGGTGATTCAACGGTAAAAAAAAATCTTATTCATGTAGAACTTGAGGAAACCCATATATCTAAAAGGCATTTTTTATTAACACTAGGGAGTTCAGTAGAGTTCCACTTCTTTAGTTCAGGATTTCTTTGGGTCAAAGCCTCAGAGGACCCGAATTCCTAATACTTATGTGGCTTAAGGAGACAAAGAGTTGGCCTTCTTTCGACAACAAGGAACCAGTAAGACAACCAAACAAGCTCTCTTTCATATGATGGGACCACTTATCTTACCCAATCAAAGGTCAAAAAGAAAGAGATAGCACTACTGAATGATTAATATTTTAATCTCGATCTATTATAGTTGCATTTTATGGTATATTCATTTACCAATTTCCTGAGGGTCAGGACACATATAACAATGGAAGTCCTCTCATTCTCATGAGTTAAGAGGGACCCACAATTTTTTTTGAGGACAGTGTTTTAACGGGCCCATGAAAGTGTGATGACTTACACCAAAGCCATTGCAATTTACAAGTGAGCACTACGTTTCTGAAATCATGTGTACTTACAGGGAAACTTCTCATGACTGGGCCTTGTCTTTGTAGGGTACTAGGATGACCATCAGTCATGTCTAGAGAAAGATTACAATCACAACATGACTGGGAAAAGCTAGGGGTGCAACATGTTGATTTAGGCTTCAAATTGGCCCTTTAACTTTCGTTAGTTAGATCACAATTGGGGCAACAGCAGGAATAGCTAGCTCAGATCTTCTTATGCTATTGAGCCCACCTAACATATTTAACAAAAAGGTATAGTGCTCAGCAAAAGCCATGGGGTACTATACCCGCCTAGGTGATGGTTCATTGGCACGAGGAGGTTTGCTTCCCTCTTCTTGTCTTTCAATTCCACCCCAGACTTACGTGGTGCACATGTATTGCGGGTCGTGCGTGTGGCCGAAGGAATAAAGAGGATTTCAATTTTCTACAGGTGAATAAGAACACTCAGCTTGAAATCAGCTCATTGCACAAACATACCCTTTATCTTGTACAGTGGAGCTAACCTGTGATCGACCCAACTTTCTCACACTCATACATCTCTACAAATGCCCCTTACATTCATCTGACTTGTATTCACAGACTGGTTGAATCTAAATCAATACACAGTAAAACTATAATCGAAACTTTGAGGTCCTTAAATCACAAGTCTAAACAGTGTTAAACAGCCGAGAAATTAAGGAGAGGAAGGCCCTCAAACTTCCTTCGGACTATCAGCCATTGTGGGACCCACACATGACATTTCCACATCTCCCACCCTTCAAGCATTCACCTGTTGGCGCCAGGGTAGAGAATCTGCAGACGCACGTGCATCTGCATGGTTTTGGCTTGGGGGCTTTGAAATGTTTGCCTTGTAACAAGAGAAAACCAGGAGAGAGAGCATTTGCAACTTGTTTAAGTTAATAAGTTATCAGGGAATCTCCTGCTTCAACATTGATCCGAACCTTTCATCCTACTGTTTGAAACTTGGAATTGCCGCATATACCATAACACTCACTAAAGACTGAAAGGGAAAGAACTGCTACCTCACCTAGCTTTAGATTACTTCATCTGGAACCAATCCTTCTCTACTTTTGTCTAGGTTCATTTATAAATGATCGTGTACATGAGTGAGTTGTGCAATCACCAATGCTAGAACTTGGATACATGTGTTTTAGCACACAAATATCTATTGTTTGGAGGAAAAAATCTCTAGGCCATTAGCTCACTTAGTACTTGAATTCCTATAGATACATTCAGGGTATAGTGGCTTTTACTGTTAAAGGAATACTAATGAGGTGAAAGCTAAAGGAAGGGATCAATATATAAATGGATTCTCGTAGGATTTGATTTACTAAGGTGATTCCTATAAAAGGAGAGACACTTCAGCAGTAGTCATTTGCGTATCTTTACCTTCACCTCTTAGACCCGTTGTCTAGAATTATTAGATTTTTTTATGCTACATTGGTCTAGTGGTAAGAAGAGTGATAGAAAACTCGAAGATCAGGATCGAGGCTTCATTGACACTGTGGGGGTTAAGGTGCCTTGCAACTATGTATACGTAGTTTGACAATTATTAGAGATTCAATATAGAAAAAACAAACTGAACGTTGAAGGCACTCATTTTCTTTTTCTTAGGTGAGAGAACTAATTATACCTTAACTTCTTTTTGGAGAGAGAGAGATGTCCTTAGGAAAACATCGATTATTGAAGGTGACTGATGGATTTGGATGCGGAGTCTCCAAGACGCGGCCGAAGATCTATATGCGTTCCGGTGATTGGGAAGCTCCGTGGATCTCTTTGTCTCTTGTCTCTCATGTGAGATGGAATTATTCCAACCCTAGGGCTCCCAAAGAGTCACACTTACTAGAGACTTCTTCGCTAAAAATTAATCCTATTGGAAATCTTATTAGTGGGACCAAGTCAAGTCTTACATTAAGTGAAATTGTATTATCTGTTGGCATCAACGTTGCTTGATTTGACGTGGGACCCGTGGCATGCGAGCCACACGATTTCCTACAGTGACAACCAGGGCTGGCTCACCATATAGGCAGGTGAAGCAAGTGGTGGGGGCCTCACCATAAGAATGCCTCCTAATTTTGTTGGATTAGTAACATTAACATGATAAAGCTAAAAGAGAAAATCATGGTACATTTGAAAATCAAAACCAGAGAAGATAGATGATGAAGAAGAAAACAGAATCACAGTAAAAATAAAAGTATTCTACGTTTTTAAAGGTAACAAATCTCGCTGGGAATCATCTGAAATGAATTTAAATGAACCCGAGCTAGAAGAGAAAATTGATCACAATTTGACCCATTTTCTAATGAAATTGAAATCATCGAAAAATTCCATCATTGGAAAATTTTCATAAAATCAGAATTACAAATAAGTCCTTTTTTTTTATAGAAAATACCTTATTTTTCATAAAATGGCATTTCAAATCAACCTTGACTCATGGGGTCCACTAATTAGGATACTATTGAGTCTTTTCCAAACTCATATATTGCTTATTGAGTACTATTAACAGTACATGTTACAGTTGCTTCAACCAAAAGAAGTTTTTCAAAATTAAAGTTAATAAAATCTTATCTATGATCAACTATGTCAGAAGAGAGATTAAGCGAGTTAGCCATTTTATCTATTAAGAAGAAAATTTTGGAAAACCTTAAATACAAAAACTTGATCAATAAGTTTGCATCACAAAAGGCAAGAAATGTTAAATTCACTTAAAAAAAATAAATCCCTCAACATGCTCTAAAAAAACAAAAACCCAAAAAAAAAAACCCAAATTTTTTTTCTAAGTCCGCCAATGTACTACTCATAGTGTACATTGCCGGTCCCAAGCCCGGATTAAGGACGAGGGTTTTCTCATGTCACATATAGAAACTAGGGGCCTCGTTTATACTTTCGCCTGGGGCCACATATTGTCTTGAGACGGCCCTGGTGACAGCATGGTCGCCAAATCAAATCAGACTCGTCAAAGTTAGACACTTGGGAGGCTAGCACTTCTGCAGCAGCAGTGCTAACCAAACAGTAGACGCTCTGGCAAAACTTCACCCTCCATTGCCGTGGCTCTCTTCATAGATTCTTTTCTTCCTCACATTCAAGTTATTTTGAAGAGAGACATTGATGATAATTCTAATCTTTTGCGGGTAATATCTGATGATGCCAAAATTGGGTTTCGGACACCACCAGTCAAGTAATAAATGTAGAATAATTAAAGAAGAGAGAAGGGATTATAGTGGTTCGGTCAAGATGACCTACGTCCACTTCAGAAAGGCAGAGATTGCCTGTGGTGTTTTACTTCCTCAATGATTATTACAAACTAGAGGAATACAAGCGTCGAAGTGAATAGAGAGAGATCCATCCTCATGCAAGTGCTGGTGGGACTCCTTGATTTATAGTCCTCCCCTAACAGATGGGGACGACTCTTCAGCAACGTTCGTCCTTGGAGCCTTCGAACTGCCCTCGCGCTAGAGGAGGCAGGTGAGGAACTGCCATCGCGCTGGACGAGGCAGGTGCGATATTTCCCCACAAGACCTGGTAGGAGCGGGATTGCTTCCGAAGCAACGTGGCTGCCCTGACTTGGTCTCTTCGTGGGCTTGGACCTGAGCTTCATCCTCATGGGTTGGGTCATTTGGGCCTGACTCATCATTTGCCCCTCAATGCCCCGTGCCCAAATAATTTTTTGAAAGGGGGCATTGGTAGATTCAGGTCTCTTCTCCCTCCAAAATCTTTTTCCTCTTTTTCCGGTTTTAATCCTGATATGGGCGAGCTTTGGAACCGGCCAGGGGGAGAAGGCCTGGGCGCCCGGGGGACAAGTTCCTGGGCGTAGGCGAAAGTGGCTCCCTCCTGGACACTCGCCAGTCGGCGGTCGGACGTGATCTGCGCCGGGCGTCCGTCAGGCCGCGGGCGCCCCTGCGGCGACGCTGGCGCCTCCGGCAATCCCGCAATGGGCGAGGACGAGGCGGGCGCCCCTGCGCTGCTGGGCGAGGAGGAGGTGGGCGCCCGCCACCTGCGCTGGGGCGGCATCACCTGGGCGAGGGCGACGCAGGGCGAGGAGGAGGTGGGCGCCCGCCAGCTGCGAGCGCCCCTGCGCTGCTGGGCGAGGAGTCAGTGTGGGTGACGGGCGTCCCTGCGCTGTGTCTGGGCGCCCGGGGAGTGAGGGCCTGGGCGCCCGGGGGAGTGAGTGTCTGGGCGCCCGGGGAAGTGAGTGTCTGGGCGCCCGGGGAAGCCCTGGGGTGGAGAGGCCCTTGGGCGCCCGGGGAATTCCTTGGGGCGTGGAGAGGCCCTTGGGCGCCCGAGGGACTTGGGCGCCCGTGGAGTAGTCTTGGCGAGAGGGGGAGAGAGGGACTTGGGCGCCCGGGGAGTCCTGGGCGCCCGGGGGAGTCCTGGGCGCCCGAGGGTTTGGGCGCCGAGGGACTTGGGCTCCCGGGGGAGTCTGATCCCGTGGCGGACGTTACGTATTCCTTTTTTTTTTTTTTTGTTTTTTTTTTTTTTTTCCGGGGCGCTGCCCCCTGGGCCCCCGCGAGCTGACCGGTCAGCTCGACCCCCGCCGGGGGACACCCCCGGACCCCCTCTGCATAGCGCATGATATATCCCTTTACATATGTAAATTCCAAGACTCTGCCCCTTGGTAACTTCTGATGGGTCATCCCAGAAGAAGAAATGAGAGAGCTTCTCAGGCTGAGGAGAGGGCCGCCGCCAGCTAGAAGAGGGCTGCGCCAACTGGAAGGGCTTCCGAGGCTGATCTTTCCGCGGCCTGCGAGACGCGCGACCAGGTTTGAGACCGAACTCTTAGTAGCCTGAGAGAGGGCGGCCAAGGCAGCGGCTGAGCTTGTGAAGGACCTTGAGAGGGCTTCGCTCAGTGAGGCTGAGCTTCTGGAGACCCGCGAGAGGGCTCACTGAGCTTCTGAAGACCCGCGAGAGGGCTTCGCTCAGTGAGGTGAGCTTCTGAAGACCCGCGAGAGGGCTTCGCTCAATGAGGCTGAGCTTCCGAAGACCCGCGAGAGGGCTTCGCTCAGTGTGGTGAGCTTCTGAAGACCCGCGAGAGGGCTTCGCTCAATGAGGCTGAGCTTCCGAAGACCTGCGAGAGGGCTTCGCTCAGTGAGGTGAGCTTCTGAAGACCCGCGAGAGGGCTTCGCTCAATGAGGCTGAGCTTCCGAAGACCCGCGAGAGGGCTTCGCTCAGTGAGGTGAGCTTCTGAAGACCCGCGAGAGGGCTTCGCTCAATGAGGCTGAGCTTGTACAGACCCCTGAGAGGGTGATGCTCAGAGAGACCGTTGTGGAGACAATGACTGGGGCGGTACATGAGAGAACTGCTTTCCCAGATATTGTCCTCTTAGGCTTCGTGCTGACTGAGGGGCTTGATGATTGTAGTGGCAGCTCTTATATATGATGTCGATGGTGATGTGCTCCTCGACCCTGGGCGCCATGATGATGGGCGCCCAAGTGAGGTGCTCCTCTACCCTGGGCGCCATGGTGATGACGCCCGGTGAGGTGCTTCTCGCCATGGAGCATGCCTCAGCCAAACTGATGATGTCTATGGTGATGCCGAGGACAACTTTGAGAGTGATTAGAGGGCAGGGGACTCTATTTTTTTTTTAACTTGTAGCACTGATAAAAAATGATTTTATTAATCCATTGTTTAGTGCTACACAACATTAACAAGTTGAAAAAACCAAGCCCCCAACCCTCACTACTTTGACTCTCTTATGGTATTACTGGTAATTCATTTTCAACAGTTCCGCATTCCCTGGCAATGTGTTCAACTACTGCATCGCGAGGAGTGAATGCTTGTCTGTCTCTCTGCGGAGCAGGACCGAGTTGGTCTCTGATAGGTAGCCTCTCTGTCCTGCTTCGCTTGTTGCTTGTATCCTTCCTTTCCTCTCTGTCTCGCCCCTTCCCGTTGTCGGCTGTTCTAGAAGACTCCCCTCGCCTGGCCCTTGTGGTATCTTCAGCATTTATATACTTCTGGACCTTTGTTAGTAGCTCTGGCATGCTTTTTGGCGGGCGTTTCATCACTGAGAAATGGAATCTCGATGAACGGAGACCTCCGAGGAAGGCTGTCATGGACACCTTGTCGTCAGGCTCTTCAATTTGAAGTACCTCCTCGTTAAAACGAGTGAGGTAACTCCTGAGGCTTTCATTTGTATCCTGCTTTATGCTGAGCAGGTGTGTGGCAGGCTTCTGGTGGCGGCGTCCTCCGATGAAATGTGACACAAAGGACTTGCTTAATTCCGCAAAGGTGGCGATGGAGGTAGGGGCGAGATTGGCAAACCACTGCCGGGCGGAACCCTTCAGTGTGGTTGGAAATGCCCTACACATAATCTCGTCAGGGATATTATGCAGCTGCATTTTGGTTTTGTACATCTCCAGGTGGTCCAATGGATCCTTTCTTCCATCAAAGGTCTCCATGGACGGCATCTTGAACTTTCGGGGAAGCGGGTAGTTCACCACATCGGGCTTGAACGGTGTGTCCGTTCGCCCGACTAGGTGATCCACTGTCTCCGGTGCCTTCGCCTTCATGGCGTTGTAGACTTCTCCCAGCTGGTTTTGCATCTCCTTGATCTTTTCGTCCCAGGGATTATGGGGTTCTCTGGAAGGACCAGGGAGATAGCTTTCCTCCCCCACTGTATTATTTTCACTTCCCCCTTCTTGGAAGTGGGGATCATCAGCCTGAGGTTCTGCAAACTGGGCTCCACCTGGAGGTGGAGGCACTGCATGATAAGCCTGACCTTGAGGATCAACCAGGATCGGGCCAGGTGGGGGGTCCAAGGGAGCGCCGGCAGAGGCATCCTGGGCGCGATGGAGCTGCATCATCGGGGGAACTCCTCGACCCCGGGCGCCATTGGGATGGGCGCCCAGGTGATGGAGAGTGGGCTGGGCGCCCATATGAAGTCCTCTGCCCTGGGCGCCCAGGGGAATGGGCGCCCGGGTGAGGTGCTCCGTTTCGCGGAGCAGTCGGGCCCCGCGGGCGTGTTGCCTCCTGCTGCTGTATCCCACCGAATGGCGCTCCTCCTTGCCCTGCGAGCATAAGCTGGAGGATTTGCTGGTTTTGAGTCACCAGCTGCTGCATGGTCTCCATCATTTGCTGAGGAGTGGGAGCAGGAGCATTCGAGGTAGGATTGATTGGTGGAGGGCTACCCTCGCCCTCTGCTCGTCTTGTCGATCTAGTGGTGATCACCATAATTTCTGAAGAAGATGTGTGAAGTGAGAACTTTAGCTTTGATTTTCGTTCCCACAGACGGCGCCAAACTGATGATGCCAAAATTGGGTTTCGGACACCACCGGTCAAGTAATAAATGCAGTAATTAAAGAAGAGAGAGAAGGGATTATAGTGGTTCGGTCAAGATGACCTACGTCCACTTCAGAAAGGCAGAGATTGCCTGTAGTGTTTTACTTCCTCAATGATTATTACAAACTAGAGGAATACAAGCGTCGAAGTGAATAGAGAGAGATCCATCCTCCTGCAAGTGCTGGTGGGACTCCTTGATTTATAGTCCTCCCCTAACAGATGGGGACGACTCTTCAGCAACGTTCGTCCTTGGAGCCCTCGAACTGCCCTCGCGCTGGAGGAGGCAGGTGAGGAACTGCCATCGCGCTGGACGAGGCAGGTGCGATATTTCCCCGCAAGACCTGGTAGGAGCGGGATTGCTTCCGAAGCAACGTGGCTGCCATGACTTGGTCTCTTCGTGGGCTTGGACCTGAGCTTCATCCTCATGGGTTGGGTCATTTGGGCCTGACTCATCAATATCAGTTGAAGAGAATACCAGATTAATGCACTCAAGGACTCCTGAAGAGGGAGTGATCCAAGGAAGCAATGACTCTTAAGTCCCTTTTGTAATTTTGTGTTTCCTTTCTTTTGCATCTGTTCTCTTCCTTCCACAGAAGGATACTCCAACGTCCAACCTCTAGTTTGCTCCCTATTTCTCCATTTAGTTGGTTTCTTGTCATTATCTACTCATTCAAACAAAGCCCCACAGTCCATGTGACATTGACAGCATGAGACTCTCTCTCTCTCTCTCTCTCTCTCTCTCTCTCAGACACACATCCATACATGGCAATGCAGGTATAATTTAATTTGCCTAAACATTTACCCATTAAAATACAATCACTAAGTACCATAACTGTCATGAAGTACAGCAAGCTTGGAAGACTCCCCGAGTTGACTCTCGATTCCCTTTCCCAAGTCATCTTGCTTTGACGAAGAATATTGGAACTGCCAAATAATGAAATATGCAATACTTTTTTCTTTTATTATCCTTGTAATAGTATTTTTCTTGTATATATAAATTTATTATCATGAAGGGGATTTAACGGCATAAACCCTCCTATACAGTCTATTGTTGCAATTGGCCCCAATAAAAAATATCAGACAGATTGAGCCCTGAATCCACATTTCTTTTTCTTTTTTTTTTTTTTTTGTCTTTTAGCGCTATAGTCGATATCGAATATCCCTGTGTGTCTACTAAAGACCGAAACCCCTTTATTCCCCATTCGTCTTCTTCCTCTTTTCCCCTTTCATCTCTTCCTATCTCTCTTGTTCTCTCTTGCTCTCTGCTACTGATCTCAAATCACAATCTTTGAGAAGGAGGAAGAAGGAAAGAGAAAGTTGTTGGGTGTGTGCAGATGAGATACACGGAGATGGAGGTGTGTGCAGGGGATGTGAGGGCGGAGTGCAGTAGTGAAGGAGGGGGAAAAGAGAAAAGAAGAGGAGGAAGAGTAGGGAAAAAAAAAGGAAAGAGAGGGAGAAGGAAGAAAGAAAGAAATGGACAGCAAAGATGTGATCAGATGCAGATCAAAAGGGACAGCAAGGATGCAAACAATAGTTGATGTAAATAAGAATGCAGATCAATTGTGCAGCATAAAATTGTGAAACAGTGATTAAGGATAGCCAGATAGCAATCAGATTCCAAAAATCCCAAAAGAAACTGTCAGGCGTCCCTTATTTTTTACTGTAGACGTCTAATGTGGCTCCCACAACCAGATCTGATCACTAATCAGATTCTACAGTAACTACTGCAATTAAATCTCGAACCCAGGTACCAATTTTTATCAGGATCATATACATATCCAGGATTCTGTACGGTGAAGATCAAAATATACACAAAATTATGGGACACCACATATCGAGATGAAAAACCTAGTTCTAAGGCTGGAAAAATTCTGGAAAAATCACCATAAATCTTAGATAGAGTGGGCGACCCAAGGTTGGATGAATCCTGGGAGCTGTCTTGATGATCAGAGGTGGGCCACCTTTAATCAGAGCTGGAACAGGTGACAAGCAGGTAAAAATTTCTTTTTTGAGAGATACAGATCCTTGATCCGTAAGAAGAAATTTTGATGTAGGATTCCTTGATGCAAGTGACGAGATTGAGATCCAGCAAGTTGTTGTTTGTTGAAACCGAATGATCTTTGTGATCCATCCTTCTCATATATACATATACATTCAGTTGCCAAAATTAAGACTCTAATCAACTTAATCATGGATCAATTACAATCTGTACAATCATCTAAAAAAGAAATGTACAGTCTTCGCTATGGCGTTCGTGGAGCATTGTGTTCACTGCCGTCCTATCACATTTACACAGTCCGACATCCCTTACTTCCGTAGCAAAATTGTCATTGAGTTATTCAAGAGAAGTTGGCAAGTGAATGTTAATAGGTTGAATCTTCCTGAGTTGTTGAACCTACCGGTTTGATGTAGTTTTCTTAGCTGGTTAATAGAAGTTTTGGGAAGGCTTTTTGGGTAGTAGATGGATAGGTCAAACATAGATACTTACTTTCTTTACTTCATAATTGAAATTGTCGAACTTGTGGGCAGTGGTTGTGGAACTTCTATGGTTTGGGGCAGTTGGATTTATGTTGTGGAACTTCATGTACCATTATTTGAAATTGAATGGTTGTTAATTGAATGTGTGAATGGAATTTACCAATATATTCAGAACAATGTTTAGTATAATGGAATGTACCATTGTCTAGTTTGTTTAACATGACCAATAGTCGATATCGACTATTTAGCTGAAACCTAAAAAAAACAGTAATAGTCGATATCGACTATTTAACTGAAACATAAAAAACACAGTCATAGTTGATATCGACTATTTAGCTGAAACATAAAAAACACAGTCATAGTCGATATCGAATATGTTATAATACTTTAACTTACTAAGTGTAGCTCTAGATGAGGTTGGCTAATCATTTTCAATAACATTGACACCAACCAAAGAGGAGTTTGCATTAACTCCTGCATCCCCTTTCCAAAAAATGCTTCCACCGATTCAACTAATACCAATTTCATCTTTGGACGTCATAGGAGAGAGTTTTGGTGGGGAAGGTTTCAGCCATTCACTTAAACATTTCAAAACCTCAAGAGTTCGGACATCTCAAACACATTTCAAACATCTCAAATAGGGGGTAACCATTCACAACATTACAAGTTCATTGTGTCTTGACCTTACATTTAAAAATATATATACATGAAATCTGTTTGGAAATTACAAAAATCAATGAATGAAAACCCCACTCATGTTCTCTAATTCCTCCCCTCCAATATCTCCTAGTGAGCAAAATCAATGAATGACAAACCCCACAACAGCAGCAGACTTCTTTCCCATGAGAAAAATAAGAGAAATGAGGCGTGAAATTTCATTCTCCTTTCTCTTCGTTATTTCATCGAACACCTTCATAGAAACTACCCCAACACATATTTGTGGCTCATTGCTTCTCCAAACAACAAAATCCCCTCTTTTTGACTTCCATTCACCATCCAAAACTGCAAGTCACAATTCCAATAAAAATGTGTAGACAAAAGTCACAAAATCCTTTCTTCTCCATTTTTTTTCTTTCCCTTATCTTTTCTCCTCCTTCCTTCCTCCTTGCATACACCCACTGCATTTGCATCATCCCCATAAGATGGTGATGAGCGTGAGGGAGATGAAGTTACAGACGACTGCCACGGTGGAGACCCTCACTTTCAAATGCAAAACCCTTACCCACCTTCCTCTTTCTTCCATACCCAAAACCCATTTCTCTAATTCCAATCTCTTCTTCCCCAAAACCCCATTTCCCATTTCAACCCATTCTCCCAGACCCACCCCTTCTTGGGTTCTCAATCCAACAACCCCCATCGCCTCCACCAATGCTTTATCATTAATTACAAAAGAGACGACGACGGCGGAATCGAATCCCAAGTTAGCTCTGCTGCAAACCCCTTCTTCTTCTTAATCCAAATGGATACCAACATCTCCTCATGGATCCTCGAATTCCTTCTTCGCCAATTAATCGATGACCGGATTCCATGCACTTTCATCTCACTCCGATCTCCTCCTCAAGAAAACAATCCTCCTCTGAAGAATCTCCTCCCTCCTCTCCAAGACCTCCATCTCCGTGCATTTCATCTGCACACACCCACCAGCTTTCTCTTTCCTTCTTCCTCCTTCTCAAAGATTGTGATTTAAGATCAGTAACAGAGAGCAAGAGAGAACAAGAGAGATAGGAAGAGATGAAAGGGGAAAAGGGGGAAAAGAGGAAGAAGAAGAATGAGGAATAAAGGGGTTTCGATCTTTAGTAGACACACAGGGATAGTCGATATCGACTATAGCGCTAAAAGACAAAAGACAAAAAAAAAAAAAAAAGGGAAACGTGGATTCAGAGCTCAATCTGTCTGATGTTTTTTTATTGGGGACAATTGCAACAATAGACTGTATAGGAGGGTTTATGCCGTTAAATCCCCTATCATGAATGATTATATTTTATAAGTATTTAATTCATTTTTTAAAAAATATGCCTCTTTTGAGTCTCCGTGTTGACTCTATCCAAGTCAATAAAAAAAAATTCCATTGGATGAGTCAAATCCAAGTCATGAGTTTTCCAACCTTGAATTACACCAGCCATTCTAGCACACATCTACCCATTTATAAGCTTACAAGGAAATTACTTAAATTTCAATCAAGAAATTGGTTTCCTTCTAATGTTCAGAGTGGCACATTGCAGAATCCTCAACCAAACAATTGTAGAGGTTTCAGAGTAAATTGGGAAACCATTCGCACCGCATCACATTAAACCCCTGGCCCCTCCCTTAATTATGCATCCTAAACCAAACATATCTGAGGACTGAGCATTGGCCTAGTCAGAGCCCCAGTTCAAGTTCATGCTTCCAATAAAGACCGCGTATTGAAGGACCATCTGTAGTTTTGGCAATGGGGAATAATGTCGTCATTGAACAATGAACAAAATCTATGAGATTAGAGAATTTTCAAAATAATAAGCTTAAATGGAATCAGAAATTGCTTGATTTTACATTAGTAATAAAACAAAGATTTTCAGCACAGCAGCCCACATAAGCTACTCAACGCTTTGTGAGCCCCTCGAGGACTTCAAAGTATTCGGGGAAAGACTTGCGACTGCATCCTGGATTGTTAATGGTGACAGGAACATCTCCACATGCAGCAAGAGAGAACGCCATTGCCATTCTGTGGTCGTCAAATGTCTCGATCTCAGTCACATTTAATTTCTCTGGTGGATTGATTATGCAGAAATCTGGGCCTTCTTCTACCTCTGCACCCAACTATAACAATGCAAAAAAGCGTATATCATAACCATTATTAAAGTTAAAAAGTTTCAAATCTACATGTGGTATATAAGTGAGAAGATACCAACCTTGGTAAGTTCATTGCAAATGGCGAACATTCTTTCTGTCTCCTTCACTCTCCAGGTTGCCACTGGAAATAAAATAAATTTGGGTCAGTATGAAGAGATCAGAGAATGCGTTTAAGGTTTTTGAGCAGTTTATGGATGAATAAAAAATAGTGGGACTAGAACAGAGTAAAGACAGGTACCAACTAACTTGATAATGAGAAATCAATCCTTGCATACATTGAAACCCAATGCACAAATTCAGAATAGCTTTTCACCCAACTTACCATCTCTTATGACCGTTGGACCATCAGTGAAAAGCGCAATGACAGCCAAAGTCATGGCAACATCAGGTATTTTGTTCATGTTGACATCAATCCCACGCAAGCGCTTCTTTTTGGAAGGATCACATGGTGGACCTGTAACAGTGACACTGTTCTCTGTCCAACTAACCTTTGCCCCCATTTGCTCAAGAACTTCTGCAAATTTCACATCCCCCTGCATTGGGAGTGAAAGCAACAGCATGAAATGAAGAGGAAAAAAAAAAACAGATTTAGGACTTCCAAGAATTTGTCCAACTATATATAGCAATTGATACCTGTAAACTGCTTGTCCCGCAGCCTTCAACTGTGACAGTGCCACCGGTTACAGCAGCACCTGCTAGAAAATAACTAGCACTTGATGCATCACCTTCTACGTAAGCATCTCCCGGAGATCTGTTGGAACAAACATCTCCTAACTCAGTTTATAAAGGTTAAGAGTAAAGCAGTACTGTTGTGATGTCAAACATACTTGTATTTTTGACCACCCTTGATCAAGAATCGGTCCCAGCCACCATCATGTTCCACAATAACGCCAAACCGTTCCATTAACTTCACAGTCATCTCGACATAAGGGGCAGAAACTAGTCGATCAATTATCTTAATTTCCACATCTCCTAGAGCCAAAGGAGCAGCCATGAGCAATGCAGTCAAGTATTGGCTACTGATAGATCCAGAAAGTTTCACCTGCAAACAGGCACACAAAATGTTTGTTGAGATCACTACCTATCAATGAAATAAGACAATCAAATGTTGTAAAGCCACTCACAAGAGGGCGAGCATTCAGAAACATAAATAGCATCCCCTTTGAGAAGCAATCCGGAACTATGATCCACAAATCACAAAGGGAAAGCCAAGAGTAAATAACAATTCCTCAGGACACATTCGGCAAATTCCTGTAAATTGTTAGAAAAGATAAATTACATCAAAGTTGTGATGCTGTTAAAATGAAAACTGCTCTGCATTCATAGATAAACTGCTCAGGGCTCATAGATGACTGGAAAATTTTGAACAGATTGCCAATATAGCTCACTTATATTGCACAGTTTTTCTTCATAAGAGTCACCATTACCCAGAAAAATAGAAGACGAGGACTCTGTCAGCGCCAAAATCTCAAGCTTAATATTTTTCCTTCAATTCTGACTGAAATAGAACAATAGATAGAAAAATAAGGATACAAAACCTGGAGACCATCAATCGGATCTGATCAAAGATTTAAGAAAAAGAGAAGAAGAAATAAGGGGGGAGAGAGAGAGAGAGAGAGAGAGAGAGAGCACTGCATGGGCACCAGGCCCTGGGAGCACTATGCAAGATACAGGCTTGCATCGTGCCCTCCCTTTGAAGCTTTAGTGTTTTTATCCTATCATGTTTCTTGGCCTCTAAGCCATTGAAATCTAAAACTAGGGGTCCCTACTAGCATGACCCTAGATATTCTACTTTCAGAGCCATCCCTTATCTCCCAAGAGCTCCTAAAGCACTGAAAGAATTCTAGAGATTTCCCAAGAGCTCCTAAGCACTGAAAGAATTCTAGAGAGATTCTATAGAATCGAAAGATCAAGAACTAAAAGGGTTTTCCCCTTCTTATTTGTTTTTGCCTCAAAGGATTGTAAAAGGAATATTGAGAACCTCAGATCTTTAGTCTTTGGTCCATCAAAGTCTAGAATTATTGACTTATTGTAACCCAAACTCGAAAAATAAATACAATTAAACTTTTTCCTTAAACTTAATTATTTGTTCTGCTCGATTCTACTCTTTTCGTGCATTCAAACCCAACAGTATCAACAGTATTCAAATGAGTACACGATCAGTAGGTCAACAAATTTGAATGGTTCTTTCCCAATCAGAACAAGAATAAACACGTTACAAGTTACAACTCAATGTTCAGCTTACCTTTCCTCCGCGAAGGCCCCCATTTGCATTTACACAGACAGGAGGACAATTAGTGCCCAACATACATTCAACATCAGCACCAAGCTGCTTCAGACCAGCAACCAAGTTCCCGATGGGCCTCTCTCTCATCCTTCGGACACCATCAAGTATGTACCTGAATAGGAAAGAGCAGAATTACCTCAGAATGAATATTAACACCATATCAAATACATTTACCTGCTTATCTATGCCAACAAAAGTAAGCAAGAAAGGACCTTGAGTTTCCACCAGCAGCAGCAACTGCAGCAGTCAGTGTACGCATTGCTGTCCCTCCATTTCCCAGAAAAAGTTGAACTTCCTCATTAGAATCCTTCCCCACTGGAAATTGGCCAGCGCAACCCTCCACAATTGCTCTTTTGATTGCATTGTCTTCTTCCACATTAAGCCCAAGGATTCTCAGTGCACCGATCATATAGCGGATATCATCACTGTTTAGTAAGTTGTCTACAACAGTAGTTCCCTGATAAATATTGAAATAACCATCAGATTGCATCGAAATTGTCCAGAAGAATCGCAGAAACTAAAGCATGAAGACAGAAACATAGTCAACTCATGAAAAATTGATTTCAGGTTGGCATCCATTTAAGGACCATTGAAGACACTATGGCAGAAAAATACAGAAAAACTAAGATAAAACATAGAGGTCCAGTTCATCATGAGACAAAAAGGAAAACATATCAAAAAAGAGTAACAATATGATGGGGACACAGGTAACAATATTCTTTCTAGGAGATATTTTCATGTAGACCCAAGAATATTCCACCATACACAAACTAATTGATATACAGGACCAATGCCATTGAAAAACTTCCACCTGGATTAAAAGGAGGAAAATGTTTTGCAGATTCAAGTTAACTTTATCACTTAATTTGATTGTTAAAGTATGTGTTTGTTTCTTGCTAAAATTAACTTCCACAGTATCCTAGATACAAAGGGCTGGTCTAGTACAAGCTCACTGCAGCATAATAAGCTGAGCTCTTCTTTTGTGGTACGGCTAGGGATCATTACCAATCATGGGGTGAGATACAAATGTCTCCTTATGGTTGAGGTTTGGGTAAAGTTCATCCTTGTTTGTCATGATAGTTACCAATTCCAGGGCCCAAAAAGACTTAATGGTGTAAACCCATGGCGATGCAATCCAACGGTGACTATCACTCCTATCAAGATCAGATTTCAGAGGGTACCAACAAACGGCAGGAGGATAGTCAGCAGGTGGACACCGCACAAAGATTGTGCATGCTCTTGGTTATTATTGTATCCTTCCCCCCTATCGATATCTTTTTCTTTTATCGGTAACTGAAACTATCATTAATAGAAGGAGAGAATACAAAAAGAAAAACAAAAAGGTGGCAAGAAAACAAGAAAACGATAAAGAAAAGAAGAGGAGACTAAATGGTACAAGAGTATTGTACAATTGTACCCCACCCATACCCCAATTACATAATAAAACCCTCCCAAGGATAGCTTCTCTCCACCCCCTGCTTGGCTAGTGCATCAGCCATACTGTTGGCCGTTCTAAGCTTGTGGCGGAAGACAACATTAATGGTGGTAGAGCTCTACCATACAGTTGGCCTGTCCATATCTTTAGACACCTAATGGGACAGGTTTTGTGAATCAACTTCGAACCTCTACAGGTCTACCAAGTCAGTCCTGTTCAAAGAATAATGGCATATTAAGTTCAATCAGTTGGCGTAATATTGCATCTATAAGTTCTAGCAGTTCATAACACTACAGTGAGTTCCCTTGCAGGCTGTTCCCGTTACCCATTCTAAGCCAGTTTTGTAAAATTAAAAAAAAAATAGTTTTTTCTTCTCATTTTGTCTTGTGTTTTGAGTCCGCAGTCCGAATCGATGGCTTCCTGTCGCCAGCATGCTCCATTTCCATTAATAATTCATCCTCATCTTCCAAAAAAGAAAAAAAAATCTACTGTGTCCATTTCAAACAAACCAACATAATGTGCTACTACACTCCCAAACACAATCAGCTCTTACACACCACAGATCTGTTAACTTTTGCAAAGTTATCATAGAAAACTCCATATATCAGTTCTCAACAAACATACATCACTACAAAACCACGACACAACATAGTTGTTCAAACTTAAAACCATTACTTGCATTTGGAGTTAACAGAAAAGCAAAATGCCACAACCTGAATGACCACTAATGACTAAACCATATTTCAGAAAATGGATCAAGCTAGAACTTTTGTATATGAATTCTAGTTTCTAATCAGAATTCAGCTTCAAGACTCAAGTAAAATCCCTATTTTACAAATATCACCCCAATTAATCAATTTTTTTCAACTTCCATAAAATCAATATACCCGAACCACTTAAATCCCAGCGACAGTAAACGTATAAATGTAGACCATCAATTCAGTTGGAACTTGGAATAAAATGCTGCAGTATTTTCCTAATACAAGATCCAATACATAAACATCAAAACATCATAACTTCCATATAAGTCAAATATCTTTACATGAGAAGAATGAACTTGGCAAATGCATCAAGCAAATTGCTTCAAGCAAAAAATGAAAATCCGAGCACCAGAATTACAAAAAGGAACCAAGTTTCTATAATGACAAAAAAAAGAAGGACCACATTCTTTAAGGACAATCTAAAAAAGAGAGAAAATTGTGAATATGATAATTATGAACTGTACCATAACGGCAAAAGATGAGCAAGTTTGCCATGTATTATGTCAAAAGATTAAAACACAGCAAAAATGGGGACAGTGCCATGAGGCTGGGGATCACCAGAAAACCCCAGATATTTCAAGCTGCTTTGTATTTTTGTGGGTATGTGTTTTTGTATATCCACTGAAAGAGAGTAATGGTTCTTTTTATAAGGATTCTCCAATGGCTGACTGAGCGGGTTCCGGGGAAATAGATCCCTGCTTTTGGTGCAACATGCATAAGAGATTTACAGGAAGTTGGGAGATACTTCAGAATAAAGCACAACTTTAAGGCTCTTTGGTGGCACACACACTAACATCTCCCACTTCGCCAAAAGAGTCCAAACTATATCAAAAGATTTGCACCTACTTTATTCTCTCTTTAACAAATGACAACATGGGTTGAACACTCCCAGTATTCCGCGGAATTATATTGCTCCCATTATTCTATGTATTTAACCATTATCAATATGTCATAATGATTACATCCACTATATAGTGAAGTTATCTTTTCTTACGAGAATTTCACATTTATGCAAATAATTTAAATTGAAGAACTCACGAAACTTTCTTCATGAGGTTTTTTCACGCTTTCTGCAGATAAGCATCTCATGATAACTTTCATTGTTATCCTTTTAAATTAAGAATCATCACAATATTTTTCCTGCCTTTTGTAGGTATTATACTTTTCATTATTCCATGGTGCTTTGAAAATGATTTTGCAATCACTCTCTTTTTGAAAGGTCAGCTACCAGGCCGAGGTTAAGTAATCTATCGTTGCTTCTTCTTTCTTGACTAGATCCTGAATATATGATAGTGTACATCAACCTGTCTACCCTTGGGCTATCTTCCCTACTTTTTATTTATTTAATCTGTTAATGACACATCAAAAGTAGATTTTACAGATTTTGATGTATAGCTACCTTAAGACTTGACCTTTTGCCAGTTAGAACCTTTCGTACAGCCAATGATGCTTTAAGAATTATGATCTTGCCCTTAAAATCATAGGATATTGCATATTCACCTTCCCACCAAACCCAGAACGCGCATATATATTCACCTTTTTCCCAAAATCCGGAAACTATGTTTCTCCCCATCATACCTGCTTGCTGCAGAAACCTTGACCTGGAGCTCTTAGAATAATATCACCTATCATCTCACTCATCTCATCCTTAAAAGGCATGGAAAAAAGAGTTTAATGTGATATATATATATTTTTTGGTTTTCTGATGAATGGAAAATGTAAAATCTCATAACAAGAATGAGATCCTTACACACCTTGAGAAATCTAACAGGAGAATGTGTTTTTTACCTCTTCATATGATGGTAAGGTGAAAAGGAAGAAAAAAAAAAAGGTTGGAGAAATATTTGAAAAGGATGGGTTGTAGAAGTTTGGCACATTTTAAGGTTAAGATGGTAATATTCGTATCTTCTTCTATTGTGCGACCAGTTTTACAGGCATTTTTTTAAGAGAAAATTAGTGAAAGGTCCCTATAAGTCAATGTTTCCAGCCTCCAGTCCAAGGAAAAACTTTTTAAGGCTTATGGTCTACTCAGCTAGACTGTTTGCAGCCATAGGTCCTTGAACTCACATGTTTGTATTTTTCAGGACTGTTTTACCCTTTTAACCATTTTAGGCATAATTTTTTAAAATTTCAAATTTCAAATTTCATATTATCCCTTTTCTTCTAGACTTCAATTGGCATCAATATCAGTTAGGATAAGGATCGAGATTGAGTTTAATCCCGGAGAAGAGATCATCTGGATCTCTTGATTCACCACCCAGTAAACAAAAAGAAAGGAGGGTTCCGGCACTGTTGTTGCAGATCGATGATCAGAAGTGTTTTGATCTAGTAGGTGTGGGTCACGCTCGAGTCCTGGTCGTTGCATGAAGAAGACCACTGCTACTTGCGCAGTCGAATCACCGTCGAACATAGAGATTCCGGGATGAATCATCGGAGCCGTCACCCTGAACTAAACCCAAATCGTCGTCTTCTTCTTCATGGGTTTTGTAACAGAACACTGCTGTCTTCTTTCTCTCTGGTCTACAACATGGAGCCAGCGGTGGCGAAGGGTGATGGCCGGCGACGATCGGAATAAATCCGGTGACGGGCGGCGGCGGCGGCTGCTCCGATGACAGCGAGAAGCGGTAGGTCGTTCCGGATCCTCTGCTATCGCACCCGGAATCCGGTAGTCTTCTTCAGCGGCGGCAGCATGCCGGATCCCAATCTACAGGTTTCTTCTTCTTTGGTTAACACAGAACCTGAGCCTCGAAACCTCAGATTATGCAACAGGGGAAGATCGATCCCCTTTCTGATGTTCCCTGCAAATTCAGAGTGGGCCACGACTGCTTGATCGGAGAAGACGCACAGATCTCTGTGCAGCTCGAACCGGAGAAGGCAGCGTTCGTCGGTTTTGCATCTGATAGCCTGATCACAGCAGTGGGTCACAACCTTGATTGGTCAGAGGAGATTGGCTGGACTGCGTTCGTCGTCAAAGGTGAAGAGGATATCGTAGCAGAACTAAACCCAAATCGTCGTCTTCTTCTTCCTGGGTTTTGTCGCTATTACTGTCCGTTTCTGGTTACAGATCTGTGGCTATTACTGTCCGTTTCTGGTTACAGAAACCAGAAGAAAGAACGATCTTCGGCCAGGCCGGGTTGGGTTTGTTCGGGTCGGTTTTGACCTGACCTGCTACGATAGCCCAGCCCACAGGCGAAGATTGCAGCCCGACTGCCTTCCTTCTTCCTCGAGTCAGGTAATGGCGCAACAGCAGCGGGGCTGCCTTTTTTTGACAAATCTATGAGTTTTTTATGAAATTTATTTGAGTATTTAAGTTTTTATGAAATTTATCTGAGTTTTTATCAAATTTATCTGAATTTCTGTCAAGTTTATCTGAGTTTTTCATCTTTTGTCAAATATATTTGAGTTTTGCGTCAATTTATCTGAGTTCTGAATCAAATTTATCTAAGTTCTAGACAAATCTATCCGAGTTTTTGGTAAAAAATACTTGAGTTTTTAGCAAATTTATTTATATTTCTTGAACTTTATATGAGTTTTTGTCAAATTTATATGTTTTCTGTCATATTTATCTGAGTGTTGTTCAAATTTATCTGTTTTCTGTTATATTTATCTGAGTGTTGTTCAAATTTATCTGTTTTCTGTCATAATTATCTGTGTTTTTGATAAATTTATCCGAGTTTTGTTGAAATTTATCTGTTTTCTGTCAAATTTATCCGAGTATTGTTCAAATTTATCTGTTTTCTGTCATATTTCTTTGTGTTTTTGATAAATTTATCTGAGTTTTTTTTTTAAATTTATCTGAGTTTTTTAGCAAATTTATTTACGTTTTTTGAAATCTATATGCATTTTTTAAATTTATTTTCGTTATTTTAAATTTATTTGTATTTTTTTTAAATTCTCTTTGGATCTTTTGAGATTTATTTGAGTCTTTTGAAATTTATTTATATTTTCTGAAATTTATTTGGATATTTTGAAACTTATTTGCATCTTTTTAAATTTATTTGTGTTATTTGAAATTTATTTATATTTTCTGAAATTTATTTGGATAATTTGAAACTTATTTGCATCTTTTTAAATTTATTTGCGTTATTTGGTTATATATTGCTTTTTTTAACTTATTGTATTTTTCAAAATTATTTCATTTTTTAAAATTTATTTTCGTTTTTTTGAAATTTATTTGTGTATTTTTAGAATTTATTTGAAAATCTGGGGATTCCATTAATCGTAGGCAATTAAATGTTAGTTGGCCATTATTAATGGGATATCCCACCAATCATGGGTTATAATTTTAAGAAAGGGTAAACTAGATATTTCAGGCATGAGAAAGTGTGGGAGGGACCTTTGACACATGATCGTCCATTAATAAATTTCTTTTTATCCTATTTATTAATGGACGATCATGTGTTCTCTAATAACATGTGGTATCAGAGCATGGTTATTAGAGAACACATCATCGTCCATTAATAAATAGGATAACACCCCCTACATCATGGTTTGGTACTCTGTCCATTATAATGGGCCATGGATCTAGATTTTCCACTTTTGCAAGCCCAGACCTTTACCGAATCTTGTAAAAAGGGCTAGTTGTTGATTCTGAGATCTATCTAAGTGCAATGTTCAGGGACCTATCGTCACGTCAAATGCCCCTTTTTTTAATTCCAACGACTATGAGACAAAAGTCATTCATAGGACAACTGTATACTCAAAATCCCTAGATTCATAGGACTACTGTACAGTCAAAATCCCTAGATTTTAATATCCGAGATCTGGTCACTTTCATTAGAATTAGAACACCCACTTCTCTCATCAAATCTAGCATTTCTTAATTAAAAAGAAGAAGAAAAAAAAATCACCTCAGAGAGCGCAGAGAGAAGGAGAAATCGATTCGAAAGAGATTTCGATCCAGGAAGCTTGACTGTTCCACTGATCTCCCTTATCGGCTGCAACACAATCTCCTCCACCACAGTCGATGGCTTCTCGAAAGTAAATACAGAGGCCGAGACCCTAACAATGATTGGAGAACGGACATTCCCACAAACCCTTCCGTTCCAAAGACACCCCAGACTCGACCCTATGCACAATGTAGAAGAGAAGTCCCTCAGTGGCTTATGGGCTCTGCTACAATGCCCAGGGAGGTGCACGGCGCTCAGAAAACTGGTGATTATAGCTTGCGCCATCTTTTTCTTCTCCAGAAGCTTTTTGAGCTTACACTAGTGCAGGATGATCTGTGGAAGTCCCATTATTATTATTGAGCCCACGAATTGATGGTGCTGACCATACCAAGATTTAGAACATCTTTAAACGGGAAAAGAAAGTAAGTAAAAAGGGTAAGGCATGAATGCAAAAGCTCTCTTATATCATCCTCCTGGCAATCAGCCTGCAATCAGGGGAGGACTATGCTTTTGGGGTAGCAAGCCAAGTAGCATGGGTGTGTGATTTCAAAATTCATATGAAAGATTTTGGGTCAGCTTTCAAAATTGAATGACAAGCCCACATGAAAATCTGGGTTCACCCCAATTCTAATTTGGGCTATTAGTCCTGAGCATGTGTATAATACTAATGTTCCAACACCCCCAAATCTGGGTTTTTTTTTTGGGGGTTGGGGGGGGGGGGGGGGGGGGGGCTAGGTTATGACACATATGTGTGGGTGGTGTTTTTTGTTTTTGGTTCAAAGAACGACTCCAATTAAAAAGAAGTAAAATTTGAAAACATGAGACGGCATTACCAGGTCGGAATTATGAATGAGTAAGGCCGTGGTGGTGCTGCCATGGTTGAGTTTCACTTTCACCCATCCCACTCATGGTAACCGCTTGGGAGAGATGTTGATGACAACGAAAAAGCTCTGTTTCTGTTTGTTTCTTCCTACAAAACCTGGTCTCTTTGACAGGATAAATAGTAGTCGCTGTCGTTGAAACAAAGAAACAGACAGTGAGGATGAGATCCGCACCAGCTAAGGTAAGGGTGCGGGCCGGGCTAAGACCCAAGTGAAAGCCCGCACACACTCTCAAAAACAGCCTATTCAAGTGGAAAAGGAACATGTATATGAGAAAAAAAAGCCGATATAAGTGGACGGGAAGCTGTACCCAAAATTCAAACCATGGACATATAAGTGAGAATTATCACTCCTTACAACTTGAATCAGAAGCGTTATTACGTTGAAGTCTAGTTAGTTCATGTTCATGAGACGCCGATGAGAATCATGCATCCAAAAAAAGAAAGGGGGTCGAGTTGGTAAAATGAAATGACACCCTAAAAATTTATATTGATAAATTATATTAATCATACAATCATACGTTCAATTTTATGATGGAACTCAACTTTATTATGGTAAAATTTGAGACATCCCATATAATTCACCAATGGGGAGATTTTCCCCTCCCACATATGGTGGTCAAGGTGGATGCCTTTAATTTAGTATCCCCATCTTTTGATGGGGCCCACGCCTCTTTCAAGATTTGATTGGAATGCCTACATGTCCCGATGAAGAGCGGGTCGAGCCTTCATTTTGAGTGGCTAGATCCCGAGAAAGCCACACTCAAGTAGATGTGGACCAACAGGGGAATGTTCATATCTAGACATGGATCAGAAGTGGCACATTATCAACATGATGAAATGGTCTTCTAAATAATTTCATACTTATCAATGGGATAATCTAGTACTAAAATGGGATGTATCATTGGTCACAGCCCTCATGTGATGCCCCATGCTTATGCAGTAGTTACTAGTAAATTCTAGGGGGGAAAAAAAAAAAGACAACCCCACTTGTTCATGTGCTCATTCTTTAGCTTTCACATGGAGGTACTTTGATCTTTCCAGTCTCCACTCTCCCTCCTCCCATATAGTACTACCCTAATTTCACACTATTGGGAGCATTACTAATTTTACTTCTGGATTTTTTCTTGACAAGTTTGCACAATATGTAGTTGTTAAACTCGTAAGACTTAAGAAGTAGGGTTGGGAGCATTTAATTGTCATGTTTTGTATTATCCTAATCCACACCTATTCCCATTATCAAAGCTTATCTTAACTACATTGCAGTCTTCTACCAAAAAAGAAAACTACATTGCAGTCGTACATGCGGTATGTTTTGCAATTTTATTTTATCCAAGGTTAAATCCTTGAATAGGTTGCACTTTTTAAAATTTATCCTTACTACTTCCATTGATATTCTCTTGGACCTGCTCCTTTTTCTTGAGGGTTATTGACCTATAAAGACAAAAAATTTCTCACCAGGTGCCATTGGTAGCCTTTGTTGGACAAATCCAAATAGTCTCAAACAAGTCTCTCTTAATTCCTCACCTATTGAAGCTACGTCTAAATGCAACTAAATGTGCTCATTTATGATCCTATCTTTTCATGTTTTATCATATATCCATGTCAATAGTCTCATCTATGCTACATCTCTAAAAAAATGAGATAATATTATATTGGTTGGGACCATCTTATAAAACTCCTTTAAATCTAGTTCTAGAGGCAACTTTTTACTTCAGCCATCCAACCCACATCCGATGTTTGACATCTTCATCAATCTCCTCATCCTTATTAATTATAGAGTTAATTCTCGTAAGAGTTATATCTCATTGTACATTTACACAATTGTAATTCATATATTTCCATTTTTGTATGACTTATTTCAAAGCCCTTTGATTCTAAAGACGACATTTTCATGGAGCCATGAAGATGTGCATTTTTCAAAGAAAAAGAATGAGCATTATGGAGTGTTGCTCAAAGTTAAAATAGTTACTATTAGCCTAGGATTTTTGGAGTCCAAAGCCACTCATGAGATTTCCTATTGAGGCTTAACCCGCTTGAATTTACTTACATTGGGCTATTGGCATAGTAGTGGTATTTTAACTTGAGCACCCAATGATTGATCCCTGGACATTTGTGTAAAATTAGGGTGCCACCACCACTTAACCATGAGTGTGTTGGTTAACCCTCTTGAATTTAAACCATCAATTTGAGTGATGCGTATGACCCAAATGTCTTTTTGATCAAATAGTAGTTACTGTTGGGTTTTAAAGTGGCCAATGTTAACAAACAAGTCCTAAAAATATAACCAAATTTATCTTACACCGGTAGCTTAGTTGGTAAGGAACAACCCTTCTACGTGAACAATTAGGAATTAATTCTCGGTTGCAGTGCTGATGGTGAGGGGCTTAGATGAGTGTATATTAGTGAGGGTGTGTGAGTACTTACCTTAAAAAAACCAATGTTTTACCCATAATGAGTAGAATATTAACTATCAAAGTGAGCTTTCAGGCTCTATATTGTGAAGTTTAATTTTGATAAGAACTGCTTACACATATTACGTGCACACATCTTACTTGTTGGCTCCACATGGGATCATGCACTCTTGGAAAGGTGGAGATGCTAAGATGATCTTCATGAGACCTAACATATATACAAAATACCAACTCTATTAGATCATCCTAATTCCCTTAATTTATGACCTCGAGTTTAATGATTCTAGTAGGCATTATTTATTTATTTTTATTTCAATCTATCGGTCAAGTAACAGTTGAACGAGTGTCAAATTAGAGCTCATGGCAATTAAAGGTGTGATGGGACAGGGATAGTGTGTTTGAGGGGGCAACATGATCATAAGTTAACTGACCATGTGGATGTTTCTCACTTGAATGTTTCTACTGCACAGCATGGGGACAACATTATATTTCATGCTACAGTGACAGCTACACTACTATGAAATGGGAGCAGCAGACTCAATGGTTGGCCTTAACCAAAGGATCCATACCTTGTTTTTTGGGGGTCAAAACTTAGTTTAACCAATGAGCAATAAACAAATATAATCCTTCATATTAATATAATAAATTTTTACAGAAGATAAAAAGTGAAAATCTTGAATCCATAGCATGTTCTCATTGAAATGTTTATGTATGGATAAATGATGCCTGGTAATCACTTCTTTTGTTTTAAAATCTTTTCGAAGTATAATAGATGTGTATCTATTACCTATCATTAGGAATCAAATAATCTCCCCTTTCGTAAAAAATAAATACTCAGGCATCACCCTAGTAAATTAAATAGTAGGAAAATCAGGATCTACTCTACATCCCCACCACTTACCTCTTTAGTAACTTTTAATAATGAAGTTTGATAAGCTATGCAAGCCAATAATACTTAAACAGCTTTTTGGTGTTGTCTTCTTAAAAAAAGATGCCTGTACGCATCCAGTTTTGTCTGCCCTTTGGCTACCAGATAGGATGGGGCTGCATCAAAACATGAGAATATGCGAATTCTTCCGGTATCTTATCGCTGTGATGATGTGGAATTTCTAAATGGTCCCAACCAAAACACTGGTAGTATCCTTTACAATGAAAGAAACCAGAAGCATACAAAACGTGAACATGATAATATCTGAGTGACCACTGTCCACTCACCTTATGTAGGATACATGATAATAGGAAAATATGAGCTTTATTCACATCCATCCTTGATCCTTCCTAAAATATTCAAGACTTAAATTATTTTCCTAGTGGTAGACAGAAAGGTATGGGACCTACTCATGGGAAAAACATAACCATAGCCTCGTTGAGTGGACTGAATGCACCACCTAATCCAATAATATATAGCCTCCCACCGGCCACAGAATACCCATCTCTTCATATTCTCTTCATTGAAAAAACTTCCATTTGAAAAGATCTCCAAACTCCTGTCAATCTAAATACAAACGCCCTTGAACAAGTTCAAAGAAAAATGCCCCCCTTGAGGCTTGAACATCTCTTTATTGGTTCCACTTCCACCCCCAAAAACTGTCAGGTCAAAATTTTGGCCATTTTAGCAGAAAAAGGTACCAGCTAGCTGCTTTCTATGTGCTTACCAGCATGCAAACCCTCACATTTCCTAATGTTAGCAAACAATATCCAGATTCCACGATTATACACTGGATTGGAAGTGCTTTACATGACTAAAACAAGTATTGTGGACAATATAATTACTAAATTCTCGGCATTCAAAATTAAATAGATTCAAGGTGTGTAGACATTTATGAAATCATCAACTGTACTCCTGAATCAATCAGCTAAAAAAAGCTTTGGAAATTGAGTTTCAAGGAATACAAGATTAAAGGAAATAAGTAATCGAAACTTTATTGTTATGCAGAAGCCACAAGCTCAAATCTCTTAGAAAAACTCTCCTTGATGCCACTGTATTTCAACTTTGAGAGAGCAGGACTCATAATCCAAAAGCGGAACGTTTTAACATGGCCAGCGCTTTTTAAAACTAAACAAGCGCGACTTAAAGTGATTTGGCTGTGGCAATCACATTCTCCACTGTTATACCAAACTCCTTGTATATCTTTCCTGCGGGTGCACTTGCCCCAAACCGGTCAATCCCAATGGACTTGCCCTTACTTCCAACAATCTTCGCCCACCCAAATGTCGAGCCTGCCTCAATGCTAACTCTGGCAGATACAGCAGCAGGGAGGACGCTTTCCTTGTAGGCATCTGACTGATCATCAAACAGCTCCCAAGAAACAAAGGAGACAACACGAACCTTCTTCCCTTCTTTCCTGAGCTCATCTGCAGCTTTGGCGGCAATCTCCAATTCAGAACCAGTGGCAATCAGAATGAGCTCCGGCTTGTTGCCAGAAGAATTGTCAGAGACAATATACCCTCCTTTCTCAACCCCTTCAATGGATGTTCCAGGAAGCTGTGGAAGCTTTTGACGGGAAAGGGCGAGTATAGATGGTCTTTTCCTGTTAAGAACTGCAACCTTGTATGCACCAGCAGTTTCATTCCCATCAGCTGGGCGGAGCATTAGAATGTTGGGCATTGCTCTGAAACTTGCCAAATGCTCTATTGGCTGATGGGTTGGCCCATCCTCTCCAAGCCCGATCGAGTCATGAGTCATCACATAGATAACTCCAGCCTCACACAAGGCTGAAATCCTGATTGCAGCTCTCATGTAGTCTGTGAAAACGAAAAAAGTAGCACAGTATGGGATGAGGCCAGGACTGTGTAGGCCAATTCCATTGCAGATAGCACCCATTCCGTGTTCCCTTACACCAAAGCGGACATTACGCTCTTGGGGTGTGTCCTTTTGGAAGTCTCCAAACATTTTCAATAATGTCATGTTAGAGGATGCAAGATCTGCACTACCACCAAGAAGTCCAGGGAGTGCTTTCGCAAGTGCATTCAGGCACTGCTGAGAGAGATTTCTTGTAGCGTCAGCAGGACTCTCAGGAGTGTAAGTCTGAAAACAGCCAATCAAATGACAATAAGTAACAATCTACCTCAACCCACAATACAGTCTTCGTTCAAATAAATAACCTATACAAACAGAGACATGATATAAGATCACTTATCAGAGAACTACTCACCGGAAGGGCCTTCTCCCACCCAGCAGGAAATTCACCATAAATAATTGACTTCAACTCTGCTGCATCCTCTTTATATTTTTTCTCATACTCTGCAAATTTAGCATTCCATTCAGCTTCAAGAGCAGCACCTTTAGGGACATGGCGACTCCAATGACTGCAAAAAAAGAAGCAGCAGCAGCAGCAACAGTCACTAACTGCAAAAGCATTTAAAAAGAAATAAAAAAAATCCCTGGATAAAAAAAAAAAGATGCTTCCAAGTTTACTAACCTCTTAACATCATCAGGAACATGGAAAGGCTCAAACGGCCATCCCAGGTTCTGCCTTGTTGCTTCCACTTCCTTTGCACCCAAAGCACTCCCGTGCACACTGTACGAGTTTGCCTTATTTGGTGATCCATACCCAATAGTGGTAGTTACCTGTAACCCAACCAGTCCATTAAAAAAGGTTCTTCAATTATTTAAATACTGACACCCAGCTTCTTTTTTTTTTTTTTTTTTTATGAAAAATGCCCAGATTCATGCGTCCATAGTTAATCTACAGAAACAGACCTTGATCAAAGTGGGTTTGTCTTTCACAGCCTTTGCCTCCTCAATCGCAGCACGAATTTCATCATAACCAGTATTACCATTCTTCACCCAAATGACATGCCACCCAAGACCCTCAAAACGGAGGTCAACGTTCTCAGTGAATGCAATCTCCGTGTCACCGTCAATGGAGATATGGTTGTCATCATAAAAAGCAATCAGCTTTCCAAGGCCCCAGTGGGCAGCAAGAGAAGAAGCCTCATTAGAAATCCCCTCCATTTGACAGCCATCCCCAAGTATAACATACCTATGGTAATTTCAATGCCAAAAAACAAATAACTATGGTTGCAATTGAGAAGCATAACAACAACAAAATGGATAAGATCAAGAGAATAATTACGTGTAATGGTCGACAATCTCGCTATCAGGCTTGTTGTATCTGGCAGCCAAGTGCTTCTCCGCGAGTGCCAAGCCAACAGCATTAGCAATACCCTGACCAAGAGGGCCTATACAGAAAAGAAAGGAAGGGGAAAAAGGAGAAAAGAAAGCACAATTTTCAGCTCTTTTATCTAGTTTTCCAGATGAAGATAATTTTCAACTGATAAGCTACTGAATTTATAAGCAAACCTGTTGTTACTTCGACACCGGGTGTCTCAAAATTCTCAGGATGACCAGGAGTTCTGCTTCCCCACTGGCGGAATGACTTCAGATCATCTTCCTGTTAATCCAATTTCAAGCATAGAAGGAATTAGAAGTACATAAAACTGTTCAATAATGTAAATCAGACCTCAATTATACTAAACTCAAAGTAAGAAAAGAAGGAAACACCAGAGCAACTTGAAATCTATTCATCATTCTTTGTCTTAATTTTCTTCTCTTTTTACCTACTTTCTGCCTTTGGTAAAAATGAAGAAACTTATTTACATACCAAACGGATAAGATGATTGATTTATGTGGAAAGAGCAAGTGAAAGAACAAATAGTTGGAAGCATAGATACTCCAGAAAAGGTCTTTTTTTTTTTGTTCCACAATCACAGATCTGTTTTCTCTGTCCATATAACTTTAATGCTGTTCAACACCCAGACACCAAAGAACCAGAAAATTCATGTGCAGCTCAAAAACCCAGTAACTGAATCAAACTACAGTAACATTCAAACATCAAAGCAACCATACCCACCACTTATCTGTTAAGACTTTCATAGAAACAAAACCAAAACAGAAGTAAAAAAGACATCAGACCCAAACAAACAAAACAGAATCCAAAACAATCCCATTAACACAAATCAATCAAAAACACCAGATATTCAATCAAACAAGCTACTACCTGAACGCTGTCGTAACCCGCGAGATGCAACAAAGCATACTGCAACATGCATCCGTGCCCAGCTGAGAGCACGAACCGGTCCCGATTGAACCAGTACGGGTTCTTGGGGTTGTACCTCATCACCTCATCATACAGTATATGACCCATCGGCGCGCATCCCATCGGCAATCCGGGGTGCCCGGAATTCGCCTTCTCCACGGCGTCGATCGCCAGGAAACGGATCGTGTTTACCGATTTCTCCACAAGGGCCGTCGCAGTCTTCTCCAGCGTCTCCACGGCGGCGGCGCGGACAGGGGCCCTCGCCTGGCGGGGCGGGGCGGGGCGGCGCCGGCGAGCGGAGAGAGGAGAGGAGGAGGAGTCGAGGGAGCGGCCGGAGAGGTTGCTGAGGCGGAATCCGGGGAGAGAGAGCCGGTCGGAGGAGGAGGCCGGGTGGGAGATGGCTCGGGAGAGTAGGGTTTGGGAGAGGGTTAGAGAAGAAGAAGCGGCCATGGTTGAAATGGAGGAATGAAGGAGAGGAGAGGTGTTTGACAAAATGCTTGAAAGAGATTACTAGCCAAAAGAGTAGCTTTTAATTGCTTCTCAGCTTCTGCTTCTTTTTTCTTCTTCTTCTTCTTCTCCTCTCTTTCTGGTATTCTGTGGGTTTTTGTGTTAGGTGGTCATGAAGAGAGAGAGAGAGACAGAGATGAGGACAGAGGGTGCTATCTGACCATTAGATGAGGATAGATAGATCAGGGTCCTTGGAATGGGGTGGGAAATGCCTGCCTTTCATTTTTTTTTTTTTTTTTTACTGGTCTTATTCTTGGATTGGATGGACCATTTGTACGACCAGTGTAAAGTAATCAGCTAATCATCTTTGAGGTTTTTTTTCCCCTCATATGTCCCCTGACCTTTGAATTATTTGTTAAAAAAAAAAAGAGCAATTATATAAAACTTTTACCTTGCTTGGTGCTCCTGTGTACCAATCTATCTCTTATTATACCAAGAGGGGATCCAAGATTTTCATTTAAGAGGTGCCCTTGGTATCACATAGTTTAATTTTCATGTAGTTTTTTGAGGTGATGGATCCACCATTCTTGTTAGATTTTTAAAAGTATGCCCAAAGTTTTTGTATAAGTTTTGGAAGCGCACCGCAGCATGCATGACGAGTGTAACCGCACACACATGTTTGTACTTAGGTCCACCCCTTGTACCATGCGAGATGTTGTTTGACCCGCATGAAGCCCTACAGGTAATGAGACTAAGGGATGGATGGAAAGATGTATATGAGTAGGCCCAAAAAATTAAATTTCAAATTAATTTGATTTTCAAAATCCTTTGATTGGTAACTCACAAATTTAACGGCTTTCTATACATAAATAAAAAATAAAAAAAAACGTTTTGACCCTCAATTCATCGGCAATGGGATTGTGTGACATGTGAGGGGTGGGAGCTGGATGGTCTATTTGGATCAGTGATAAAAGTGAGCCAGCATCTCTAGCTTTTTTTTTTTTCATAATATTCGAACATTTCTCTGATTTAATAGTTAAAACTTCCACAATTCCAGTGCTTAGAATTAACACTTAGCACAAACCCAGCGGTTCAAATGAATGTAACACTCAGAATTTTCACACTATGATTCTACTGAAAATAGTTCTGCCTGTCAAAACCATTCTAACCAGCACCTGTTGGATTTCAGACTCAGAGCATCTGGTTAGTGGGAGAATGCACAGAGATGCATGTAATGTGATGTGTTCCAACGAGAATAGATTCATTCAGCAGCAACTCAATTAAAAAGCATCCAACAAAAAGGCTAACCACACTGGTGCCGGTGCGAGTCAACTTAGGCGGCTTACCGACAATGGTCTTTATCTTGGCCATTCTCATGAACCGCCACAGCCCACACCTTTTTTATTTTTTTTTTTTTTAACGCAGGTTTTTAGTCCTTTGGACTAAAATAATCTCTATGGATGCAGAAGAGAAAGTCTGATAAAATTCTCCCGTGACCCCAGTGTGGTAGTGCGGCTTCAAACCCACAACTTCCGGATGCAAATCGTGATCCTTGGCCACCTGAGCTACTACCCCTTAGAGTTAAACCACAGCCCACACCTAGGTATGTTTATGGCAGCAAAAGGCCACCACAACTCAAACTGATCGATCCCATAAGACCCACAAATGGGTTTCAAAACTCTCCAATTAAGAGAGAGACTATTTTGAGCCTCATTTATTTGCATGGGAATTGATACAAATGAATTCATGGTAAAAGAAATTGTTAGAAATGATTACCTAGCAAAAATTAGAGGTGGAGGTGAAAAAAATACAAGATGGATTTTCTAGATTGTTAGGTGTTGACTGGGTAATCATTTACCATCACTCTTGAATTTATTTTCCATCAAAAGGAGAATACTTGATGGTCATTTATGGAGCATCACCTTTGTTTATGGAGCAGGATTCTCCTAAATTACATCTTAATTTATCCTAAGCTGAAACAGTGATGGTCGTACAAATTAAAGTTTTGATTATCTCTGTTTTTGGCATGTTGAAAGTGAAAAACCCAGTTTTGATTGGATTTGTCTTGATTTTGGAGACGATCATCATGCCAAAAACAAAGATAATTGACTTTAATTTATGGGACCAATATTATTTCAGCTTAGAATAAGTTAAGCTATAGCTTAGGAGAGCATCTCATTGGGGCACATGTATCCAAATAATAAATAAAAAAAGATTACATTGTTGAGGACGTTAGATGATAAAGTTGGTGAAGGCATGAGGCACACTGCCTACCCACCCATGTTCTATGGAATGTCTCCCAGTACAAGGACTGTTTTTTTCTTAATTTTGGTGGACAAACCCATTGTTTAAACAAATGGTTAGTTAGACCTCGTAAAGCAAACTTATATAAACCAATAGGCGCCCAAAGGACAGGGCAGTAGTACTTTTATTAGTAGTAGAAGAACACACCCCACAACAAATGAGTTGTGGATAAACCAAAATCCACAATCCATGTGTTGGGGGTGTGCCCAAAAGTTGTTGGAGATGCGTCCGATGAGGATCTTCTTTGCTAAAAAAAATCTCTAAGGCTAAATATTGTCCCAAAATTAACCATTGGGATGCCAAATAACTTTTGGTTTTTGAAGAGATTTGTCCATGGAGTTATTTTCATTAATGAAAGGGTGGGATGGATTGTTGGAAATGGGGATAATATTTCTGTATGGAAGTGTAACTGGATCCCTTATAAGTAAGGCCTCGTAAAACCCTTTTTCTTCCATGGTTAACCCAAATCTTATAGTTAAAGATTTTTGGAATGGGGAAAGAAAATTGAATGAAGCCTTTATCAAGAAACCTCTCTAATAACCATAATGATGTTGATGATATTTGCAAAATTTACATCCCATCTCATAATGGTATGACACGAGGGTTTGGCCTATTTCAAAGCATGGCCAACTTACTACAAAATCAGCTTATAGAGTAATCTCGAAGGGTGATGAAACCAACCTTATCCCATATGTCAATTGGAAAGCTCTTTGGAACATCCATCTTATTTAAAGAGTTCTTTTGTTTGGTTGAAAATATCTTAAAAATGTTATCCCGATAAGAACATCAATTAAGGTAAAAATAAATTCAATTGATGATAACTGTCCTATTTGTGAAAATGAGGTGGAATCACTTGGCCACGCTCTTATGAGGTACGATCATGCTAGGGCTACTTAGTTTGGTTCGCATCTTGGACTCCAAACTCATGATTTTCTTTCATTGGAAGTAACTGACTGGTGGAAAGTATGGTGTGAGCAAGGCCATCCAAGTTCCCGTCTTAGGGATGATCCCTCTAAGATGTGGGTCTTATCCCTTATAGTGGGCCATTTGGAAAGCTAGAAATGATTTTCTTTTTAGAAATCAACCGTTGGACCCTCCCAAGATTATTGGTATGGTCAAAAGAATGCTTAAATGACCTACCATATTTCCTAAGGATAGGACCGAAAATATAAAAGGAAAAATAAGTGAGCATCCTAGAGTGATCTCCAACGATGAGGATATGGTGATTTTTTTTTGATGCAACTTTTAAAGCTAATAGCGGAAAAATGGCTTTTGGTTAAATGGTGGAATTGTGATGCAGGTGCTTCCCAAAGAACTAAATTATCTCTTCAAAAGAGGTCGAAACAAAGGCGATCCTAGTCGTGTAGGAAAATGTGAGGAAAAAGGCTTTAACAGGGTGCATGTGGTGTCAGATGCCAAAGTAATTCAGGCATTGAAGGAAGACGATGAATGGTGTAGCCAAACTATGTTTTTCTATTAATGATGGGAGAGGGCTGTTTCCTCTTAGGGAAATTCTGTATGCACCCTAAAAGTTGCTGAGCACACCCACATTCTAAAGAAAAAAAATCAATGTTCATTGAAGAATGTGGGTGTGTTCAGCAATATTTGGGGTGCATATAGAATTTCCCATCCTTTATTGGTTTCAATATAATTTTATTAACCAAAAAGAAATAAACACATCGATTGTGGATGGTCTTAAATTGTAGGCCCATGGCAAGCAAAGCTGTTTCATTCCAATCCGAAGAATTTCTACTCGGCTTCTATTTTTATCTGTCCTTCTCAAGGATCCAAATGGGGCTTTCTGACTAAAACACAGTCAATGTCCACCACAAGGGCCCATTTGGTTCTCCCTAGTAACTCAGTTTACATGTAAATAAGCAAGTTTCCTGAAACTTAGTAGTTTAGTTTTTTGCCACACCAGTTACAGGAAAAGAGAAATGCAGGTAAAATGTATTCAAGGAAACTGAGTTTCAAGGATCCAAACAGGGCCCAACATTGGGCTTTGTGGCACACAACTGCTGCAACCACCAAGCTGACTCCACGCTGCAAATTGAGAATTGACGCGCCCTTTCTTTGGAACATGCTGTCACAACTTACAAATATTAAAGGAAACAAGTGCAAGATACATGGCATTTGATTCCCAGTTTCCAGCAACAGATTAAGGGAAGACTGTGCCCATCATTTCTGTCCTTCACATTCTAATGGCAAACTTTTGAGCAGAAAAACAAGATCTACAGAACTTATCACACATAACTATAGTTATTTTACATAATTTTGATTCTTTTACTGTTTGAAGTAGCACTTCTCATCCCCTTACTCGTAACAGAAAATGATGCTGATGCTGACTGCAAGGAAGGGGACTTGTCGATGTGTGCATATCGCTCATTGCCATTCCAGTACAAAATAACTCTGTTTGTACATGCATGTGACCAACTATCACCTGGTTAACAGAAACAAGCATTGCCTCAGAGCTCCCACATGAATTAAAAGAGCATAAAAAGCAATTATGAAAAGGATAAATTGAAGAGAAAACTGGTGATTGTTTAATTTGATTCATCGGCTTTGTCATGGTATTTCTGTAAACTAGCTCAGCTGAGAACAACGAAAACAATTAACAAGTAAAATAAAACCTCTTTCACAGATGATGACAAAATCACGCTAGCAATGGGGTTTGACTTGGTATGAGAGAGCTTGTACAAAAGAACATGAAATGTTTGATTTGTCGTATAAGAAAATTCAATAAGATGAGAATGAAAACAGTAATTTGAGCTATAAACCCAAGATATAATTAAGGATGCTTTCAGTCGAATGCTCAAATTGAGTGTTCGACATTTTAACTGGTATCCAAAACAAAAACAAAAAAAAAGCAAGATAAAACTGATGCTAGCGTGAAACCAAATTTGAACCCAAGGTCGTGGTTGTTTTTCTCCTTGCATCAGTGACCTAATTCATAATTTCTCATACAGACTGGGTGATCTAAACATTGATCCAGTAGCCCTACAATTGAAAGAACATAGCCCAACAAAATAGATAGCATACTGAACCTTTTCAGTTGGATTTGAGGGGAAAAAAATGAACAAAAAGTGGAATATAGCTGGCTTTCTTTTTTAAAATCTCTTTTGCATCTTCAGTAGTCACCAATTATATGGTTAGGATTGACTAATGTGTGTGATTTTTGGGCATTGGCTCACCATGGTTGGGTCTGTTGGAAGGACTCAATCTTTTATATGACTTGCAAACTAAGATAAAGTTGCTACAATCAGAAACTTTCACAGAAGATGGATAATAGCATCAAACAAGCACATAAGCAAGTCTGGAATTAGAAATAGAAACCATAAAAACCAACAAATGGCCAGGCTTCTATTACAGACGATCAAACAATAACAATGGATATGGCAACAAGGCTTGGACAAACTGCATTTGTAAAGCCATAGAGATTACCTAGTGCAAGAGTTAATTGGAATGATCCATCGATAAACTTGGTGGTTACTTGGTTCAACAGTACGACCTGTCCAAAGGAGACATGTTAAACTAACAATATTTGAAATTTGGAAGACATTGCTCGATTTGAAACATGGCACCTTTTATTTTACTTCAAATTACATCCAAAAAATATATCGTATATACCATGACTAATGAACAAAATGAGGATGAATCACATCAACTGGCAAAAGACTAATCACTTAGGATTAGAGAGAGATAAAAGTTCGTGATGCCAAAATGAGCGAAGAAATTGATGAATAATGTATGGGTGCTGCAATAGATAACTAGAGGTTTGATAATATATCCATGCATCAAAACCTTTAGGTCTCCTCGGAGCTGCATGGGCAAAGGAGCTTATGCATGATGAGAACCAATCTCAAGATAAGCCACACCTTGAAGATGCTTGAGCACAATAAGACAAGATAACTCATCAGGTGGGTTATGTTGTGCAAAAATTAATATGGAAAGGGGCCTACGTAGCTTCATCAATTACAGATGTGTTGCGCTGGCATGTGTGGCTGTGTGGGGAAACATATTATCATGTGGGTCAATCAATTCCTAATCATGTAATCATTACCACATTGAGCTTCAAGCAACTCGAACCTATCTTCGTCATCATTACAATAATCTACATGCCTTATTTTATATTATTAAAAAAAAAAACCAAATGGATAGAATACCTAAAAGTATCAAACAACTCTGGATCCATCATCATACTAATAGATCCATGTAGAATTGATCATCAATCTTGTACTCGTTCACCACCATGCCAATACTGCTTGTAGGCCTTATTATCCATATTGACAAGTATAAGAATTTGTTTTGGGGACCATAACGGAATTTTGTCCCTTTCACTTCAAAGTTCGAACTCAAAGAGTAAAATTAAAAAAGAGTTCCCATGTATGTTTTTGGTTGAGTTACAATATGACTTGTCCATACTAGTCCGTGCCAATCCATGCCGCTCCAATGCCAGTCTTGTCCCGGTCCGACTTGAGTGAGTTGGTGCCAACTTGGTCGAGTCAAGGCTGCTTTAGGATCTCAGTCCTAGACACGTACAGTTACCAACCTTAAGTTGAAATTTCAGACCCTGAGAGTGAGACCCGTGCAATGGATTACTAAAATTTGAATAACAACCCTATATGGTCCCTGATGAGGCGAAGACACCTCCAATCAGCATGATCATGCATCACACTTCTCAAATCTAACTACTGCAATTGGGTAGTACACCAGTACTATTGTGAATGTTGTGTCATGATATACTCTCTACGTCCATATCTTGCAATATTTCCAGCATTGGCTTATTAGACTAATAAATAATATATAGAATAACTCATAAGATTAGAATGTTCTAAACAATGAAATTAGAACGATATAGATGCTTACTGCCAGACTAAACTTTTTGGCAAGTTTCATCAACTTCAAAGCCATTCCACTGAGCACTCGAGTTCTAAGTGCCAAATCTTCAAAATCTTGGCGGAAGTGAAAAGTTACACTATCGATGACAACCAATTTCACCTGTGAAAACATCACAATGAGTGAAATAATACCTAGGTAAATAGAGGAACCTATTAATGTGCTCTTTATGTAAGTAAAATTACATGTTAGAATTATCTATAACAACCCACGAGAATTTAGAATGAATTTAATGGATTAAATCTACATTGCAGCAAAGGGGAAAAAAGCAGCTTCTTCGTCATGCACAGTTAATCGCAAGTCACAATTTATAGGAGGTGATTAAAAAAGGAAGATGACATAATTAAATAAATTTTGTAAGGGAGAAGAATTCAATGATACCAAACTTCACAAAACTGAAAATGCACAAGCATTTTCCTTTCGACGTACCAGAACAAAGCTTGCCATTTCTATGTTTTTTTTAATTATTGAGCTTTTGGTGTTACTGGTTATTAACATGGTATCAGAGCTAAAGGTCGTGAGTTCGAAACCCCTGGGAGGCATGTTACCTCCATCTGTCTATCGGGTCTGTCTATTCCGTCTGTTTGTTGGGTTTCGAATTACTCTTCCCGTTCGAGAGGGGGTGTTGATATAATTGTTATGCCGTTCACTAACAGCTCGAGCTTTTGGTGTTACTGGTTATTAACAATTTCTAACCAGGGAAATTTGTTAGATCATTATCCATAATCTGTGGCTTATTGCATAGGCCTTTCTTGACTTTAATATAAGTAGCTTTCAGGTGCTTTAGTAAATGAGAATGGATACCAAGTCGAACCATGAACCATCCAGTAACTTCTAACCTGGGATTTTCACAAAACCAGCAAATCCATCGGATGCTGATTGCATAAGTGATAATGAAGTCCATTCTAGCAAATAAAGGTACTTCCCAACAATTTTCTGGTTTAAGATTAAAAATAAAAAAGGAAAAGAAAAGCTAATTAAAGGTTATCATGCAAGGATGGAACAAAAGAAGTCTTATCCAATTACCTATCCACCATGTTAAATAAATGAGCAAATATTCATTCTAACCAATTTAAAATGCTCAGATGTACACTGCAATTCTGACAATGATAACATCCCCAACAAATTTTGGTTCTTTGAAAACCAATTAAATTAGATCAGGAGTAATATGACTGATTTACAAACAACAATGTGAGATCATTTCCTGAAACTATAGTACTATACTATGAAAAAAAAAACATTGTTTAAGCAATAAGCTGTAGAAAAAAGGGAAAGATTGTGATGTAATTGTAGTAACTAAACTAGACAATCACAAAAAGGAATATTTTTTCAGCTAAAACTTAACTGTTAAGTTATAAAATACCCTGGCACAAATAGTCAAATACAGCTCACTTAACAAAAGAAAGATAAAGCATAGATCAAAACATACAAAGAAAAAAAAATATCAGCTCCATGTCTAAGAGGAAATGGGTCAACTACAGACTTCACTGGGTCCTGAAATAATTCAGTCGATACGGAGGTTTTGATTAACTTGTGAACATGTTTCTACTCAAACTCAATAGAGAAAAATCAAGCCAGCCAAGAGTTGAGTCAGTGACAAGTTTTAAGACTGAGACAAACAGATTTGTGGAGAAAAGAACTCAAAATTAGCGTTGCCTATTTCATGCTCACATTTTGCTGCTCTGCAATGAACTTGTCCAGATAGTTTATAACAGCAATTTGCTCTGTGTAACTGCAAATGCGGAAGTAGAATATGTTCGCCAAGAAAGCTTTAGGCTGCATCTTCTCTTCACAAACATGAAAATCTTTATGTTTAACGGCAAAATTATCAAGCGTGTCCTGGATGCATGCTTCGGCAATTTGAAAAACACGTTCCACCATAAAGCTCCCTTCTGTGTCTGGCATCACACAAGCCAATTCCAAGCTCAATTTGTTGCATCATTTGCACAAGATAGAGATAACAGCAGAGTAGCATAAACAACTTGCCTATGTAGATTGCTTTCCCCCCCAGGCCACCATAATCAACTGGAATTTGCACATTAATTGCAAGCTGAATCCTGTATGAGTCTCTAGTATGAGATGACATGGGAGTGGAAAACTCAACTAAACAAAAGACATAATTAAACTCAACCAAGCAATCCATACCCCAGTTGTGTTTTCCCAATTCCCGGGACTCCACCTGAAAAACTACATGTCAAAAGGAAACTAGACAAATTGATAGACATCAATTTACTATTAACAGAAACAACCTGCATTAATCTTTGGTTAAACGATACCAAAACGTATTCATCGAACCCACGGCATCTGATAAAAGGCATCAGATGCACCAGGAAACATTGTTCTACTACTAACCAATTTCAGTAACTTCTTTGCAATTTATTCCTCCACCAAGTATGGTGTCCAGTTCTTCACAAGATGTTGTGATGTGTGTCAAAGTCTGTTCATGGCGGAGTATATCCCAAGCAGTCTGTGCTCCTTCATGACATAAAGATAACATCAAATTTAACAATGGGGAGTATTCCTATGCATCTATCCCTTACCATAGGCTGAGGGACACTCCCCTTCTTGAGAAGTTTCAAGTACATAGGGTGTATTCCTATGTACTTGAAAAGTCACTTTTGTATTTAAAACTTCCCAAAAAGGGGAGTATTCCGCACCCTGTGGCAAGGGATAGATGCACTTGAATATTTCTCTTTAACAATAGAGTTCTCATCACAAAAATTTAATGTGTCACTAGCAAAATCCTATGGTAATACGTTTTCGCATCAAGCAATAAGATGACTGAAGTTCTAGCAACAGTTTATACCATTAATAATAGCATGACTTTCACCTGCTCCATCCACTCTACTCCTTTGCAATACTACCTTCAAAACTCCAGCTGCTTCATGATTAGATATATTCAAAGCTGTCCACGAAAAATCGCGGTCGATTAGTCGCAAAGGAAATGGCATAAAATCCATTAGATCAAGAATATGAACACCAATTATATCAGTAGAATAGTATAAGTTAAACTAATTTTAAATGAGAAGGTGGAATTTTGAACTTTCAATTTGATAACAATGACAATGAGTTCATATAGTTAAAAATAATAATAAAATGTTTGGGGTCATTTGGAAAGACCCAATTTATTGACTATATTGAGCAATAGAGATGATACAAACAAGTAAATTCCGAATAAACTAAGTTGAAGATGTGGAAAATGGGAATTAGAAAGAAGAAGTGGAAAAATTGAAGAGATTTTGAGTGGGCAAGGAAGAGTGCCTCGAGCGAGTTCAGGAGGGGAGATGGAAGAGAGGGAGCAGAGATTGGTGTAGCCCGCGGAGAGGAGCTTTGATCTTAAAGAAGGAGAGAGTGGAAGACTAGAGATTTCCATGGCCCGCAGTCTCCTCTTGCCTTGTTCTTCTTCTCGGAGAAGCTTTCAGTGGTTCTAGGGTTTTGTACAGCGGGAAAGCAACTCCCGCTCCCGCCTAAAATGAATGATACGAACTTGCAGTTTTAAATGAAGTTTCGGATCCGTTTCGGTTATCGGCCAATCTTATCCTTAAACCGATATAGCGGCGACTCCAAAGCTATCAGATCACGTGGGGGAGGTCCGCTTGGATTGGGACTGGGTTTAGCTGGAGGTCAAGTGGCAGTTGTGTAGTCAACCCAAAACCAAACTTATTATATGATTGGAAATATTCAAGTGTAAACTAGCTCTTTCCATTGTTATCCTGATACGGCCCACCTAACAATTAATTAAAACTCTGCAAGGACCTTGATAGTTACTAATCCCGAGATTTGACACTCATCCAAATAGATTGGACCATTTGATAGAGGATTGAATTTTTTTTAATATGAAGATATTAAATTCATGGGCCATGAATGCTGGGATTAGGGGGATGGGATTGGGTCAAACTTGATACTTTTAGGTGGTCCAACAATAGATCTTTCCATTCCCTTTGCTCTTTTATCTAGATGATACCCACAAAAAGTTCTCAGGATGACACCGTGAGAACAATTCTCACCCTAACAAAGCCCATATATAATATATTAATGTCAAGGGTAGCGGCTTTAATTTGTATGGTAGTTGTAATTTTGGCGGAAAGTAATCTTCTTATGTTTAGTTTTTTCCAAATGTTTTTTTCACATTCTCTCCCCATTTCTTATATTATACATAGCCATAGATATGTAAAAATAAAAAATAAAATAATGATTTTGGCCCCATGGTTTCTTAAACATTCATACTTAGGGTTGTAAACGGGTCGGTTCCGGTCCGGGTCAAGGGTGGAACCGAAACCGGAACCGTTTTCTAAGAAGGGGAACCGGAACCGGAACCGTTAAGAATAATGGGAACCAGAACCGGAACCGGAACCGTTTGTGAGGCGGGTCTGGTTCCGGTTCCGGGTCTAGACTAATACCTGTATTTTTCTTTAAAAAAATTATGCTTTTTTCACATTTCAATTGGATCACGTACCTACAAACACTAATGTGACATTTTGTCTATCAATAACAGACACTTTTAACCAAAAACTTAGAAATCACATCCAAACAGGCAATGAGATGTAGAAAAGTAGAAAACCCTAATGTAGAAAAGTAGAAAAGTAAAAAGAGTTCTGTTCTCACATAATAAAGTTACCTTATGTTAGTATATATTGGGTCGGGTCCCGGGTCCACGGGTCTGAGCCACTGTGGATCCGGAACCGGAACCGTTTAGGTATCGGTTCCAAAAAAAGGATCCGGAACCGGAACCATTTTCTTATCGGGACCAAAATAAGGACCCAGACCCGGATCCTAACGGGTCGGAACCTTCGGGTAATCGGAGAATCGGGTACCCATTTACAACCCTATTCATACTTGATCCCCAAGTCTAGATTCGGGTCCAAAGATAGTAATAGGCACTAAACAAGCAGGCTCAGATCCGAGGTCTTGGTTCGTATTGGACCGATACTCAAGACTCGAACGATACAAATATATTGCAAAATATTTTAGGGTTGGACACTCCACCTGAGTTTGGCCTATTGACAGACCTACTGATAATTCAGGATTTGGGTAAAATCCATTTAATTCTTTGTGTTGAGAATTTCTGATATACTTAATAGATGGCTCAAGTTCGGGTTTGAGTCTCTTCTTGATATTGGAACCTCCAGTCTCTTCTTGATATTGGAACCTCCAATCCTACTTAAACTAAGACCAACCCAACTAATCACTGACCTGCGAACCTGATCCAAACCCATCAAGTAAATTCAGGTTTAAGATTGGCATTTCAACCAGATTTATAAATGAGCTGTGTTCAAGTGCATCCTATATAAAGTAGTGTTTGATGTGCAGGAATCAACCCTAAATGGTAGTTTTATTGGCCTATGATCACGGTTTGCATCCAGAGATTGTGAGTTCGAAACTGCACTATTACATTGGGACCACAGAGGATTATCCGACTTTCTCTCCACAGACCGTAGGAATTATTATAGTCCAAAGGACTAAGTAATTGACCCATCGAGAACAAAACATCACTACTGTCTGGTATACAATGGAATTCCACCACATCTCATCCCAGGAGGATTTCCACATCACGCCCACCTTTTTCTCTACCTTTAGTCTTGACCCTTCATTTTCTTTGAGAGAAAATGAGAAATCCCCTTCTATCGTGCCTTTTTCTCTATCTTTAGTCTTGACCCTTTATTTTCTTTGAGAGAAATCCCCTTCTCTCGTGCAACACCCAAGGTTTGACAAGGACCTCACCATTTTAAAGCTGCTGCTTACTTGAAATTGAATACCTCATCGCTTATAACGTTCTCGTCTAAGAGTTTTGTTAGGTCTTATCTATTTGAAGCGGGCTTCGTTATAAATAGACTGTTTGATATATTTGATTTAATTCGAAAAAAAAATTTATTAATTGTGAAATTTATACGAGCAAAGTTGTCTTATAATACAAGTAGCACAAATAAATTTATATAAAAAGTAATACATACAAATATGTCATATATAAGAAAAAATCAAAATAGCTTTAAAAGGTTATCTTTTGATCTATTATCTGGGAAGAACAGAAATTGAAGGGCAGAAACCACAACAACCCCACAAAATAAAAATTAAAAAAAAAAAATTCTACAGTGTCATACCTTCCGGGTTCCACCATTGGGTCACAAGTTTTTAAGCCAATTGAATCACACATCCATATGGAATTTGTCAAATAGCCTATATCACACAAAACATCTATTTGAGTTAATTTTAAGTTAAGTAGGCATGAAAATAATAGGCTTGCCAAATTACACAGACGTATTTTATTTAATTTCTATTTTCTGTGCACAGATTTGTATGTGTGGAAGCAAATCATATCACCGAGCCTTCATTTGTAATAAAAAGCAGTTTTTTATGTGATCTTCACTGTGGCCTTTTTGTTTCATGTAATTGATTCCTAGGAGTTTTAGGATGTGTATTTCTAAAATTAGTTAAAAATGAAGAATCAAAGGCGAATAATATCTACAAATAATCATCAAATAATTTTCGCTTCGGCTAAAAATGAATTAAGGAAGATGATGAATGAATACTCATCCGTCATATAATGATTCAAATCCAAAGAAAGTCCCATCTATATCTCCATCATATATTATTTATTTAAACCCAAGGAGTTGGCCGAGTGGTCGTGACCATGGTTCCTCCCTGTTCCGAAGCTAAAGATCTTGGTATCGACCCCCGATCTCCCCCTCTTCAGGAATCAAATGTTGAGTCCACTTATACTACCACCTAGGGGTCACAAAAATTTTACCCGGATTCTCTTTGGATTCGGAGAGAATAGTCCAATCCAAAAAATTGAGAACCCTCCATCAAAATATATATATATATATATTTATCCTTTATCTATCACCTCTGTGATAATCCTTTTCCGGAGCCCCTTTGACCTCAATTCCTATCTACCATAAATTGCTATGTAATTCTACCCTTCAATTAAAAATGAATCGAGGGAGACATCCATCACCTAATCATTCATCTCTTTGTGGTTTCAATGGATTGGCATTTTGATAATGTGATACATACACGTCACTTTAAAACTTGGGGAGGAATGCTGGGAGTCTTCGATGATGTATTGAGATTTGAGTGAAGTGATGGCCGCCCACGACCAGGAACCAACCAAAACTGTCTCTTCCTCTCTCATAATTGCTCGTTGCTTATGCAATTTGTGAGTCAGCAATTCATTTCACTTTGTCTCTGTCATTGTTACTTTCTTTTGGTGCAATTTGTGACTAATCAATCCACCAAGAAGTGCTGCTCGCCAAACTAAAGTGCCTTCTAGTTTAGTTTCTTTACTCACACGTACAACTCAAAAGATAGCGTTTTGATTGGGCTCAAGGGCGCACCATTCTCCATTGTGGTGGGCCCATGTGCCATGTCTTGTGGGTGAACCCAACCACCCTTGTAGTGCCTCTCTCTTGTCCTTTATTAGCTTTTTTTTTAATCAAATAGGATTAGAGCCTACTTGATTTAGTAAGTGTTCTCCGTTAGAAATAGAATAGATTCCAATATGCCTTAATCAATTAGAAAGAACAAATCTGTCACATGTTTAAAGTCATACAAGCAAAGTTGTTATATAGTAAAAGTGAGTACATACAAATTTATCATGAAATAAAAGTAGTATAGGAATTTTGTCATCTTATAAAAGTTATATGAACAAACTCGTTGAAAGAAAAACAAAATATCTAAGTACTTTAGACATTGATAAAATTATAAATTTGGTTGATTTTTAGACAAGAGGCATAAAGTTTCCTTGATTGATACAGTCGTTTATAAAAGTTTTGCCAAGTAGCATAGAGCATTCAAATATCTATTTAAATCGGCATAAGTCAAATAGGGTCAAAAAGTGAACTTGCAAATAGCATCTTAGCCTCCTTAACACTTATCAATCTAACCACAAGGGGTAGCTCAGTTGACTTAGGACTACGGTTTGCACCCGAAAGTTGTAGGTTCGAAACTGTACTATCACACTGGGGCTACAAGGGAGTTTACCTGGCTTCCCTCTCGGCTCGGAGGGATTAGTTCAGTCGAAAGGGTTGGGAATCCTCCTATAGCAAAATAAATAAATAAAAAATAATAATAACACTTGTCAATCTACAATTAGCAACGAGATAAAATAAAAAGTAGTTAGAGATTTCTCACATTTAGAGCCTTCATTTATACAAGAAGAAGTAATATGTAGGAATCCCATTCATAAACGAGGCTACTCATTCCACCCAATTATTGTCATATTTTTATTGGCCAGGGTGCCACAACTAACCCTGTCCTGAGGTGCACATTTAGAGCCTTCATTTATACAAGAAGAAGTAATATGTAGGAATCCCATTCATAAACGAGGCTACTCATTCCACCCAATTATTGTCATATTTTTATTGGCCAGGGTGCCACAACTAACCCTGTCCTGAGGTGCAAGTGCAACGCAGATAGTCCATATCTAGCTGATGCTCTCTTGATTTGGCACTGTACTTTATCCAATTCAATACGTAAATTGGTCACTATCTCATAGCAGACTTTAAAAAAAGGAGACTCCAACACTTCAGCAACCTTCATCTTCCAATACATGATTTGAGTTATTGATAAAGGGGTACATATAAATGTTTATTTCTTGGTATCTAGTTGCAACAGACATCATGTGATATTGAGCAAAGGTGAGAAGCTTATCAAGTATCAAATTTCTCTAATGCAATCAAACCATATTATGGTTGGATTTGGCTTCTTTACATGTCATAGAGGGGCCTGTAACTTTTCTTTTCTGTAAAATGGGTACTAGCTTTTAGAAATGCACACAATTGCAATTAACGAGCTTACCACAAATGTGTTTTTTTTTTTTTTTTCTCTTTTCTAAGGTTGGTACTAACAAATTGTAAGGATCATGTAGAATATCTAGGTTAGAATTAGCTTAACCAAGCTGGTGCAGGAGCTCGGGCTAAAGTCAAGCTTAATAAGATCAAGCTGAGCTTGGTTATTGTGGGACTATGGGAGCCTGGTGGGCCCCACATGGTTTGACCATAGCCCTCAACAGCTCTTTCATGATAATAACAAAATTACTGGCTGATAGTTTTGCACACGGAGAACTGTAAATGTCCCGGCTTAGTGAAGAAAGCCCAATCACTTGGGTATTATATAGATGGATGTTGAGATCCATGAATGATACGGAAAAATCTCAAAAAGAAATAGATATGGGGAAAACTATCGGTGTATAATCACCAGCCCCACGGTATTTGCTCTCCGATTGCAACTCTAATATGAACATAATTAAACATAATAATAAGCAGAATTATATATAATATGAAAATAAAATGATAGAGCCGAACTCGAAATCGAGCTCAAACTAAAAGCCCTTCACAAGTTGTGCTCGAGCTGAAGCAAGATGAACATGCTTGAGCTCTAGTTCAGTTTAATTGTGAGCTAATCAAGCCAGCTTGCGAATGACCTGATTCTCAAACAAGCCAAGCTCTAACTCGGGCCCAATTGACCTTGGGCTGAGCTTGTCCTTCAAGTCGGCTTATCATGTATGTACCCCAAAGGATCCTATCTCCTTTCAATATATGCCTTCACATATCAAGTGTTTCAGGCAGATTCAAACGACTAAAAAAGAAAGCAGATTTGGTCTGCTTGGTTGAATGGCTGGCCCCCTTTTCTTTTGTCTCTTGACTTACTCGTTTGCTTACCTCACCTTTTCTGTTTTTACTTTCTTATTAAAATCCCATCATCAATTCTTCCGGGTCCATGTTCTCCTTGTATATTTCGTCAGATTCCAATCCAAATGGTATCTCTCTCATTAAAAAAAAAAAAAAAAACCAAAGCACAATATTAGAATCTTTTCAATCCTATAACATATCTCATTCTCTAAAGTCCAAATAGCCAAGAAATGATTCATACCATATAAAGGTCTCGTAGTTCTGATGATTTTTGTCTCTTGACTCATCGCGATCCGGCAATCAGAAACCTTTCAAGTGGTCCATTCTTTCACCGGACCTACTTAAAGGGCGATTCGGTCTTTTCCTCTCTCTCGTCTTCTTAAACGAAAGTTTAACCCTAATTCCAATTTTTATTCTCTGCAACGGAAGAGAGAACCGCAGCCATCTTCTTCTTCTTCCTTTCTCAAGCCAGATCTCAGCCCTAGGAAACCCCGTTCGAGGATCCGATCCGTGAAACGTCTTCCTTGCGATCTCCTCTTGCTTCCGGTGTAAGTTTGGTAAGCATTCTCTCACCTTCATCTTTTTCAATCTTATGCCTTTTGACTAGATTTATGTCCGATCTTGATTCTTTTTCTTTCTTTTTTCTCCTTTGTGTATTAGGTTGTGTTTGATCAGGGTATATTGTGATTTTGAGGGTAGAAAAGCTTCTCCTCAAATTTCACCCATTTTCAATCTTCATTTTGGTTGAGGTAAGTAGATATGCATTGCATCATAAACATGTGTGTTATTTTATTATTGATTGGTTATGATTCTGATAGATTTCCCCTCTAATTCCAAGCATGTTTTGATATTGATTTAGGGATTTTTAATGTTAGGTTAGGTTTATGGAATGAATGAGATTAATTGTTAAATTGGTAGCCCTTTATGTTTTTAAATTGATAGAATGGATGAGGATGATGATTGTGATGATTGGGGAGCAGGAGGCTCATTTTCTGCAGGTTTGCCATGGTTTGGCTGGAGGAAAAAGGGGCAGAAAACCCATTTTCGGGTTACAGCACAGTACGTCCGATCGATCGCACAGTTCGTCCGATCGATCGGACTGTGTGTTAATTGAGAGGTGTACAGTGCCGATCGATCGCACAATACGTCCGATCGATCGAACTATGTACTAACTGGATGCTGTTCAGGTCCGATCGATCGCACAGTACGTCCGATCGATCGGAGGGTAATTTTCTGACAGCACTTAGAAACTTCGAAAGCCTGTAACTTTCGATCCGCCCGTTGGATTTCTACGTATAATATACCGTTGGAAAGCCCTTGAGACGTAGAATCCAATGGCTCTAGTTTCTTCATGATCGGAGGTCGAGAAGTGATGTAAATACTTATATTATTGATCCAGCTCATGTCTTATTGGAAATAAGACTGTTTAACTTAGGTTTGGGCCTTAGAGGTTGGAAACCATAAACTTACTATCACATGACAATAAATGGGTTTGAAATCGAATCACGTGCTTGGTGTGAATTCGATGGATTGTCTAGGTGTTCGTGTATTACACGTAGGCTGTGTTTCTTTCCTGGAATTTCTGCCAGGAATTCTGATTGTCTGAGAATTTTGAAATTTCTGGCAGAAATTCTATGTTTCTTTTGTAGAACTTCTGGCATCCTGGAATTCCAGCATTTTTAAATGCCTTGACCCTGGTATTCCCAAGTCGCACTCCATCATCAGGCATTCCAAAAAATCGCTCCTAGCAGGAATTCCGGGGGTCTCTTGCAGAATAGCTCCGGCACCCAAACGGTCATAAGGTATCTTGATCATCAGGCCACGGCAAGAAGAAAGGAGGTTAGATTCTATTACTTCCATACCTGTAGATTATACTATGATGTTTTTCCTCTTCTGTGATGCTGTTTTTGGTATCTTTTATTTTGAGAGGGTTTGGAATTTTTTGGAGATGGAGATGGCAATGGAGAATGATGACAGAGGCCAGGATCTAGTTTTTTTTTTCTTGTAAAAAAATCTCCATATCCAACGACCAAAACCAGATTTTTTTTTCTCCATTTCCTGTCAAAAAATATTTATTTTTTTCTCCATATCCAATGACCAGAACCACAACTCTCTATTTTTTTTTCAACGACCAGAATCTCTGTGTTTTTTTTTTCTCCATTTCATGTCTAAAAATCTCTAGAGGTAAATCAACACAAGCCGTTCACACCACACAGCATCTCATATGGGTTACTGTCAAGCCATTTTCAAAGAGGCCTGACTCTACGTGCAGACCTCTTGCAACCCCTTGCTAGAGATGCTCATTGATATGCATCCCTTATTTCCCTACAGGCACAACATCCAGGTCATGCTACCAGGTGAAGCCCTACATTGCAAATGTAGATTTTTATATTTTTTTAAAGATAGAGTTATTCCTATTTCTATCATCTGTTAATCAATTGCCTAGTCCAGATTTTTTTGTTTTCTGCTCTGTTCTGTTAGATTGCATTTTTGAATTTGATGTTAGTGGATTTAAGGGCAGGTTGTATAGGAGGTAAAGTGTTTGATGAAATGCCTTAGTTAAAAACTAATTAGTTTTTGGGTTGATTTATCTTTTAAATAAGAGTACTATACAACATGTTGATTACTATTGTTGTTAGCAATACAAATAGGTCATTTGTTAGCAACCCACAATCCTTAGTAAAAAAAAATCATGTTTTTTTTTTTAATTTCCTGCTTGATGATGCATGTGCTTACTTTTTTTTTTATTATTTGTGTTTCTAGTTTGAGGCATGGGTTTGATGATTGCATAATGATGTGGATGATGGATTGATTTGTGTTGTTGATACCTGCTACTATTGTGTTGGCTGTTGCTACATTTGTGTTTTTGGGCTGAACAAATGCTGAGTGGAAGTTTTATTGCAAGCCGAAAGTGGTTGTTTACTTCAGTGAGACTTTTGATCACTAGAGTAATTGGTCATGTGTTTATTTATTCACCCCTGTTGTTTATATTTTTAATCAATGACCTACCGTTTCTGAACCCATCATTCCTAGAATATTCTTATGGAGCAGTAGAAACTTTGCATGTCTTTGTGCTTTTCAGTTTCCCTTTATGCTAGAAACTGGGTTTTATCATGTAGAATGAGACCTTTTGTTGAATTCAGGTAGGTCTTGAATTGACAAGGCATTAACTATTTTTGGTTCTTTCTTTCTTCAACACAACCATTCCCAACCCATATTTATTGTCAAGGCTGGTGTCATGTTGGTGATGTCAAAGGATGATTGTGATGGAGCCAATAAACCGATTGCCTTTTGTCTCAAGGGATTTGCCATGGAGGATATGGGGTCAAACTGATTTCATGGGCTCTCTCTCACACACACATGGCTCTGTCTTTTGTTTCTTAAATTTTTTTACTCCCTCAAAGCAATGAATACAATTTCAGGAGATAATTAAGGCTTGAATGATCAATTGGGTTTTGTTCTAGGAATAGAGAAAGTTGATCTTTTATTGATTGATGAACAGTCAGCTATGGTTGAATAGTGAGAATAGTCACCCATCAGTTTTGGATGCCACAAAAAGAGTAAACGTGTGAGGCCCAAAATTTTCAATTCATCTCACTCATATCAGATTTCAGCCCATGCATCATTGAACTGATTATCATGTGTGATGTAGAGTTCAATTTATGGGTGTATAGCATTGTGTTTGGAGTGACATTGGTACCATTTTGTGTTGAGAGGGTCTATTTGATCTTATAAAAGTGAAGCTCAAAAATGTTGAATTGGTAGGTAACCGTCCACCATCACCATCGCACTGATAGCAGCATGGGACCATTTCTCATTCCTTTGATCGCCAGATGACAAATGGAACTTTAGATTAAAACCAATGTCAATCATCCTTTTACTTATTCATTTACTTTTGTATTTTAGATAGAGACCTGGAATATTTGACTTATGCCTTCCTCCTGTGAATGTGAAGCCCATATAAGTTTATAAGACCCAGATGCTCTAAATGTGACCAGGGCCTTAATGTATTGAAGAAGAGTATGTTTATGCCATCAATATTCATATATAGCCATACACGCAAGTGACGTCCAAAGGGTTGTCCAACACGGATGGATTATAGCTGAAGGAAATTTAAAAATGGTTAGGAAAAGGCAAGGTATGGTTATATATGTACACATTCCTGAAAGAGAACCTTTTCAGCACTTTCAGATTAGAAGAAGTGATGGCTTCATCATTTGTATGAGCATCATTGATGTTACCACATACCACCCAGAAAGTGTTGAGCATTAAAAACTTACTAGGATTGTATAAGATTTTTTGGGTAAATTTCTTGCTTGAATTTTATGTGAGAGGGGATTTGTACATCTATTAAGATATAAGATGTATGTGACACTAGTCACTTTGCTGACCTTTGTTTCTTGTTGGTTGGCTGATGGTGTTTTTCCATTGCAGGATTGGGCATAAGAAAGGCGGCTATTATTAGTGAGATTTATGTGCTTAACACTCAATGGACGGTATTATTTCTTCCCCAAACCTGAATTTAATATGATTTTAGTGATTTCACTGTAAAAAAAAAAATAGTGTGATTTGATCATTGGATAGTTGCAATGTAATTTTATTCTTGCATCGCTTTATTGTATTTATGCGTAAGTATTACATTACAACAGAATCACGCAAAAGACGATTTATACCTGCTGTTGTCGCCGCCGTGATAGCCTGTTGTCAGTTGGTTGCATTGTGGCTATCCTTAGAAGATGAACGGCCCAGAAAACAGCGACGTATTTCATATTTATCGGGCGAAGAGTGGGTAAAGGAGCTATTATCCAGTGACGGGCCTCAGTGTCATGAGAATTTGCGTATGACTCCCGATTGTTTTATCAAATTACGTGATACACTTATGCAACGGGGATTGCTTGAAAACACACGAGCAATGACTGTGGATGAGCAGTTAGCAATGTTTCTCCATACATTGGCCCATAATGTTACTAACAGGGTCATTGCTAATCGGTTCAACCATTCGGGTGCCACTGTGAGTCGATATTTTCATAAAGTACTAAATGCAATCTGCAAGCTGTACCCAGATTATGTTCAAGTTCCAGATAATTCCTCAACTCCATTGCAAATTAGGACAAACACTAGATTCCATCCATATTTTAAGGTTAGTTCATTTATTATTTCTCTCTTTTTTTATAACTAAGTATGAATATGTATTTGACATTTTTTTATTATAAATAACTTGTTTGTTCGATCAATAGGACTGCATAGGTGCAATAGATGGTACACATGTGCCCGCTCATGTATCATTTTCATTGCAAGCTAAATATCGAAATAGGCATGGCCAACTATCGCAAAATTGTCTTATGGCATGCGGATTTGACATGTTATTTCAATATGTGCTTGCAGGATGGGAAGGATCTGCAGCAGATGCTACTGTACTTTTCTCTGCATTGAACAGAGGTGATAGACTAGCAGTGCCAGATGGTAATGAAACTTTACAAATATTTATATGCACATTTTAGATATATATGCACACTTAAGTCAAGTCTAATTTAGTCATACTTAATTAATTTGCATGTGTAGGTAAATTTTATTTAGTGGATGCTGGTTTTGGTAATGCGACCGGATTTTTGACACCTTATAGAGGTGTGCGTTACCATCTGAGAGAGTTTGAGGAATGTCCTCCAGTTAATTCTCGGGAACTTTTTAATTTGCGGCACTCCTCATTACGTACCACTATAGAAAGAGTGTTTGGAGTTGTTAAGAATCGCTTTTCGATTTTACGTATGCCGCACGGTTATTCATTAACCACCCAGCGAGACATTGTCATTGCTTCTACTGTTCTCCACAACCACATAGTAATGCACAATGCAGGAGACCCAATACTTGAAACAATTTCCATGGCGACAACATCTAGAGCTGATCCTCCCTTGAGAAGGAGCAGAAACTCAGAGACAGTCCCGAGTTCCAGTAGAGAAACTTGGCAAGCATTTCGGGACTCAATTGCTGAGCAAATGTGGTATGATTATGAGCAGCAACAAGAAGAAAGTAACCAATGATAAAGGCAGTAAAACGATAAATTTAGCATGACTTTTTGCATGGTCAACGAATTAGGAGCTATTTTGTTCGACTGTTTTTGATGATGTCAAGGGGTCCTTTAACAGTCAATGTGTAGTTATTTTTTGGCAGTGTTTATATATTCATGAAATATTGTATAGTTGTGGTTGCATATTTTATAGTTGCTAATCAGAATGATAACTTTTTTTCATCAAATCTTCATGGTTTTTTATGACATATACATTGGCAGTATTTAGTTTATTTTCATGATAAAAGAGTTAAACAATTACCTATGATCACATCTCATTAGGGTCGCAGAGAAAAGATAATTTCAAATGGAATCGAGAGCGGAAAGGGTTTTAATGGACACACTTCTAGAAATGAAACTTTGCGGGCAGAAAAAGTTGAGAAAAACTTTAATAATGCTTGTTGGGAGGAAGCTTTAGCAAAGGTAAAAGAAAAACTGGATTGGAACCCACTGCAAGCAATGCTAAGAATAAGTACAAAAATTGGCGGACACGATATAGAGAAGTGAAACAACTTCTTAGCATGTCTGGTTTCGGATGGGACGATACTCTCAAGATGGTAACAGCTGAAGATGATGTTTCGGACAACTTGGAGCAGGTAAATTTAGCATATAAGTTATATTTTTTATTACAATATTTTCTACATGTCTTTATATTCAATGAATTACATTCTAACTAAATGAACTTGATACAGGCAAAGAGCAAGTTGGCGAAGTACAGACGTATTGCAGTAAAGTTCTATGAGGAGATCCATGATCTCATTGCTGATGATATTGCCGAAGGTGAAATAGCTCTAACTGGAATTGAAAGGAGCCAGACCAATGCTCTGGAAACGGAGATGGACGAAAAAAATATCAATGAGAGTCTTGGGACCCAGCCACATGGATTGGATGATATGGATGAGCCTAATCTGCCTCAGCCTAGTGTAAACTCACCAAGACGTACATCCATCCCATCAAGACAAACTGGCACAAGCAGGACCAGCAAGAAGCATAAGTCCAAGACGAGCGATGAAGTAAAAGAAACATTGGATAGGGTTGCAAATGCTGTTTATGCTCTTGCAGACCAAATGAATCCGCATGACAACATAATTCCAAAGATTACAGCAGCTGTTACTTCGCTTGCAAGCATACCACGACATATGAAAATGGCAGTAATTAACTTCCTTGTTCGTGATCACATAACTGCAGTGACATTCATGAGTTTGGATGATGACATGAAGTTGGAATGGTTGGAGATGAACTTTAATCAAGGTTCATCTGGTTGACATCATTTGAACATAACAGAAGTTTGCATTTTGATGAAAATGGAAGGTAGTATCTTATGATGATTAGGAATGAATTACTAGTTATTTTGTTGTGATGGATGGTGGTAGGAAAACTATTTACTTTTGGATGATTGTAATATACACATTATGTTGGGTGGCTGGATGTGAAGACCTTTGGTACATATAGATGACTGCATATGATATATATTATGTTTGGCATGTTTGATGTGGTTCTATGTGTATTTCAACTCTGTCATTAGTTTTTGCATGTTTAGGGGTTATATGGTGACATTACAGGGGGCATGGGTCGATTTTAATTTTGCAATGGTGAATGGAAGTAAATCCTTAATGTAGGAATCTTTATCATAAAATGGTGGATGCATTTGTACAGGAAAGAAGTGAGCAAAAAATGAATGGTGTTTTCAATTTTTCCAATGAGAGTCCAGCACTGCAGCTGTGGGGAATTTTTGGTCTCCACATTTTGATTAGGCCCGCCAACATATATGGTGACATTACAGGGGGCATGAGTCGATTTTAATTAGCAATGGTGAATGGAAGTGCATCCTTAATGTGGGGCTCTTTATCATAAAATGGTGGTTACATTTGTACAGGAAAGAAGTGAACAAAAAATGAATAGTGTTTTCAATTTGTCAATGAGAGTCCAGCACTGCAGCTGTGGGGAAATTTTTGGTCTCTACATTTTGATTAGGCCCTGCATGGTTGGCGGCCCAAATCCATAACCTTCTGGGGGGGCTCTCCTGCAGGTGAAAATTCAGCTATAACGTGGTCCAGTGTCTAGAACCCAGTCATTAATCCATGTGTTGAATGTTGTTACTTGTTAACCATTGATGGATTTTATATGATATGATTCCAGTTAATTTTTTTTATCATGTTCTTTTCTTTTGGTGATGGAGATTCTGAGATTATTCTCTTTTGGTTGGTAAATCCATTTCTTTATCAGTGTAGTGTAGGTCCTATTTTTCCGTCGGGAATGCAAGTCCAACTATTTTTCATCAAGCTGTGGGGCCCACCTTGGGTCAATCTTTCTTCCCCTTTTTTTTTTGTCCACCTTTGGGGCCATCTTATGTTGCTAATTGGATAAAGGGGTGATGCAAAGCCCTCTCCATGGATGTTTTACTTGCAAGAAATTAAGTAAAAGTTTAGTAGCTTTTTTGTTTCTTTTTTTTTAAATTTTATTATGTTTTATCAGAAATCCTAGTCAGAAATCCTTTTAAGTTATGAAACAGGGAATTCAGCAAATTCAGGAATTCAGGAATTCTCAGGCAGAAATTCAGGCATAAATGAAACAGGGAATTCAGAAATGACAGAATTCAGTAGCATTTCAGAATTCCAGCATCCAGGAATTCCAGACAGCCACCAGACATGAATTCCAGGAATTCTAGGAAAGAAACGGGCCCGTAGTGTAACCGAATGTACAAGGAGTTGAATTTAATGATGCTCAACATGATTGTACACCAAGGAAATTATCTTAAGAGCATCATTGATCCAATTTCCTCATGTACTCCGTTAGAATACGTTGAATACAGGGATGACACCACTTACTTAGGATTAGATTGTAATTCCCCATTGACTTGTGATTGTATCCGTTGATAACATTCCTTGTACACTCTCTTGACATAAGACACGTAATCAATTATGAAACATAAATTCTTGTAGAATATAAGACTTGGACTTGACTTAGAGTGTACCTTAGGAAACCGTGTCTTGTTTGATGAACATGACTGGCTAGTAATAGAAGGGGATTATCACGTGGCTTGTTTTTCTTGTGTTATTTTGGAGAAGATAATCCCTAAGAACTTGTCTTGTACTTGGAACTAGCCAGACTTGCTTGTCTTGTCTGTTCTCGAGTCAAAACCACTTTGTTATTATTTGCATATCATGGCCATCTGCAGTTTGGGATTAATGACGAATCGGTTACTCCGGTTGTAGGGGTGGGCAGTCGGCGTAGAACGGCGTCCATGGCGTTGAATAGCTGGGAGCGGGCTAGGACCGTGCTGCTATTCCCAGGACAGGGAGTTAGGACCCACTGGAGCCGGACTATGGTATCAGTAGTCCAAGGGGATTGTTCCTGGTACCCCGGGAGGTGGCATAGGACATCCTCGGAGTCTCCCTCTTGCTTGTCTTGCTTGCATTTGCATGGATAGTGGTTATAGTTAGATAATTGTTAGGATTCCTGTTATTATTTCTATATGTTAATCTCGCTTTATGCCTAGTCTCAGACTCTTGTATTCTTATGATCTTATACCTGTCATTACTCTACACTTGATGCATGTCGTGGTTATTATGTTTTATATATCTATTACTCAACATGTCGTTGACTTTGTTCCTTGGTGTGCAGACACATCAGGTGAATACATCTATTACGAGGAGCAGGCAGGTGAGGAGATCCCAGAGGATCTCCAACCAGCAGAGGAGGCACGAGAGTGGCGTGCCGATGACGTAGAGTAGCGTCATCACTCCTGGCACGAGAGGGACATAATGGGGATCTATTAGATTTTATCTTTCATTCATTGGGATCTCCAACCAGCAGAGGAGGCACGAGAGTGGCGTGCCGATGACGTAGAGTAGCGTCATCACTCCTGGCACGAGAGAGACATATTTGGGATCTATTAGATTTTATCTTTCATTCATTATTTCTCTCGTTGAAACTTTATATTATTGACTTCTATTTCATTTATTGGCCATGTTTAGTGGGTTGGCCATTGTAATAACTTACTTAAGTTCTGTTTACTCTTCTTACAACTTTAATTTAATGAGAGTTTATTAATCATTGCTTGAGATCCTATATGTCTAGAGTTATATTAACTCTACATTTATTGTGACACATGAGGTTGGAAATATTAAATCCTAACCGCGGACTACGATCCGTGGGCCCAAAGGATAAAATTTTTAATTAGTCCTAAAACTCACTCTCCGGATCCAGTTATTTCTTTAATCGGGTTCGGGGGACGTGACAGCTGGCGTCGGCGTAGTCCTTCAATCTCTATAGGGACAGGTCATCGAGCAAGCCCTCACCCTTGATTTCAAAGCGTCCAATAACGAGGCAGAGTACGAGGCCCTCATAGCTGGGTTGAACAGTGCCAAAATCCTAGGAGCCCAGCAGCTAGTGGTCTTTAGTGATTCGCAGTTGGTGACGAGCCAGCTGACCGGAGACTACTAGGCTCACAACGACAGGATGGCCACCTACCTACACATGCAAAAAATCTCCCCTCGCAGTTCCAAAAAGCCGAGGTTAAGCGGATCGGAAGGGACTCCAACTCACATGCTGACGCCCTCGCTAGCCTAGCTTCAGCGGTTGAGGCCGGGAGAAAAAGAACTATCGAGGTAGGGTCGTTAGAAAGGCCAAGCACGAAACTCCCTCCACCTCGGCAGATTCTATGCGTCAGTCTCGGCCCGAGCTGGATGGACGAAATCATCGCCTTCCTCAGAGATGACCAGCTCCTAGAAGACAAAATCGAAGCTCGGCGAATCAGGCTCAAAACGGCTCAATTTTGGTTAAGCCCAGAAGGCAAGCTCTACAAGAAGTCCTTCACCGGCCCCTACCTTTAGTGCGTGCACCCTGACAACGTCGACAACTTCCTCTACGAGATACATGAAGGAATCTGCGGAAGTCATATCGGCGGACGATCGCTGGCATACCGGGCTATCAGCCAGGGTTACTGGTGGCCGTATATGCAGTCAGACGCACAAAAATATGTGCAGAAGTGTGAGAAGTGCCGGAAGTTTTCACACTCCCTCCACCAAACAGCCCAGGATCTGAGTCCACCATCCAGCCCGTGGCCTTTCGCCCAATGGGGACTGGACATCGTAGGACCTCTCCATCGAGCTCCAGGAAATAAGAGGTGGCTGATAGTAGCCACCGATTATTTCACCAAGTGGATAGAAGTAGGGGCACTCTCCTCCATCGACGAGCACGATTCAAAGAATTTCGTCTGGAGAAACATCATCACGAGGTTCGGAATCCCAAGGACATTGATCTCGGATAACGGGACTCGGTTCGATTCCAAGCTCTTCAAAACCTTCTGCCAGGGGCTCGGCATCAAAAATCATTACTCTACCCCAGCATATCCCCAGAGTAACGGTCAAACCGAGATCTCCAACAAGGTGATGCTTGATGGACTCAAGAAGCGGCTTGATCAAGCCAAAGGAAGATGGGTAGAAGAACTGCCAAGCGTCCTGTGGGCATACAGGACGACGCTAAGACGCTCCACCTCGGCGACACCCTTCTCCCTCGCCTACAGTATGGAAGCCGTGATTCCACTAGAGATCGGCCTCCCAACCTTGAGGTCGGAACTCTTCGACCAAGGCCAAACGACGTGAACTTGACTCGAGAGCTAGACCTAGCCGAAGAGCGCAGGGAAGCGGCAGCTGTTCGTCTAGCCGCCTACCAGCAGCAGTTAGCCAGGGGCTACAACGAGAGGGTCAGAGAAAGGAAATTCTCCGTCGGGGAACTCGTCCTGAAGAAGTCGCTCCCGCAGGACAAAGATCCGAACCACAGCAAGTTGGCGCCAAACTGGCATGAACCATTCAAGGTCATTGAGATATGCGGTCGTTCAGCCTACAAACTTGAAAGCCTGGATGGCAGATAATTGCCACGGCCATAGAACACAACGCATCTAAAAAAGTTCTATTTCTGAATTGTAACCGATCTTTGAAAAGCAATAAAAGCACTTTGTTCCTTGTTTCCCGCAATTCTCTCCAGAACATAGAGCTCTCCAATGACGCGCCCCTGGCGACGAGCCGGTGGGTCCTTCACCTGTTCGCGTCATGTGCGCACCTCGGCGCCCTAGGCAGGTAGCCGACGCGCCCCTGGCGACCAGCCAGTGGGTCTTATAAAGTTCGCATTATGTGCGCACCTCGGCACCCTAGCCAGGTAGCCGACGCGCCCCTGGTGACCAGCCAGTGGGTCTTATCCAGTTCGCGTTATGTGTGCACCTCGGCGCCATGCCAGGTTGCCGACGCGCCCCTGGCGCCCAGCCAGTGGGTCTTATCTAGTTCGCGTTATGTGTGCACCTCGGCGCCCTAGTCAGGTTGCCGACTCGCCCCTGGCGACCAGCCAGTGGGTCTTATAAAGTTCGCGTTATGTGCGCACCTCGGCGCCCTAGCCAGGTAGCCGACGCGCTCCTGACAACCAGCCAGTGGGTCTTAACCAGTTCGCGTTATGTGTGCACCTCGGCGCCCTAGCCAGGTTGCCGACGCGCCCCTGGCGCCCAGCCGGTGGGTCTTAACCAGTTCGCGTCATGAGTGCAGCTCGGCGCCCTAGCCAGGTTACCGACGCGCCCCTGGCACCCAGCCAGTGGGTCTAATCTAGTTCATGTTATGTGCGCACCTCGGCGCCCTAGCCAGGTAGCCCACGCGGCCCTGGCGACCAGCCAGTGGGTCTTATCAAGTTCGCGTTATGAGCATACCTCGATGCTCATGCCAGCCCTCCGACACGCTATTTACCAACGGGGTAGCAATCCTACTAGCATAATCCAGGACCAACCCGGGGGCAGCTCGGCACCTACCCTTACCGAGCTTACAAACTTGTGCAGAATATTTTTAAACAAAGTACCTACTCCTACCGAACTCATACACTTGTGCAAAATTTTGGGAAAGCAAAAACATGCATAACAGGAGAAATGACCCAGTTATCAGCCAAAGAAAACCTGAATTATATTGAATTTTTCGTTTATTACATAAAACAGCAGGTACAAACGAAAACAAAGAAGCAGGAGAGATACATCATTGGCAAAGGAAATTACAAGCAAAATAAACAGTCTTTCCGAGGTCACGCAGGGTCAGAGGAATGAGGAGCGTCAGCAGCTCTGATGACGGCCCCAGGCTGGTCGGCATCTGCCTCCCGAGCAACTCTCTCGCTAGCCGTCAAGGGAGGGGCGGGGTTCGGCACTGGAGCTGGGTACGGAGGTGGATCTTTGAAGGACGGATTCCCCTCTAAGATCCCTGCCTCCCTCAGAGCGGAGCACCATCCCTTCGCCCAGGCTTTATCCCTCACCACAAGCACCCTGGCCTTATAGTGCGCCGTAACTTGTGCCTTGGTGTCCTCGAAGACAGCATCGCACTCAGATTCGAGCCCGGCCTCGGCTTCATCCGCCCTCTTCGTTTTGGCTTGGAGCTTGGCCTCAAATTCCTCCTTCATCCTTTGCAAAGAAGCCTCTAGCTCGGCCAACTTCCTCCTCTCGGCCTCCGTCTCACCCCTCGCCTGCTCAAGCCCAACCTCATACTCTCCTTCGGCCCTCACTAATTTTTGGGTAACGGCGTCTAGGGTTTCCTCGAAGCCATTCTTCTCCGCGTTCAGCTCAGCGATATCAACGCCGTACTTGTATAGTCTATCAGCCGCGACCATAGACTTCTGCACCGTCTGTTGAAGAAATAAGGCATTCAGGACGAAAGTCAGAACAGTCACTGATATTAAACAACTTGACAAAAAGTATAGAAGGTAAGATGGACTTACCGCGAAGCACGACTGCAGCAGCGACAATATCAACTTCGGATCGCTGTACCCATCCAGTTGAGCCATATCTCGAGGAAGGGCGCAGGCTCGCCCAAGCGCCTCAAGGACGAGGGGATCGACCTTGTGGAGAACGCGATCATCCATCGTCATCGGCCTCCCCAGTTCGAGCACGAAGCTCGGCTCCCATAGGCATGGGCCAGCAGATGGCGAAGCCGCAGCCGAGCTGGGACCCGCCTCAGTTCTTGGCCTTTTCTGTGGCCGAATTTCCTCCTGCCCGACCTCAGCTGGGGGCAACCGTACCTCCAATTCTGCAAGGCTGGAAGGTGCAAGGATCTCTATTGCTGCCACGGGAGAAGCTACCCGAGCCCCCGGAGGAGGAATCTCGAGGGGATCCGGACTCATGGGCACTTGGAGAGCTTGGGCGTCCTCGACACCAAGCGCCAAAGCTTCGAGGTCCTCGAAGGACATACGTCTGGTGCGCCGCATCTCTGAGCTCAGTGAGGGAGATTGGGCGATCTGACGCGACCTTCTTCCTGAGGCCTCGCGTGGCCTCGACACTGACATGGAAGCCTGGGCACCGGACGCGGCTCTGATTGCGATGTCGGACGTCGCCCGCGAAGGCCCCTCCTCTTCGGTCCTGGCTCTAGGATCGGCTTGTTCTCGCTCGACCTCGGGCTCGGCTCTGCCCGGACCTCCTTCTCGGGATGGTTCGGTTGTGCCCTTTATGTATTCACGATACTTCGGCTGGTACCCTAACAGCGACCAAGCTGCCCTGCCCTCGTGGCCATTGTATCGCTTTACTTGTCTGAGCCAGGCTTCGTTCCTCGCCTAGATATACCGAGCAGCCCGCTTCCTTTCCTTCACAGCTGCACAGCAAGCAGAGGTATCAGTACGGCAAAATAGGAAAGGAAAGTGCATATGGAAAATATACAAAGGGAGGTGGTATTTACTTGGAATGGTCCCGAAGTGGCGGGGAACCCGGTAGGCTCTATCAGTATCGGCTATGTCGAACTCCCAGTTACCCGAGACATACAGAAGATCGTCCCCGGCATATTTACTTGAATCCTCCAGGTAGCGAACAAAGCTCTCCCGACGTGGCTTAGCCCGGAGATAGTAGGCATCTCCAGACTTGCATATGTCGTAGACGTCCTCAATATCGAAGACGCCGAGGTTGATGCCTAGAACCTCGTTCAGCTTGGCCGTGCCCATCACGATCTTGAAGACGTTGGGCAGCAACTGGCAGGGGCAGATGCACCACTGACTAAGGCCCTCCTCAGAAGGGGATGAAGGGGGAAACGAAACCCACCTTCAATCACAGCCACCAAAGGAAAAGGCATCCAGCCTCCCGAAAAGTCACGGAGGTTGATACCATTAGGATCAGCCCCCTTGACTTGGACATCGGCGGGGATCTTAAAGGTTGACCTAAAACCCTCAATCGCCGCCTCACCATCTAACCAGTGACTATAACTACCCATCTCTACCCAAATCTAAAAGCAAAGAAGAAACCCTAGACCCAAAACCTACGGGAAAATGGTAGGGGATGGAGAACTTACGAAGGCAAAACCAGGATGCAGACTAGCGAAGAACTCAATCTCGGCAGCACCCCTCTTCTCTGGCAGAGTTCTCTCGTAGTGATTTCGTCTTCTCTGGTTCAGAATGACAATAGGGAAGAAGGAAACTTTGATGACCCTATAAATTGGGGAAGGGATCCCCTCTTCAGAAACCCTAGAGGCGCATGCCAGACGCTCTCTGGGGCTCCGTGCACATCATTTCAAACATTGAATGCGTCCCTGACGGAACGGCGCATGCACCCTCAAGGAGACTGGACAACTAATCAGGAGATGACACGTAGAGCCGTCGGTATGTCTTCGGCATTGATTAGCAGGCGTCATTTATTACCCCCGTCATCCAAAGCGACGGCGGAAGAAGGCCAAGCGCCAGCAATCGAAACCAAGACGAACTCTATCCCCGAATGGTTTCCTGTCTTATAGCTCTCGACCTCACTTAGCTGGCGAACTTCGTAAGGTCAGAAGCTAGGGGGCAATTGTGTGGGGATATTTTCCGAAGTACCGAGGTTATGCTAACTCCGGCGCTTATGCCCATTAATCGCGCCCTGACCTCGGCAAGCATCGCTCATGTGCCACCCGAACTCAAGACCGTCTCCGGTCTCGGGCACCCCGATCTCAATACAACGCGCCCACTTCGGCTACTCAGTTCGGCACCAGGGCCAGATCCTTAGCCGAGATGGGCGGTAACGGCTATACTTTCAGGAGTGTCCAGCTGGAACTGACAAAGCCATCCTGGCCATGCTTTACCCCTGACAGCGTAGCCCCCAACCAGGCCCGATGGGACTAAGCCCAAAAGTCAGCTGTGGCAGGGTCCGATTAGACCAGCATTTAATGCATTGTGGGCTGATCGAACTCTCATTTAATGCATTGTGGGCTGATCGGACCCTCATTTAATGAATAGTGGGCTGATATGATGATACCCCTGGGCATGCCAAGACGTCATGATGATGTCTCTCCATGCAAAGTAGGCCTCCTCCTCTATAAAAGGAGGAGCAATCTCCATTACAGGTACGCACATCCAAACCAGAGAGCTGTTACTCTGTCTCTCTTCTTCCTTATCTCTATCCTATTGCTCAGACCACTCACTGACTTAGGCATCGGAGAGCCTTGTGCTGCCCACAGCCAGGGTCCTTTGACGTCCTCCTCTTATTCCTTTTCAGGTTCCCAGATCCTCCATTATCTTCCAAAGAGCATCAGACTCAAGATAATCTCCATTACAAAGTCCGTATTATTTAGGCACTTACAACACGTAAACCAGTAACTTTTTATTTACCATATAAAACTACAATAAAATGTGATAAAGTAAAGTAAAAAAAAAACTGCTTCCTTCCCATTTTACTTCACCATGTACTTTATCTCACCTTTACTTTACCATACATTTACCGTCGTGTGAGATTTACTTTTACTTTACTTTACCATATATGTAAACATACACGTTATGATAGATTTGGTGAACTAAAGTCTTTACTTTACTCTACTACTTTGTAATCGTCATTTTAAAAGATTTTTATCTTGTAGAAAGTTTTCTACAGGGAGAGCTGTAGGAAAGAATATTGAGCATTTTGAAAGTAAAGAATCTTGTCTTCAAGTTTTTCTTGAGTTACCAAATGCACAAGATTTTTTCCTTTAAAAAATGAAAAATTATATTCTATAAAATATTATTTTCTTGTGCTTTCTTGTGCATCCAAACAGGCCCTTAATGTCCCGGCTTAGTGAAGAAAACCCGATCACTTGGGTATTACATATATAGATGTTGAGATCCATGAATGACACAGGAAAAAATCTAAAAAAAAAAAAAAAAAAGATATGGGGAAGACTATCGGTGTAACATCACCAGCCCCACGGCATTTGCTCTCCGATTGTAGCTCTAATATGAACATAATTAAACATAGTAATAAGCAGAATTAGATATAATATGAAAATCAAATGATAGAGCCGAACTCGAGCTCGAGCTCAAACTAAAAGCCCTTCACAAGTTGTGCTCGAGCTGAAGCAAGATGGACATGCTTGAGCTCTAGTTCAGCTTAATTGTGAGCTAATCAAGCCAGCTTGAGAATGACCTGATTCTCAAACAAGCCAAGCTCCAACTCGGGCCCAATTGAGCTTGGGCTGAGCTTGTCCTTCAAGTCGGCTTATCATGTATGTACCCCAAGAAATCCTATCTCCTTTCAATATATGCTTTCACATATCAAGTGTTTCAGGCAGATCCAAACTACAAATAAAGAAAGCAGATTTGGTCTGCTTGGTTGAATGGCTGGCCCCCTTTCTTTTGTCTCTTGACTTACTCGTTTGCTTACCTCACCTTTTCTGTTTTTACTTTCTTATTAAAATCCCATCATCAATTCTTCCGGGTCCATGTTCTCCTTGTATATTTCGTCAGATTCCAATACAAATGGAATCTCTCTCATTAAAAAAAAAACCGAAGCACAATATTCGAATCTTTTCAATCCTATAACATATCTCATTCTCTAAAGTCCAAATAGCCTAGAAATGATTCATACCATAAAAAGATCTCTAGCTTTTTCCTTCTTATATCTGTACACTCTCCTGTGCAATCACAACTATTTGGCCAGTTGCCCACAACTATCTTCGATTATCTAATAAATATATATATATATATATATATATCAGATTGTGTTAATCACAGTCAATCCAACATTAGAGCAAACTCGGATTAGTATAAGATTTTAGGATACCTCAAGCAGTGGGAGGAATTTTTTTAAGTGGGTCCCAAAAGACTGGAGAATTAGGCCTAAAAATGATCATCAAATAATTTACGCTTCGACTAAAAATGAATTAAGGAAGACGATGAATGAATACTCATCCGCCATCTAATGATTCAAATCCAAAGAAAGTCCCATCTATATCTCCATCATATATCCTTTATTTAACCCCAAGGGGTTGGCCGAGTGGTCGTAACCACGGTTCCTCCCTCTTCCGGAGCTAGATATCTTGGTGTCGACCCCCAGTTTCCCCCTCTTCAGGAATCGAATGTTGAGTCCACTTGTGCTACCATCTAAAGGCCAAAGGGGTTTTACCCTGCTTCTCTTTGAGTCCGGAGGGAATAATCCTATCTAAAAGATTGGAAACCCCTCACTCAGCAAAGCCCAAAGGATTGGAAACCATCCCTCAACAAAAAAAATATATATATATATATTTATCCTTTTATCTATCACCTCTGTGATAATCCTTTGCCGGAGCCCCGTTGACCTCAATTCCTATGTACCATAAATTTCTATGTAAATCTACCCTTCAATTGAAAATGAATTGGGGAAAATGAGAAATAAGTGTTGTGCTTAGTATGTCCATACCAAGTAGGTTCATGATCATGGGTATTATGGTAATTGTATCGGGACTTTCTTATTGACTAAGATAGGGTTTCTTAGGGAATAAGAAAGAGAACATTATATATATATGATGTAATGTGTAACCCATGAAATACAGACAGACATACAGTAGAGTGAACCTAAAGGAGAGTCGAGTTTTCTTTTCCGTGGACGTAGGCAAGATTGTCGAACCACGTAATTCTCTTGTGTGTGATTGTTTATTTTATGTGGTTTATTGTCCGTTCGATCGCATTAATCTACGTTTTCGCATACACGCGCACAACAATAAATACTCATCCATCACCTAATCATTCATCTCTTTGTGGTTTCAATGGATTGGCATTTTGATAATGTGATACATACACAAGTTATAATAACTTGGGGGAGGAATGCTGGGAGTCTTCGATGATGTATTGAGATTTGAGTGAAGTGATGGCCGCCCACGACCAGGAACCAACCAAAACTGTCTCTTCCTCTCTCATAATTGCTCGTTGCTTATGCAATTTGTGAGTCAGCAATTCATTTCACTTTGTCTCTGTCATTGTTACTTTCTTTTGGTGCAATTTGTGACTAATCAATCCAACAAGAAGTGCTGCTCGCCAAACTAAAGTGCCTTCTAGTTTAGTTTCTTTACTCACACAACTCAAAAGATAGCGTTTTGATTGGGCTCAAGGGCGCACCATTCACCATTGTGGTGGGCCCATGTGCCATGTCTTGTGGGTGAACACAACCACCCTTGTAGTGCCTCTCCCTTGTCCTTTATTAGCTTTTTTTTAATCAAAAAGGATTAGAGCCTACTTGATTTAGTAAGTGTTCTCTGTTAGAAATAGAATAGATTCAAATATGCCTTAATCAATTAGAAAGAACAAATCTGTCACATGTTTAAAGTCATACAAGCAAAGTTGTTATATAGTAAAAGTGAGTACATACAAACTTATCATGAAATAAAAGTAGTATAGGAATTTTGTCATCTTATAAAAGTTATATGAACAAACTCGTTGAAAGAAAAACAAAAATGTCTAAGTGCTTTAGACATTGATAAAATTATAAATTTGGTTGATTTTTAGACAAGAGGCATAAAGTTTCCTTGATTGATACAGTCGTTTATAAAAGTTTTGCCAAGTAGCATAGAGCATTCAAATATCTATTTAAATCGGCATAAGTCAAATAGGGTCAAAAAGTGAACTTGCAAATAGCATCTTAGCCTCCTTAACACTTATCAATCTAATCCCAAGGGGTAGCTCAGTTGACTTAGGACTACGGTTTGCACCCGAAAGTTGTAGTTCTAGGGCTGCACAGAACCGGACCGCAGACTGGACCGGACCACAAAACCAGACCGGACCGGACCAGATTTGTGGTCTTAGCGGTCCAAATCCGGTCCGGTCCGGACCGCATTTCTTAAAAATAATAAAAAAAAAAATTTCATATAGATGAGCCCATGAGGCATAAGCCCAACACCCATTTGTAAAACCCATCATTCATTCATTTGACATTTGCCCACTTTTTAGATGTGAGGTGAAAATGAAAAAAAAAAAAAAAAACAAAAAAAAAGTGAAAAAAAAATGGAAACCGGTCCGGACCACTTTAAGTGGTCCAACCGGACCGGTTTGGTCCGGTCCTTCATTTTAGGCCGGACCGGAAATCCGGTCCGAAAACCGGACCGAAAATCCGGGTGATCACCCCTAGTAGGTTCGAAACTGCACTACCACACTAGGGCTACAAGGGAGTTTACCTGGCTTCCCTCTCGGCTCGGAGGGATTAGTTCAGTCGAAAGGGTTGGGAATCCTCCTATAGCAAAATAAATAAATAAAAAATAATAATAAACTTGTCAATCTACAATTAGCAACGAAATAAAATAAAAAGTAGTTGGAGATTTCTCACATTTAGAGCCTTCATTTATACAGGAAGAAGTGATATGTAGGAATCCCATTCATAAACGAGGCTACTCATTCCACCCAATGTCATATTTTTATTGGCCAGGGTGCCACAACTAACCCTGTCCTGAGGTGCAAGTGCAACGCAGATAGTCAATATCTAGCTGATGCTCTCTTGATTTGGCACTGTACTTTATGCAATTCAATACGTAAATTGGTCACTATCTCATAGCAGACTTTAAAAAAAGGAGACCCCAACACTTCAGCGACCTTCATCTTCCAATACATGATTGAGTTATTGATAAAGGGGTACATATAAATGTTTATTTCTTGATATCTAGTTGCAACAGACATCATGTGATATTAAGCAAAGGTGAGAAGCTTATCAAGTATCAAATTTCTCTAATGCAATCAAACCATATTGTAGGGGGTGGATATGTATCACGACCTCCCACAGGGGATAGGCGGGCCCCAGAGCCCCGCGCCGATTGTGTACATTTCAGGGTGTGTAGGACTCATCCATGCTTTTGTCCCGGGGAGGAGCGGATCACATCCCCAGGGGCCTCCCCAGGTTTTGAACCCGAGACCTCTTGTATATAAGATAATCTGGGTGAAACCTGGTACCACTTGAGCTAGTGATCCGCTCCACCCCGGGACAAAAGCATGGATGGGTCCTACACACCCTGAAGTGTACACAATAGGCGCGGGGCTCTGGGCCCCGCCTATCCCCTGTGGGGGGTCGTGATACATATCCACCCCCTACAAAAAGGCCGGCCTTTTTGTAGGGGGATTCCGAACCATGTAGCTGAACCCGTTCTCGGTGGGATTGCCACGCGTTGGTGCCCACACAGCTGGCCCCCTACAGGGGATAGGCGGGGCCCAGAGCCCCGCGCCTATTGTATACACTTCGGGTCGGAGCGGATCACGGTCCCTGCGCATGCTTTGTCCTGGGGAGTGGTACCAGGTTTCACCCAGATTATCTTATATACAAGAGGTCTCGGGTTCGAAACCTGGGGAGGCCCCTGGGGACGTGATCCGCTCCACCCCGGGACAAAAGCATGCGTAGGGACCGTGATCCTCTCCGACCCGAAGTGTATACAATAGGCGCGGGACTCTGGGCCCCGGCCATCCCCTGTGGGGGGCCAACTGTGTGAGCACCGACGGGTGGCAATCCCACCGAGAACGGGTTCAGCTACATGGTTCGGAATCCCCCTACACATATTATGGTTGGATTTGGCTTCTTTACATGTCATAAAGGGGCCTGTAACTTTTCTTTTCTGTAAAATGGGTACTAGCTTTTAGAAATGCACACAATTGCAATTAAAGAGCTTACCACAAATGGTTTTTTTTTCTAAGGTTGGTACTAACAAATTGTAAGGATCATGTAGAATATCTAGGTTAGAACTAGCTTAACCAAGCTGGAGCAGGAGCTCGGGCTAAAGTCAAGCTTAATAAGATCAAGCTGAGCTTGGTTATTATTGGACTATGGGAGCCTGGTGGGCCCCACATGGTTTGACCATAGCCCTCAACAGCTCTTTCGTGATAATAACAAAATTACTGGCTGATAGTTTTGCACACGGAGAACTATTAATGTCCCGGCTTAGTGAAGAAAGCCCAATCACTTGGGTATTACATATATGGATGTTGAGATCCATGAATGACACAGGAAAAAATCTCAAAAAGAAATAGATATGGGAAAAACTATCGGTGTATGATCACCAGCCCCACGGTATTTGCTCTCCGATTGCAACTCTAATATGAACATAATTAAACATGATAATAAGCAGAATTATATATAATATGAAAATCAAATGATAGAGCCATTGAAAAACCTGCCTTAATACAGGTTGAGGTCCCAATCACCAGATCTCTATTAGTTATTAATCCACAAGTGATTAAACTAATAATTAATCCTAAATCCAATTAAAAGCAATCAAACACACAGCAAGAAGGACTCAGGATTTTGTACGTGGAAAACCCTACTCGAGAAAAAACCACGAGCCTTACTGTCTAGGCCAACAGACAACCAAGCACTATTGTAAACCGAAAGTTTCAAGAGACACTTACAACCCTTCCCAGTTGGTAACTCAACCTAATGACTGCTCAAATCTTGTCGACAGCTCGTCGTTCACCTTCAACCGTACTTGAACAAACTCCTCGAAGTCGTCTTCAAGGATTCTCTACTTCAAGAGAGTAGTATGGAAACAGGACCAAAGCTTGATCTTCAGCACAGCAACTAAAAGCTTTGGATGGATGATGGATCTCTCAGAATCTTCTCAGATGAGTTGTATTGATGAGAAGTACTTTGGAATAGAGAGATAAAGGCTATATATAAGCCTAAAAACGAGCCTCAAGAGTTCTAGTGTGATTGAAATAGAATAGGGCTCTTGAGAGGAATTAGGAAGTAGTTTCCGGATGGGATTTTCAATATTCGTCCAGGTTCGCTCGAGCGAACTTGAGGTTCGCTCGAGCGACCTCTTTTCTGTATAAGATGGATCGAGCGAAGGCAGGGAGAGGCTCGAGTGCATAAGCTACTGTCTTGGGAGTTCGCTCGAGTGAACTCTGTCAGGAAAGTTTTCTTGCGGGGAGACTTTGAATTCATCTTTTCCTGTGATAGAGTTCTTCACTGATTCCTTAATCCGAGCAGTCCATTCTAATTAAAATACAATTGTTAAAGAACTCAGTTTTGTCCATAACCAATGAATTAGCCAACAGCTAGAATCCTAACAATCTCCCCCTTTGGCAATTCATGGACAAAATCTCCTAATTACAAAAAAATGTACCCATATAGAACGGAAACCAATCTTCAAACAAAATGACCAGTCCACAAGTATCCTGCAAAATAAAAATTTGTTCACACGATCAAATGCAGCATCATAGAAATCAGTATCATAGGAGGATGATTAAGTTCTCCCCCTTTTTGTTCATAAATTGTCAATGGAAACACAGAAGGGTGAACATGTGTAAAAAGAGCAGTCTAATATATAGATTCGATGAGATCTAGTAAGGAAAAGAAAACAAGAGCAAAAGTCAGCATAATATCAACTACATCAGCAAGAAACAGCATAACATCAAAGGGGCCAGCTCTCCTAGGCTGAAGCTTAAGATAAGGTAAGCTGAAGTAAGCTCAATTACGTAGTGGGGCCCACTTGGGGACCTACATGGGGATGGGGGTGGGGGGATTTCAAGGACTCCTTAGGACCCTCCTTCCTACAAAAAATCAGCCCCAATCGTGGTTTCTATCATCTTCATCTGGGCACCAAAAGTTTAATGGTCAACGGTCTATTCGGATTGGTACATAGTCGATCCAACAGTCTAGTAAATTCGGATTTGACCAAAAGTTGGTGGCCTTGTGCAATTTAAGGGGGTCGTGTGTTTGGTCCATTTGGATGGATCAAGGATAGGCCTAAGAAGCGTTAGCTTACGGAATCATATCATAAGCTTAAGCTTAGGAGAGCTTTGCTCAACATCAAAAGATTTTGAAAAAAAATCAGTTTTTATCACTGATTTCCAAGGCGAGCAACGATCGCAGCAAGGGCTTCATCAATGGAGTTGAAGCGCATATCAAAAACATCCAGACGGCCATCTACTGCAGAAAATCTTGTATCCATATGAAGTTGCATGGCCTGAACTTGTTCTCGAAGAAGAGTAAGTTGATCCGGATCTCTTTGTTGCTCCCCCTGGACAACTTCACTTGGTGCAACATTTTCAGCCTGAGCCTCTGCTCCTTGAACAACTAGTGGAAGATGAGCGGAGGATAGAGCCAATGTTCGAGCATTGATTGGGTTCCGTATCCTCTGTGGCAGCACATTTGACTTCTTGGGAACTTCCCTCCACAAAAGATATTCGGTAATGAAGGCCGCAAAAGGCAGAATGGAGTTACGCTTGGCAGACAACATTCGATAGAAAAAGTTCAGAATCACTTGAGGGATGTTCACTTGTTTACCAGTTCCAATGCAATAGAGGAGATAACCATTCTTGTGGCTGACATCAGATGTGTGTCCTCTAGGTTCCAAATTATGACAAACAAAACGATTGAGGAACCTGTATTCCTCGGTTAGATTTCCATGGGGAAGAAGACCCCCTAGCCACAAAGTATCTTCACCACACAATAATGTACCAATGCGATCATAATCTATCTGAACCTGTGAGTTTTCTGGAATGGGATAATCAGGGTTCTCAACCAACGGAATTTCAAGAAATTCAGAGACTTCTTTTGCAGAGAGGGTAATCCATTTTCCTCGAACAAATGTCTTTAATGAAGTTTCAGACACAGGTTCTAGGTTGCAGTAGAATTCGCGAACCCAATCTGTATAAACTTCCTTGATTTCAAAATTAAATAGGGAATACCAGTTCTGAGTAAATAGAAAATAACAAACATCTTTTTCAAGGAGATCCACATCAATTTCTCTCTTAGATTCAACGGTTCGTTTCTTGTATTGTTCTTCGAAAAGAATAGATTTAGCCAGAGATGGAAACCGATGTCTGTCAAATTGTGGCTGAGAGGAAGAAGATGCAGCATGAGTCCTCTTTTTAGAAGACATGGAGATGATTGACAGAATCCCTAAACCAGATCAACAGCAAAAAAAAATTCCGATGATGAGCACTTCAAATGTCACAATTTCAGGCAAATAGTGTTTCAATGATTCCAAAAAAAATGAAACCAAAAAGGATAATCATGTAAAGATCCCATAAATAGAATCCATGGCTGACTCAGTCTCTGAAGCATGCAATGTATGAATCCAACCATGTCCTTCAACAAATTTTTTAAATGTGAACAGGATATTCTCAGTGATGGCATATGGCAAACAAAAATACCATAGAAGAATCAATTATCTGTGCAAAATCTCAATCCACAGAGGCATTCAGTCCAATCAACATTCCAAATCCTTAAACACAACCCAAATAAACTAGAAACACCATAGAGAAACGATGTATGAAGGACAAGCATGGATAGTGATAGGAACTGTGATTTAGGGAAAAAAAATGGGCAAAACAAAAACGAAAAATCAGTGAAACATCATTCGAAGTGGAAAAATGGAAGAAAGAGATCCATAGTAGATGATGAGCAAGAACAATAGAATAGTTCACCTTGGTGAAATGGACGAACCGAGATAGCAGAAGAGATATCCAAAAAAAACTTGAAGAAACGAAAATGGGGTTTAGGGCTTGAAGGAAGAAGAAACAGAACGAATGAAGAGACGCAGATTATAAATGCTGAAGGTTCGCTCGAGCGAACTTGAGTGGTCGCTCGAGCGAATGGACAGATGTGAAAAAAATTTAAATGGGGCGCGGCAAAAACTCTCTAACGTCTATTGTTTGGTTAAATTACTCCATGATTTCCAATAAAAAGAAATTTTCATTAATTTAAGCGCGCAGTGACTTTGTGAATAGTATGACCAAGAGAAAAAAAAATTTTGAAAAAGAAAGAAAGAAAAAAAAATGTGTGGGACCTACTCCCCCTAAATCTCCTTGAGATGAACGTAAGTGTTGTATAGGGAGCAAACTCATCAACAAAAAGTTAGGCAATTTAGCACTATATATATAAATTTTCTTTTTTTTTTTATATATATACTTTCCCCCTTTTTTTGTTGTATATTGTTTTTATATATACTTTCCCCCTTTTTTATTTTTTATTTATTTATTTATTTATTTATTTAATGGGGCAGATGAAACCATCATGGGTGACTTTCACACTATCGAAAATGGTAGCCTTCTCCAAATGAAAATTACCAATCAAGTGGTAGCTATCACACATAAACGTAGGTAGCCCTGATCCTCCGGTTTAATCTGATTACCGTAACAACTCTCAAAGAATAAAGACGAAGAAAGTCGTGAGAGAATCGAAAAATACGATCCGTGAGGTGCAAAAAAAAATTTAAAACAGTCTTGGTCAAGTGAAAATTGTGAGTGTGCACTTAAATAAACAAAAATGTATGAAGTTTAGGGAATAAGAGAAATCCCTAGTGATTTACGTAGAGATTCAAACCGCGTTCCATCCATTGGTTTTGTAAAAATGTCTGCCAATTGTTTATCGGTAGGAATATGATGCAAAGAGACAATTTCTTCCTCCACAAGATCACGAATGAAATGATGCCTTATGTCTATGTGTTTAGTTCGGGAGTGTTGTACAGGATTTTTGGAAATGTCGATAGCACTCTGATTATCACAAAACACAGTCATTGTTTCTTGAGCAATTCCATAATCTTTCAGCATTTGTTTCATCCATAGAAGTTGTGTACAACAACTTCCAGCAGCAATATATTCAGCTTCAGCAGTCGACAAAGACGTCGAGGTTTGCTTCTTACTGTGCCAAGCCACCAAATTATTTCCAACAAAGAAGCAACCACCAGATGTACTTTTCCTATTATCAACACACCCAGCCCAATCGGCATCCGAATAACCAACAATTGAAGTGTTGGTATCCTTGGACATCCAGATGCCATATTCAATGGTTCCATTGATATATTTGAGAATTCGTTTGGTTGCTTGAACATGTGATAGTTTTGGTTGAGACTGGTATCTCGCGCAAACACTAACACTATAAGCGATATCTGGACGACTTACAGTAAGGTAGAGAAGACTCCCTATCATACTCCTGTAGAGTTTCTCATCGATGTCCATGCCATCTTTATCAAGACTGATCTTGACAGTTGTGCTCATGGGAGTTCTTGCATGTTTCGATGACTGCATGCCAAACTTTTTCAGTAAATCTCTAGCATATTTCGGCTGAGAGATGAATATATCTGAAGGAGTTTGCTTGATTTGAAGACCCAGAAAGAACGAAAGTTCACCAACCATACTCATTTCAAATTCACTAGCCATTTTTTTAGCAAACTTATCTGATAGGTGCTCGGAGGTTGAACCAAAAATTATATCATCGACATAGACTTGTGCTATAACCATGTTCTTCTTGTCTTGTTTAATGAACAAAGTCTTGTCAACAGTTCCTCTTTTAAAATCATGCTCAATAAAAAACACTATTAATCTTTTATTCCAGGCTCTTGGTGCTTGTTTGAGACCATAAAGTGCTTTTCTTAACTTGTAAATATGATCAGGAAAATGAGGATCTTGAAATCCTTTTGGTTGTTCAACAAATACTTCCTCATTTAAAAAACCATTAAGAAACGCACTTTTTGCATCCATTTGAAACAATTTGATGTTCAAAAAACAGGCTATAGCAAGTAATAATCTGACTGACTCAAGTCTGGCAACAGGGGCAAATGTTTCATCAAAATCAATGCCTTCAACTTGAGTATACCCCTGAGCGACTAATCGAGCTTTGTTCCTAATTACGTGACCCGTCTCATTTGTTTTATTTTTAAAAATCCATTTTGTACCAATGACGTTTGTGTTATCGGGTCTAGGAACAAGCTTCCAAACACAATTTCTTTCAAATTCAGCAAGTTCATCATGCATTGCATTTATCCAACAATCATCGACAAGAGCATCTTTAATATTCTTTGGTTCTAAAGAAGAAGCATAACATAAGTGACTTACCTCATCACGTACCTGTTGTCTTGTTATTAAAGGAGCGGATATCTCACCTATCACTTTATCGAATGGATGATCTTTGAGAACTTGTCCTTTTTGGGATCGTGGATGTACAGAAGATGAAGATGCAGCTTTTCCAAGAGATAGATCAGTGGGTTTTGAGCTTTTTGTGGCACTTTTCTCTTCGAATTGACGAATGATATTCGGCACAATTGATTCTGATGATTTCTTTGGACTCGAAGATGCAGCAGTTGCATTAGTTTCCTTTTGCGTCTCAGTTTCAGATTTAGGTGAAGATGAATTGTCCTCATTATTTTTGATAACCTGATCAGAAGAAGGAGTAAAAGTCATACCATCATCGTCATCCGAAAAACAATCAGATGTACCTGCATTGTCTACAACCACATTAATGGACTCCATGACGATTAATTTTTTAATGTGAAACACCCGATAGGCTTTACTTGTCAAAGAGTAGCCAAGTAGAATTCCATCATCACTTCGAGAGTCAAATTTAGTTAAGTGTTCTCTATCCCGTAGGATATAACACTTGCTGCCAAATGTTGGAAAATATTTGATGTTTGGCTTGACTCCAGCCCATATTTCATATGGGGTGGTTTTTGTGCCTGGTCGAAGATAGACACGGTTAATCACATAAGCAGCTGTGTTTATGGCTTCGGCCCAAAACCGTTGCGGAGTATTTTTGCTATGCAACATAACCCGTGCCATTTCTTGAACCACTCTATTTTTTCTTTCAACCACTCCATTTTGTTGTGGTGTTTTTGGTGCAGAAAATTCATGTTTGATGCCATGTTTTGTGCAAAAGGTAGAGAAATCGGAATTTTGAAATTCAGATCCATGATCTGAGCGAATTTTCGAGACTCCTCCAAATTGCTTTCCTTTTTCTGCAATAAATTAAGACCATAAGCCATTAAAAACAGTAAAGGTTTCAGATTTATCATGCAAGAATCGAACCCAAGTTATTCTTGAAAAATCATCAACGGTTAAAAATATATATTTTTTACCGCCAATACTTTCAAACTTAGTGGGTCCCATGAGATCCATATGTAACAACTCTAGAGGTCTTTTGGTAGTAAGAGAGTCAATCTTTTTATATGGGGCTCTGATTTGTTTCCCAACTTGGCATGGGCCACAAACACTATTCGGGTCTTTATGAAGTGTAGGCAAACCCCGAACTAGTTCAAGTTTTGATAACTTTTCCAAGAGTTTGTAGTTCACATGCCCTAGTCTTTGATGCCACAAGTCAATATCACTTATCATTGTAGAGTTGCAAGATAGATCATTTTCTGTAGCAACCACATAACAATTATCAGAATTTCTTTTACCATGTAACACATATTTTCCCTTTTTGTCAACAATAATGCACTTATTAGCAGAAAAGTGAACTTCATATTTGTTGTCACATAATTGGCTTATACTTAGAAGATTTGTCTTAAGCCCAGCAACCAAATAAACATTTTTCAAGTGAGACATACCTGGAATTGAAACAGTTCCTTTACCAATGACTTTAGCCTTACCTCCATCTCCGAAACGAACAGTTCCACCATCATAGTCATCAACGGAGGCAAATAATGCTTTGTTCCCTGTCATATGTCTAGAGCAGCCACTATCCAAGTACCACACATCCGAGTCAGTTGCACTGAGTGCAGTCAGGACCACATTACAACGTAGGTCAGATTTTCGAATCCAGATAGTTCTAGTTCTGACCTTTTGAGGAGAGACGTATTGCTTCCTCCGCTGATTTCGTTGAAAGTTTCTAAATTTGTTACAATGTGGTCTTATGTGTCCTTTAATCCCACAAAAGTGACATATGGGAACAAATTGTGATTTAGACACATATCTATTATAATGATTTGGCGGATGTGCAGTATTTGAATAATTCGGAGGCATTGCAGTCATAGTTGGTCCTTGAACAAAGATTGATTTACCTTTGTCCTTTAATGAAGAAGCTCCATGAACAAAACCAAGTCCTGATTTTGAAGAAGTAGACTGTTGGTATCCAAGAATCTCGTTGAGCTTTAATGATCCTGTATTCATCCGATTGATTGAAGCTTTTGCTGATTCCAACTCAGAAAGGGCCATCTTCAATTTTCCAGCTAGATTCTCTTTTTCAGATTTGCAAGAGATCAGCTCTTTTCCCAAGAGTACTAATTCAGAATCAGCCTTTTGAGTTTTTTATTGCATACGATCATTCTCTTGTCCTGCAAGAATCAACTTGTCAGACAAGATAGTACGTTGATCTTCTAACTGCTTTACCTTAGATTGATATTCAAGCAATGTCACTTGCAATGATGTGTTCTTTTCTTCAATTGCCTTCAATTTTAAGGCTCTTTTCTCGCTAAGTTTTGACATTCTGACAGATTCAAGAAAAAGCTTTTGATAATCTTCATCGTCTTCTTGTTCGTCATCAGAATTTTCTTTTATATCTAAATCATCATCTGACTTAGGTTTCTGCACAGATGAGTTAGAAAAGGCCACGAAAGCAACATATTTTCCACACTCACTTAAGGGTGAATCGGGTTCAGATTCTTGTTCATCGGATTCTTCATTCCAAGCAACATTTAAAGCCTTACCTTTATTCTTTTCTCTTCGATTTGCACACTTTGCAGCAGTGTGACCATATCCTTGACATTCAAAGCATTTGATTGGCTTTGATGTACCCTTAGATTTATTTTGTTCCGATCTAGGTACAAATTTTCCTTTTGAAAGTGTCTTTGGATTCTAAGAGTCCTTTTTTATAAAAGGCTTCTTGTTTTTCCACAGCTTCTTAAATTTTCTAGCATAGTAAGCCTCAAGTTGTGCATCATCTAATTCACTGCCAGAATCACAATTTTCCGAGTCATCAACTGAATTTGAAGACACAAGTGCAATGTCCTTCCCCTTTTTCAGTTGACAATGATTTGCCTCAAAGGTTTGCAAATTTCCTACAAGTTCTTCAACACTTATAGAATTAAGATCCTGATGTTCCTCAATGGCAATAACTTTTGGACGAAATCGTTATAGGAGAGATCTCAAAATTTTCTTGACTGTTTTAGATTGAGGAATAGGTTCTCCCAGGGTAAAGCATGAATTCACAATCTTGGTGAGTTTTGTGTTGAATTCATCAAAAGTTTCAGCATGTTTCACATGAATCGTCTCAAAGGCCGTTGTCAAATTTTGGAGTTTAGTTTGTTTGACAGTATCTGTTCCCTCATGAACAGTTTGTAATAAATCCCAGGCAGCCTTAGCAGTAGAGCAAGCAGAAATTCTATGAAATTCAGTAGCAGTAATTCCATTGTAAATTGCATTCACAGCTTTATTGTTGCAATTTGACCTAGTCTTTTCATCAGTAGACCATAGGGCTTTGGGTTTGGGTCTAGTCTGTCCTTCAACAACAATAGTGGGATCAGTGTATCCCTCCACAACTATGTCCCATACTTGATCATCTATTGCTCGAAGAAAAGCAATCATTCTTACTTTCCAGTAAGGATAATTTGTTCCATCTAGGAGAGGGGGCCTCTATTGATATCCATTAGAGATTAGTGAAAATAGATCACACAATAGATTAGTGCAACCTGCTCTGATACCAATTGAAAACCTGCCTTAATACAGGCTGAGGTCCCAATCACCAGATCTCTAATAGTTATCAATCCACAAGTGATTAAACTAATAATTAATCCTAAATCCAATTAAAAGCAATCAAACACAAAGCAAGAAGGACTCAGGATTTTGTACGTGGAAAACCCTACTCGGGAAAAAACCAGGGCCTTACTGTTTAGGCCAACAGACAACCAAGCACTATTGTAAACCGAAAGTTACAAGAGACACTTACAACCCTTCCTAGTTGGTAACTCAACCTAAGGACTACTCGAATCTTGTCGACAGCTTGTCGTTCACCTTCAACCGTGCTTGAACAAACTCCTCGAAGTCGTCTTCAAGGATTCTCTAGTTCAGGAGAGTAGTATGAAAACAGAACCAAAGCTTGATCTTCAGCACAGCAACTAGAAGCTTTGGATGGATGATGAATCTCTCAAAATCTTCTCAAATGAGTTGTATTGATGAGAAGTACTTTGGAATAGAGAGATAAAGGCTATATATAAGCCTAAAAACGAGCCTCAAGAGTTCTAGTGTGATTGAAATAGAATAGGGCTCTTGAGAGAAATTAGGAAGTAGTTTCCGGATGGGATTTTCAATATTCGTCCAGGTTCGCTCGAGCGAACTCACCTCTTTGCTGTATAAGATGGGTCGAGCGAAGGCAGGGAGAGGCTCGAGCGCACAAGCTACTGTCTTGGGTTCGCTCGAGCGAACTCTGTCAGGAAAGTTTTCTTGCGAGGAGACTTTGAGTTCATCTTTTCCTGTGATAGAGTTCTTCACTGATTCCTTAATCCGAGCAGTCCATTCTAATTAAAATACAATTGTTAAAGAACTCAGTTTTGTCCATAACCAATGAATTAGCCAACAACTAGAATCCTAACAGCCGAACTCGAACTTGAACTCGAGCTCGAACTAAAAGCCCTTCACAAGTTGTGCTCGAGCTAAAGCAAGATGAGCATGCTTGAGCTCTAGTTCAGCTTAATTGTGAGCTAATCAAGCCAGCTTGAGAATGACCTGATTCTCAAACAAGCCAAGCTCTAACTCGGGCCCAATTGAGCTTGGGCTGAGCTTGTCCTTCAAGTCGGCTTATCATGTATGTACCCCCAAAGGATCCTATCTCCTTTCAATATATGCTTTCACATATAAAGTGTTTCAGGCAGATCCAAACGACAAAAAAAGAAAGCAGATTTGGTCTGCTTGGTTGAATGGCTGCCCCCCTTTTCTTTTGTCTCTTGACTTACTCGTTTGCTTACTTCACCTTTTCTGTTTTTACTTTCTTATTAAAATCCCATCATCAATTCTTCCGGGTCCATGTTCTCCTTGTATATTTCGTCAGATTCCAATCCAAAAGGAATCTCTCTCATTAAAAAAAAAAAACCCAAAGTACAATATATGAATCTTTTCAATCCTATAACATATCTCATTCTCTAAAGTCCAAATAGCCTAGAAATGATTCATACCATATAAAGATCTCTAGCTTTTTCCTTCTCCTTATATCTGTACACTTTCTTCTGCAATCACAACTATATGGCCAGTTGGCCACAACTATCTTCCATTATCTAATATATATATCAGCTTGTGTGTTAATCAGAGTCAATCCAACATTAGTGCAAACTCGGATTAGTATAAGATTTTATGATACCTCATGCAATGGGAGGAATTTTTTTAAGTGGGTCCCAAATGACTGGAGAATTAGGCCTAGAGCTAGCCTTGATGTTCCTTAGAATGACTCTTTTCTCAAATTGGAGAATTAGGAAATGACCCATGTATCCATTTATCAAATTGGAGGATCAGGATCAGTCTTGCTGTCCCTTAAAACAGCTGTTCCTCATAGACACCTGCTCAACTTCTATATAAGAGTGAAAGAGAGGAGAGGAGAGGAGAGGTGAAGTAGAAGAAGGAGAAGAGGAGGAGAAGAGAGAAGATGGAGACTAGATCTCTACTTCGCTATGTCTGTCTTCTTATTAGTGGCCTCCTCCTCCTCCTCTTCCTCTTCACAAGCACATGGCTACATCTACCCTACACCCCATCAGACAAAGCTGATTTCCTAGACTGCACCAGATACTCCCCTTGGTGCACCTCAAAGAACCGGATCCAATCCAAATCCGGCCCCCACCATTCCACAACCCGAAAACCCAACCTCCGGACCCAACTCCCCCGCCACCCTCTTGACCCCCTCACTCTCCAAGAAATCACCAAGACCCGCTCCATCCTCCTCTCCCACCCACCCTTCTCCACCACCTCCTCCTCCTTCACCATCCACTCCCTCGTCCTCCAAGAACCCGACAAACCCGAAGTCCTCACCTGGAAATCCGGCAACCCGATCCCTACCCGACAAGCCTCCGTCATCGCCATCCTCGACGACCAATCCCACATCCTCACCGTCGATCTCTCCTCCGAAAAGATCACCCGCCACGACATCAGCTCGGCCTCCGGCTACCCGACCATGACCATCGAGGACATGAACACCGCCACCTTATCCCCGCTCGCCGACCCGATATTCAATCGAACGGTCCAAAGCCGCGGCGTCAATCTATCCGACCTTGCCTGCCTCCCGATCTCCATCGGATGGTTCGGGAAGAAGGAAGAGAATCGACGGCTAATCAAAGTCCAGTGCTACTCCATGGAAGGCACAGCGAACTTCTACATGCGTCCGATCGAAGGATTAACGGTCGTGATTGACATGGACACCAAGGAAGTGGTGGAGATATCGGACCGCGACCGCGATATCCCGATACCGAAAGGCACCGATACAGACTACCGATACGCGGAGCTGAAGAACAAACCGCTACCAATGAGGCCGTTGAATCCGATTTCAATAGAGCAGCCCAAAGGGCCGAGCTTTGAAGTGGAAGACGGGCATCGGGTCAAGTGGGCGAACTGGGAGTTTCATATGAAGCCGGATCCTAGAGCGGGTGTGGTGATTTCGGATGCGAAGGTGAGGGATTCGGATTCGGGGAGCTGAGGCGGGTCATGTATAAGGGGATGACGTCGGAGCTTTTTGTTCCGTATATGGATCCGACGGATGCTTGGTATTTCAAGACGTATATGGATGCGGGAGAGTACGGGTTCGGGTTGCAGGCGATGCCTTTGGATCCGCTTAATGACTGTCCTAGATATGCTTATTATATGGATGGTGTTTTTCCAGCTGCTGATGGGAAGCCTTTTGTGAGGGAGAATATGGTTTGTGTGTTTGAGAGCTATGCAGGTGAGATTGGGTGGAGGCACGCCGAGAGTCCGATTACAGGCATGGGGGTAAGTGATGATGACTTCTTCTTCTTTTTTCTCTCTCTAGCTTTCTATCTCTTGAGTAGAGTGGATTGTCCATTTGGGGGATTATTCACCACTAAATGATGCAAGTGGGGTCCACATAGAATATTCCGGATTCATTTTCGTGTGTGTTGATTTTTATGTTGGGATCCGAATAGGGGCCTACCCTAGGGCCTGTTTGGATAGGCAAAAGGTAGAGTAGAGTGAAGTTAAATTGGCCCTAACCATCTAAAATTTAAACTCTAACTCGTTTGGATGAGTCTGGCCCGATAAATGAAGTAATATTACGAGCCACATGTACTTCATTTCACTTCAACTCTAAATGCTTTCATTTCCCTAAGTAAAAGTGTATTATACTTCAAACATTAACTTCAAAATAAGCATTCAAATGGAGTGAAGTGAAGTACTCTATTTTAACTTCAACATATTTTTTTTCACTCCACTCCACATGTGAAATCCACTTCATTTTATTCCACTCCTCATTTATCCAAACAGGCCAAAGGGAAGGACAGACCCATTGTTTCAAAAGTTTTTATGGGCTTTTTTTTGGGTCAAGTCCTTTTTTTTTTCTTTGCCAAGTACAACGGTGGGGTTGGTTTTTTTTTTTTTTTTTGCCAAGTACAACCATGTGGGGGCGATCGCACCCATTGGAGCTCAATCTGCGTCTAAAACCATGATGAAAGTTTTAGCTCTAGTTAGAAAACTCATATAAATATATTACAGTATGCAATAAATCCACATGAAAATTTTGGGTTTGTCCCAAAACTCAATTCTGATTCTATCAAATGAAAATCCTAGGTCTGTCATGGCGAGTCAGCTTGAGTTGATGATGATTTGGAGACATGGGGGAGCCTAGTCTGCGTTTGCTAAGCTGGGCCACACCAAGTCTATGTGGTCTAATAAAATTGACAAGATTCTCGACCAAACTATGACAGACTCGGGCTTAATCTGAGCCTGTTGTGGGTCGGGAATCACAGATTGGTGGGCAATTTTGTGGATTCGGCCCGTATTATGTTAGTCCAATGGGCCAATGGTGTATACAATTAGTTTCTTTAATTAAGATTTTCTCAGCCTTTGATGCTTTAGAAATGATCAAGTCTACCTGTAGAATTCAATGGTAATGATACAATTAAGGTTGTATAGTTATTATATCTTCACCATTCACATCCATATAGTGGGCTGCTATGGGCTCCATAAGGTGGGTTAGGCTGCTATTTAGACTATTTAGACTATTTAGTACAAGTTGCTGGGCTTGGCCATTTCCATCTACCATGCTTTTACTATATGGTAAGGTAAAGATAGAGACATGCATGCAAGAATATCAGGCTCTGGTAGAAGGTGGTGGAAAATAATGGTAATGATGTGTGTGTCATTATTGAAGGGGGTGTGAAATGGATTTTTTTTGGCAGATTCGAGAGGTGAGGCCGAAGGTGACGTTGGTGGTTAGAATGGCTGCATCAGTGGCTAACTACGACTACATTATTGATTGGGAGTTCCAGACCGATGGCCTCATACGCATCAAGGTATCTCAGAATCCAGACAAATCTTTTTTTTAGCTCCTTCTGTCTCCTTCTTTACAATCACTTATTCTAAAGCCTTATGAAGATAAAATGCAAAAGGCAAATCTACTTAGCACTCTCCCTCAAATGGAACGCGGTTCAAATTCGCAACCCAAACATGCCTACTTATATAATACATTATGATTTCCCATGTTCTCACCATCATTCCCACCGCGTTGCATAATTTTTCTTTTCCTTTCTTTTTTTTTTTTTTTTGACTTTTCTTCTTTATTTGTTGACCTAGTAATTTAGGGTTCGTGTTGACCCTTTTATTTATTTCCTCATAATAAATGGGGATTTTGGCACCAATTGACCCAACTAACCTTGTATTTCACAGTTCGGGTTAACCTAGTAATCTATGGTTCAGGTTAACCATCTAATGCTCAGGTTAGTTCAGGTTGACATTTTTTTTTTTTTTTTCTGAGTTGGCTCAGTGGCCAGGGAGGTGAAAGTAGACTTGCCTATCCTGGATCGATCCCTGGGTGGAGCTATGGGAATAAGCGGCCTATCCACAAGGACAGCTATGTGTTTCTCTGGGTTGACATTTTGAGCCCATACATGTTGCTGAGTAATTAAGTCGACCCAAACTTGATCCAATCCACCCATTGCGACCCCTAGTTGAATGGTCTGAATTTTGCAGTTTCAACTCTTGAATGGCCAAGTTTAGCTTGTGACAATGAATGAATGCAGGTAGGACTGAGTGGTATCCTGATGGTGAAGGGATCTCCATATAGCAACCTCAACCAAGTCCCAGAACATGAGGAAATGTATGGTACAATCTTATCCGAGAATGTGATCGGTGTGATCCATGATCACTACATCACATTCTACTTGGACATGGACATCGACGGCTCTGATAACTCCTTTGTGAAGGTCAATCTGGCCAGGCAAGACACAGATCCTGGAGAGTCCCCTAGGAGGAGCTACTTGAAGGCTAAGAGACAGACAGCCAAGACAGAGAAAGATGCACAGATAAAGCTGAAGCTCTATGAGCCCTCAGAGTTCCATGTGATCAACCCATCAAAGAGAACAAGAGTAGGGAATCCAGTTGGTTATAAAGTGGTCTCTGCAGGCACTGCTGGTACCTTGCTGGACCCCCATGACCCACCACAACTAAGAGGTGCTTTCACAGACAATCAGGTAAAGCCCATGAAAGATGAAACTACCTCTATCATTTTTTGGGTCATAGCTGACTCAACTGGACTAGGCCCATCATCATCATCAAAGCTTTGTTCTAACTATGTTGGAGTCAGCTACACGAATTCTATTTCTCCATTCCAATCTATCTTGAGCCAAATTCTCAGTGGGCTGTATATTTTTAGGTTGATAGACTCAGGCACAGAACAAGGTGTTAATCTGCCTGGGTCCAAATGGTGCTTAATCAGCCTTACAACAGGCTGAAAAACCTTTATCAGGTTGACTGGACTCTGATACTGAGATCAAGGCTTATTAGGGTCAAGCTTTTATGAGACTTTAGCGCTCAGGCCTTCAATATACTTTACCAGGTGGGCTCAATATGATTCTCTAGGGTCCTTCTCGGACCCAGCTAAGTTCTTTCATCCTTATCCGGCCTGAACCTCCACCCATCTGAGTCCAGCCTCTTGACAATCCTACCAGTGATTTATTTCATAGTTTCCATGTTTAATCTAATTGATTGTGTATTTCATAATTGGTCATACAATTATACTTCAGATATGGGTCACTCCATACAACAAGAGCGAGGAATGGGCCGGTGGGCTTTTCGTGTACCAGAGCAAAGGGGAAGACACACTGGCTGTATGGTCTGAGAGGTAATTGCTTGCTTAACTTGCTCACATTTTAATTAGGGATGACAATGAGGCCCCCAAATACCTAAATATCCGATTTCATCAGGGCCCAACCCGAGTTCGGGTATCACTCCAAGAATGGGACCATTTTTAATTGGGTCCAGAAACAAGTCCAGGTCTATGGGGTTCATACTGAAGGATCCAAATCCCACCACCAAGGGCAAAACCACCCACTCCTCAACCCCCAGGTTTTTATTTCGATTCGGGTTTGGTGAAGGTCTTGAGCCCTGAATCCATATTGGCTGGGTTAAAGTACTCTATGGACTCGACCCGAACCAAACAATTTCTTTCTTTTTTAATTGCTAATATTTTGTTTATTATTGGTATTTTTTTTTAAGTATGAATGCATCTAAAATGCAAATGGGCCTTATTGCAATGCAGGAACCGGCCCATAGAAAACAAAGACATAGTTGTATGGTACACACTGGGATTCCACCACATCCCTTGCCAAGAGGACTACCCCATCATGCCCACTGTGTCCTCCAGCTTCGACCTCAAGCCTGTCAATTTCTTCAACAGCAACCCCATACTTAGGGTCCCACCCAACCTTGAGAAGGACCTCCCAGTCTGCACCCCTGCTGCTTCTGCATGACCCATTGACTATCTCTTCATCCATCCGTCCATCAGGTACATTCCCAGGTGAATTTGTACATGCAGCTTTGGATGCATATGTATATGAAATTATCCATGCATGTGTTGGAAACTATTTGAATAGAAGTGTGTTGCTGTAAGTAAATGAGCAAAGAGAAGCATGTTTATGAATATAATCAATGCAATTTGGTACTCCTCAAGAGTAATGGAACTGTTTCAGAATGTTTTAAGGAAATTTCTTCAGAAAAGCATGTGTGTTTGATGATAGATATGTAACATTTCCTATTAGGGGCGGATATCTTCATATGGACTCTTTTAATTTCAACTCCTTCTATGTTAGAGGAAGGCATGTCCCGCATGCTTGGGTATGGACAAGCCAGTCAGCCACCCAAGTGCATGTTAGGGTTGGGGCGCCTGGAAATCAAGGGAGGACCACATGTAAATAGCATAATCTAGGCAGGCAAGGATTGTAGGACTCTCCTACGTACTGTGTTTTTAGGTCTCACCACATGGTTGAGCTCCTCTACTACTTGAGTCATTTTCATTCTGATTATTAATAAAGTCTGACTTATCTTCCCAAGATAAATTCAGTAGCTTAAAACAATGGTACTGGGTCTTACTTTGTTTGCCTCTTCAAGGATGACGTAACAATGGTTTTATAGTGAGGAATGGGATCGACTACAATTATGACCGCTGAGGAGTGAGGGTGAGTGTTGACCTCAACAATGCCTCCCTCAACGGCACAACCGCCGCGACTCCTCCTTCGTAGCTCTCAAAACGCGTGCCCCATGACTCGAACACCTAACCTAACAGGTTCTGATACCACTTGTAGGATCTTAGACCCCATTTAGTTGCCACTTATCTTGGAATAACAAAATAACCTTCTGTGATTTGAACTCGTGATCGGTTAACTCTATTATCATCTTAGCCATTCGTACCAAAAGCTGGATGTGTTAGTAGAGACAATATAAATACTTCCCCTTGGGTGGAGTCGACGTCTCAACATACATCACTTTCTTGATAAATTATTCAAACATCACCTAGAGAATCCAAACCCTAATACTACTTAAGACATCATTGATTTATTCACTAAAAGAGTAGATCTTTGGGTTGGATAATCTTGGTGTGGGAATGACAAGAAGAGGAGTCTTCTTCCTGAGAATGGTCCCAAATTTCTCCGAAAGGTCGACCTTCCTTCCTTCAGGCAATTGCCACTCAAACGAGTGGATTAGTGAAGCTAATATATACATTACCATCCTCTCTGCCATTGGAATTCCCATACACACCCTCCTACCTGATCCAAATGGCAGATAGCGAAAATCTTGTCCGTTGAATTCACACTTGCTTGTTGAATCCATCAAGAACCTTTCGGGTCGAAACTCCAAGGGCTCAGCCCAAATATCAGGGTCTCTTTGAATGGCCCACACATTCACCATCACTCGGGCACCAGTGGGAACCATGTAGCCGCCCACGTTGCATGCTTGGCTTGGGCTTCTTGGGACCAAGAAGGGCAATGGAGGGTGCAGCCGGAGGACTTCCTTTAAGATAGCACTTAAATAGGTCAACTTGGGCAGATGGGTCTCTTCAACTGCATTGTCTAGGCCCACAACTTCCTCAAGTTCATCTTGAGCTTTTCTCATCACTTCTGGGTGGGCCATCATCTCAACCATGGCCCACTCTACGGTGGTTGAACTGTTCGTGACCCCCACAACTGCGTCCTGTAAAAAGATGGTCATCAAGATTATGGTCTACTGAGATATAATGAAGGATTATTAAAGAGGAGAGTGCCAATACCAATGACCTATTTTTAACATGTGAATATGAACCTTGAGTGAAAACATATAAGGATCCAATTTTAAATCTTAATATAGGCCCGTTTGGCATTTTACTATTAAAGTCAAGTGGAGTGAAGTGAAATGAAAAGTATGAATAAAATATGTAGTGGGTTATGATGGTATTTTATTTTTAGTTGTTTGTATAGGAATATTGTTGACTTTTGATATGGGAAATGGGGTTTTTTTGTCTTTTAGTTAATAAATGTGGTTACTTTTTGACTTTTTGTTGGAAAAGTTGGAGGGAATTTTAAGAAAAAGTGCTTTTGATGTGATGTTTAGGATGACTTAACTTTACTTGACTTTACTAGTCAAGTTACTAAACTCCCTTCAAAAATAAGTTCTATACGTGTTTTATTGCAAATTGTAAACTTCGAATACTCAAGACAATTAGAAACACATTTGCAACCATAGCATCATATACATTTATACAGTGATATCCTGAGGCTGAAATATTTCAGACCCAATGGGACCATAAATGTAAAGCTGAACAAATCTATCTATTGGGCCATTATTTAAAAAAAAAAAATGGAACAAGAATGAAACTTTTGGGTCCAGTCACAGTGGGCATAGCACATATCATAGGAGATGGGCTGTGTATCTCGGGTAAAACATGCAACTTTTCTACTCACATCATGTCCAACATGGCCGGTGATGATGAGAACGCTGAACCCAAAAGGCTTTTATGATTGTCATTGCCGAGAAAATGACAAAAAAAAGGCACACAGGTTGGAAAACCTGCATTTCAAACTCAAAGAAAGTGGATTTCATTTTATTCAAGAAATGAATTGCAGATGGTGAGATTATGGTTGGAAATCCAGTAAGTCAGACTTAACTCATCCAGTTCTAAATTATTGACGACTTACAGAAAAAACATCTCTCTTTTTACTTTATATTTTAAAATATTTAAAAATAAATCAAATACAATTATTATGTTGCAATCAATCATTTTTTAAATACTAACTCTAATTCTCGAGCATTCATTAATTACTTGTATTTTATTCGGTCGAGCTTACTCTATATTTGACTTTAGTCTTTCGTCAAATCTAGGCAATTTGACGATTTTCCAACGTCCAAAGAGATACGGATCCTAACTTGAAAATCCATTCTTTCGACTTTCAGTTGGTGCTTAAAATCAGTGCCTTCACTATGGGATGAGTAGGAGGGTAGGATTTCATTCTAAGTACCCCACACCTCCTACCGAGGGCCCGAGCCTATTGTGTACACTTCGGGAGACGAGACTCCCTAATCATGCATTTGTCCCGGGGTGGATTTTTTACCGCCCCAGGGGCCTCCCGAGGAGTCGATCCCGCAACCTCTTGAATAAGATATATTTTAGACTTTCCCTGGTACTAGCTCAAGTGGTTTCCCTGGTACTAGCTCAAGTGGTAACAGGGTAAGTCCGTTAAATCTCTTATTCAAGAGGTTGCGGGATCGACTCCTGGGGAGTCCAGCCTCCCCAGGACTGGACAAATCCACCCTGCACAAATGCATGATTATGGAGCCTCGTCTCCCGAAATGTACACAATAGGCCTGGCCCCTCGGCTCCAGCCTATACTCCTATGCGGGGAAGCACCCCCTACCGGATGTTTTCAAATTTTCTCTAAATAAGATTGACCCAACCATAAGTTTTGATGATAGGATGAATAACATGAGTAATATAATATACGCGCGCATTGGATAAGTTTATGGTTGGACTAGAACACAAGACATGGGGAGCAAATCCATACCATAAGCAATGCCTTGATATTATTCTCACTCAGGGGTGCTTTAGGATCTCCTGACTCCTTAAGATGCAACAGCAACTGAAGAAAATCTCTGCTCTCCCTACTCCCTCCGCCTCCCACCACCATCTTCCTCCTCCTCTCGATCACCGAATCGAATATCCGATCCAGCCACACCATCAACTCCTTCATCCTCCTCACCACCCCCTGAAAATCAAACCGCCCCACCACCGGAAAAAGATCCGACACGTTTGGCGTCCCGATCAGCGCCACCACCTTCTGCATCACCTCCCGAAACTCCGCCCCAACAATCCTCCTCCCCTCCCCGTCCAACGTCCCTCCCCACACCATGCTCGTCATAACATCCCCCGTCGTAAGAAACATCAGCTCCCCCACCTCCACCTCCCTCCCCGCCTTCCCATACACCTCCGCCACCGCCCGCCGCACCTCCCTCCGCCGCAGCCCGTAGTACGAGTCGAGCGTCGAGATGCTCATCAGCTCACGCGAACATACTTTCCGCAGCATCCGCCACTCCGGGCCGTGAGGGCTGAAGGCGACGTCGGCGACGCCGTAGGTGAACGGTAGCGCCACCGCAGGGATGTCGCGGTTCGCGAAGGTGGCGTCTTGGTCGCAAAGGATCTCTTTGGTGAGACCGGGCGAGCTGACCACGATGCAGAGCTTGGCGCCGAGCCTGAACTTGAAGATGGGTCCGTAGGTTCGAGCCAAGTCGGCTAGGAAGCGGTGCAGGTCTGGTTCGAGGAAGGGGAGGTATCCGACCAGAGGCAGGCCTTTTGGGCCTGGTGGTAAGGGTGCTGTTTTTTTTAGTTTGGACCATATGAAGCAGTACAAGTACCAAGCAACTGTAAAGAGTAGGAGTGAGATTGTGAGTAGAGAAGACATGGGATTTGTTGGTTCTGATGCCATTTGCTCCTCTTCTTCTTCTTCTTCTTCTTCTTCTTTGATTGTGAAGAAATAGTAGGGAAGAAGAAGAGGAGTGTTGATGATGAAGGTGAATGGAGGATTGATAGGGAGTATGACCATGCAAAGGAGAGATGATTTTATAGAGTTGACGGGTTGCTACAACTAGCCTTCAAGGAAAAAGAGGTTGTGCAGGGTGTAATTGAAGCTCTGCCTCTGACCGTTCGTCAAGTGCTATTGAAAATATTGTCGGATGGGATAATGGAGGGTGAAACGGATCCTGTTTTGGACCCATTGGGTGCCACTGCGGCACTGCCACATGGGGGAGAGAAATTTTTATTTATTTATTTTTTCGTACGGAGGAGATGGGATGTGATCTGAATTCACATCCTCTCTTTCATGTGGCACTTCCGATTGATCCAAATTGGGTTTTTCTGTTTGGTCAAAATAGGTTTGGTCAAAATAAGGGATCGATATCAGATCTCCTATTTGGCAGTCAAATGCCACTGATTGGCCTCTCAATTGCTTTTTTTGAAAGGACAATAAGAAAAAAGCAGGGGGGCTTCTTTATAAATACAAAAAATGGGGTGAACAAAAAACCCTTTTTACTCCTATTGTCTTTTGTCTTGTCCAAGGATGTTTCAACTCACCCTCTTCTCCTTTGCTTATATGCGATGGTGAACCCCACATGTCCCATTCCACAAAAGGGTTGGATCGTAGTGGTCGCCTACAGGTCCACACTCAGATGTACGGATCTGATTAAAAGATGCCTTCAACAGACAATGGATTTCATTCTTGCTTAATACTGATCAAAATAAATTACACTGGTGAAATTTTCCTATCCTTGCAACAATGCTCCATTTCTCTCATCAATTAATATTATTCTGGGATATCAACCTTCAATAGTTTTAATCGAGGGGTCTCATGGTCCACATGATTGATGATCAAGACCCCACATCTGGTAGTGGACCCAGGGGCGATTCCATTGGGGAGTGGATCCCATCTGGCCCACCATCCAGTCTCCTACGTTTCATAGCGCGTTAATGCAAGATTTTGATAGACTGGATTGTGGGACCCCAAGGCCCCTGATCGATGATCAGGCCCGCACATCTGAATGTGGACTTCTAAGCGACAATGATGACCCAGCCCTTTTGTGGAATGGGACATGTGGGGTCCACCATCCCAGGAGAAGAGGCGGGAGTTGAAACATGCTTGGAGAAGGATAGGAGAAAAGGGCTTTTTGTTCACCCCATTTTTTGTATTTATAAAAAAGCCCCCTTTACTTTTCCTTTTTCTCATTTCAGAGAAGCAGCTGTTTACACGTGGCGCTTTCGGATAGGCTTTTGAAAAAACATAATATTTTTTAGTCTTCGTGTGAGGATTTACCCCACGGTGACCCTACGGTAAATCTGGCATACTATGATTGATCCACTCAATATCACCATGTGGTAAATCCTCACACGGACTAAAGGCTGCCTGCTGTAAACTTGGCGGATCATGATTGATCTACTCCAGGTAACCGTGGGAGAAATCCTCAGACGATCCCAATTCGATATTTTTTTTATTTTTTTTTGGGTGGGTGGGGGGGGGGGGGGGGGGGGCGGCATACTAGTGGCTTCAATCACGTTCACACGGGCCGTTGGGTAAGATGTTACATCTTTTGAAATGATTAGATTAGCAGTCTCGAACGAGGACAAGCTTTTCTTGCATTGAAGAACTGGAGTTTTTGACAGATCAACCATTCTCTCATTTCTATGACTAAAATTCAGATAATGATGTTTGACTTTTGATTAGTACTTTTTTTTAAAACTTCTTTGCTCCAGATTTTATGATATAATCTGATAAATATATATCGCAGCCGATTAATCTCATAATATCATGGAGCTTTTTATGCAGCATGTTAGGAAAAGAGTTTTTCAAATGATAAAACTTGAGAAATGATAGTTGGATGTGTATTTATTTTTCATAAATATCATTTTTTATATATCTAAAAAAATGGATTTACTTAATGGTTGCACAATACGTATGATACAGAAACTAACAAATCACATGAAATCACGAGACTATCACATTATATATGATGGAATATGGCGTAAAAACACCTTTTAAAAGATGTTGACTAGAGAATTTGAGGTCGACCATCCATAGTAACTCTGGTTATTTGACGTTGCCTGAGGTGAGCTTATTTTCGATCAAGATTTTCATTTTAAGGTCTGCTACTTCTATAGTAAAAAGAGGGACGTTGTCTCTTAGTTGTGACACCACTTGAATGCATAGCAAATAAAGATAGAATTCCTTTTGTTAAAAGAAGATAATGGAATTGATAAAGTAAAAGAACTATACAATTTCAAAGTAACAAGGGAGTTTATTTTCTTCTGTTAGGTCGTCTAAGATTTAAATTATGTAGAGAATTTGACTATTTTGAATCTGGAATTGAGAAATAGAAGGATATTGTCTCCATTCATTACTCTTTCAAGATTGTGTGTTTATTGAGTTGGATTCTGCATTTTTCTCATTTATCTGTTTTTTTTTTCAAATTCTCCACTAGGGAATATGACTCCAAATAGTCATGGTGTTTTAGGTAGAAATTCCATGTGGATATAAAAACGTCCCACTTTAAAAACGTCCACTTTCCGCCCTTCTTTTTTTTTTTTTTGCCTTTCACGGTTCCCATGTTAAGTTAATGTAGCATTTTTCACAGACACTATCCTCCCATGAATAGTCATAAGGCCAAGTTTAACACTCATCCAATTTTTTCTCACCATTAAATTGAAATCATGATAATATGATTTAATGCATGCATATACAAATATGTATTGCAGTTACAATTAATATCTTACCCTTTCTGCCTCTCTATAATGGTATAATGGGATGCACTGATGAAAATCCCTAGCCATCTATCTCTCAGGTTGAATTCAAATAGTATATAAATCCAATTTTCAAACTGATACAGCCATGATAGAGAAAGAAGGCTCCCAAATATAACAGTTGACACTCACTAATGAAATATATGAGAAAAACAACTGGAAAACAAATTGTTAGAGTGGGAGCCATTGCATAAATGCTCCGACCCAGAATAAATTTCTTTGTTCATTAGGTGGCCACCAATGTTCTGGAGGATTGCATTGCATGAATTAAAACGATGTAGGCAAGTGTCCAAATTGCATATATATATATGAGGCCCCCTCTCCTGCGCTCAACCGTAGAGTAACATCCGCTCAGAAACGTGTGTTGGCCAAGTGACTTGGAACTTAACGATCGAAATCGTGTGAAAATGAAAGGCCCTCCCGCCCGCCCATTTCATTTTGTAAATCCAGAGAAAGTGAGGCCAAGATACATCTCCAAACCCATTCGCTGCGAAGGAGTGCTTCATCTCCGATCTTCCCGACTGACGCCCCTTGCTCCCTCGGTCTTTCTCCTCCTCTAAAACCAGAGAAAGAGAAGATGCTTCAACCCCGAACCTCGTCGCAGCGACCGACCTGCACGACCGACGCCCGGCCACAGCGAAAGAGGGTCACATCTCCGATCTGCACGACCGACGCCCGAACAAAGCGGCACGACGCCCCACCTCCAAGGTTCAGCCCAAACCCATCTCCAAGGTTTTGCCCAAACCCATGCAGAGCCCCACCTCCGATCTGAGGCCCATCTCCAAGGTTCTGCCCAAACCCATTCCAAGCCCCATCTCCGACTCAACGCCCCACTTTGTACTTCGACGATTGTCGGGTAAGAAGAAAACCAAATCTTTCAATTTATATTTTAATTTTTTAAGAAAAGAAGAGAAATTTCAGAGTTTGGGGAGAGATTAGGGCTGTTGGTTGAGTCATTTTTTCATTAAGTCATTTTTTTATTTTTTTTTCGTTTGGCCTGGATGGATGGTTTGCAGTCGAGAGAAATGGGTGGGATCTCTGTACTGGGAAAGCAGCTGCTCTCTAGCAGTCTTTTAAAAGAAGCAATACTGCTTAAGCTAGAAACTTGTCTCAGACATGGTGATATTCAAGATTAAGGCCCGTAAGGTGGTCGCAAATATGATGTTGTTCGACATACTCTCCACTCATTAGTAGCAAGAAGAGGTTAATAATGGCTCGACTCTTCCCACCTAGCTCTAAAAATAAAGAAATAATCTCCTATAGTATGATGGCCTCATTGAAATTGCCCTATTTTTACGGATGAAAGAGTCCCCTTTTCAAATGCAACTCCATGGATCCTTGCATACCTTTTCTTATGAGAATATGAAGAAGCCAGGACATAACTATACTATTTTTTGCTTCCCAATCACCTTGCCATTGGTTTCTTCTGGTGGTTTGATTCTTCCATTGATATAACCTAACTTTCACCTGCAAGAGTGATTTTAGCAATTTGAGATGAAGCTGGATTTTTACCTCTGGGAGTGCCGCATATTTTCAATCTCTCCGTCCACAAAACAGGACCTCCTTGAATTGAAAGCAGGGGCGATAAATCCTGCATGGCCGCGGGGGCTCTGGGCCCCGCCTATCCCCTGTGGGGGGCCAGCTGTGTGGGCACCGACGGGTGGCAATCCCACCGAGAACGGGTTCAGCCACATGGTTTGGAATCCCCCTACAGGAATAATCCAATTATGATGGCCAAACTGAAACTCGGATTTGGGATGCATCCGTTGAATTAATTTTAATCCGAACAAGAAGCAGCTAAGGTGCATGTGTCTATCTTGAACACTTTCGGTTCCTGAAGAGGAGAGAGTCAGGGTTTGATACCAGAACTTTCAGCTCCGAAAGAGAGAAGAACTGTGGTTCTAACCACTCGGCCAACCCTTTAGAATTCTATCTTGAACGGTTGCACTCACTACCAATAATTATAAGCACTTAACTTGTAGGAAAGGACAGATTAATGGCATGCGCTGGCCCGTATACTTTTACTTCAACTTACAGGCATCAAAACAATGAAACCCAGTAAGAAAAGAATTGGATATGGGCTTAGGATGTGCACATTTTTTTATAGTTGGGTCATTGTCAAGGCCTGCTACGGGACTCCAAACAAGATTGGGGTTGAGCCTAAGTCCACAGCGAAAAATCTTTACATATTTATGATAGTTGTATTTTGGTTGTAAGACAATATTTAAACTGTCATATTGTGACTCAACAAAATAAGGCATAAAATTTATTTTAACTCTGACTGGTAAGGAGAGACGGTTCTCATTGGGAGGTTTAGTTGAGCTTGGCCTCCCCCTTCCTTACATATGTGAGTTTCTATCACATCACATTTGTGAATTATGTCTCCTCGCACGTGCGAATTCTCATAACCTTGCATGTGTGAATCTCACAGGGTCCTAACCCCTTAGCTGGGATACCAAAAAAATATCTCTGAGTGTTAGAATTCTAGCTGGCTAATTCTCCTAGTTTGAACAAAACTCAAGTCATAATTGATTTGTAATTTATTTTTCATTTAGAAAAGGACTGTGGAGTAACCTCTTGATAGTGGATGACAACTTCTGGACTCCTTAGACAAGCCGTGAAGACTTCTAGTTAGGCCTGAAGTCTAAACAAGAGTTCTCCTGGTTAATACCAGCACCAACAGGTTACAGTTCCAGAAGACAGTATCGCTATATCGAGACTGAAGCTTGCTATGGATTTGGCGCAGACAGAACGTGGTCTTGATATAGCGAGCACCCTGCTACCTATAGCGAGCTGAGGATTTTCTGTCCGTTCAGGACTCTTCCTTCTTGATCCTTTTCACTTCTTCTGAGAGTTCCTCTTTGTTTCCTAAAGACTGCTGCACGAACCTTGGGCTATATATAGACCCCTTGCAGCCACAAAAGAATTACTTGAGCTATCGAAATCTCTCAAGCATCGAGCATTCATCTAAGATTGTGGGCTTATCTTGCAAAGAAGACTGCGCTGAAGATATATTCTTTTTCCTTATTCTCTCAAGCACCTGAGGGGCATTCAATGTGGGTTTCAAGCTAACACGTGAAAGGTGAACGGCGGGTCGTCGACAAGTTCTTCACAGTCCTTTAGGTTGAGTTTCAACTACGTCAAAGGTCTAGTGAGTTCACTTGTAATCTTCTTTTTGTAGTGCTTTGCTGTCGATGGTCTCTACTACCTATGATTTTTTTTCCAAGTAGGATTTTCCACGTATAAATCTTGTGTCTCTTCTCATTTGTGGTGATTGATTCTTATTTGGTCTTAGGTTAATTTATTAGATTAATTAATTTAGTTTGAAATGTAATAAAACAAGTTCTAGATCTATGATCCAGAAAACTTTAAACAACCAAGATCCTCGATGTCAAATCATCGGAAGATGTAAAGCGGAAACATACCTTGATTCATTGTGGAAATTGTTCGCAAGTTGATCTTCCAATCCAATATGGCTACCCAGAGAAACCTTCTTTCTGATGATGGGATGTCAGAGAGAATAGGTACCTTACCATATGAATTGGGGACCATAACCCTAATATATAATAATGAGATTATCATAGGTTTTACTATTTTTAATTTGGCCCCTCATCAAATTAGAAATAGTATTATGGTATCTACACATTAATCTCATGACAATTATACCCTTAAGCCTTAAAACTTTAAATCTTAATTAGATCACTTCAATTTATGCTTAACCAAAGATAACATAACATATTTAATATTTACATGTGTGTGGCCCCACATGATGGAATTTTCCAACAATAAATTCATATTATAATCTGAAATTTAAGCCTTAACCTGTATTAAGACTTAAATAGAAGGTTGATCTAGATCTAATCAAACCTTCACCGAACCTTGATTGTTTTTTTTTTTTTTATTGAATATCTCGGCTAAGGCTTCGAGTCAACTTGACTCCATAGCAATTTCCGTTCCGAAGTCAAGTCACTAGTGTTTTGGTATTTGGACACCAGTCATGCTATAAAATTTGGTGGGTTTGGACACCAGCCATGCGATAAAAATTTGGTGGGTTTGGACACCAGACATGCTATAAAAATTTGGTGGGACTTGATCAAGTTAACTTGGATCAAATATAAAATCAGTTACTTACTCTTTGGGATTTTTTACGGGAAAAAAACCCTCAACTCTTCAAAGATAACAGAGAGTGAGAGAGGCCCTAACATTTCATATTGACGCACAAGTGCCTCTTACCAATTTTTTATCTATTTCTTTTTTCACTGTTTTTGCTCATATCTCAAACTCACACTCAACTTCTGTAATTGTTTCTACAAGAAGTACAAATAATCATCAAAGCTTTGTAAAATCCATTCTTAACTCTGTTATTAGGTGGATGTCAATGGGCGTGGAGCTCGGAAATTGACACAGTGGCATTGGATGCAAGCAACTCGATGGGGCTGTGGAATCCTCCATTGGCTACTCCAGAGTCCTGTCTGAATCGGATGTGTAGAATTTATGAAGTTGGGTTTGGTCAGTATGAGCCTAGCTCATTGTTAATCAGCACCAGAAATACCACATTGGACCTATCTCTATTACTTTCGTACTTCGTTTGATTCCAATTCATAATAATCCTTCTTCATCATATAGCCTCCATGCATGTACAATCAAGGGCGGACCCAGTAAATTTAACTTGAGGGGCTTTATATAAAAAAGAAATTAGGGGAATGGACAAATATAAAAAAATACATATTAGTTAGCAGGGGGTTTTCGAAAAAATTTAACCTTTTTTCAGCTATGGGTGGGGGCTTCAGCCCCCCAGACCCATGAACCTGGGTCCACCCTTGTTACAATACAACCAATGGTGAAGAATGTCAAGATAATAGTAAAGATTGTAATTCTACTTATTTCAAATTTGTGTTTCTAAACTTATAATCTGATCAATGGTTGCAAATCTTTTTCTTTTTTGGTACCAAGTTTAGGGGGCTGGGACCCAAGCCCCCTAGTGGGGGAAGAAGACCTCAAATGAGGTAGCACGGCCCTCGGGTGAGAGAAGTATCTACCCAGGTTCGAACCTAGGACAGGCATGTAAGAATTCGCATCTCTTATCAGTGGCGTAACAGGCAGTTCTTAATGGTTGCAGATCTTATTATGATGGGAAGTGCAACAATAGTAGGAGAAGGTATATGAGATGAAGGAGAAGAAGAGAACGTTCTATCTCACAAGATCTCCCGACATCCTCTATATTACAGTATATAGGAAAAAATAAAAAAAAAGGAGGCCCTCGGGTGTCAATATAAGATGTTTTGGCCCTCCACGGTTTTTGAAGAGTTTAAGGGATTTTTTTCCCTTTAAAAAACCCTACTTTTTTTTTTTTTTTTGTCCTTAAAGGGGCATTCCTTAGCAAGCTTTGGCCACATTGTGTTGGACTTGGTCAAGGCTCAGTTTTTTGGGGCTATTTTTTTTTATTTTATTTTTTATTTTTTTTTATAACGGAGGCTGTCCCAGCCTTTTGGGCAAGAATAATCCCTACGGGCTCAGGGGGAGCCGGAGTAAATTCCCTGTGGCCTCAGTGTGGTAGTGCGGTTTCGAACCCTCAACCTCTAGGTACAAACCGTGGTCCCGGGCTAAATTGGCTACCCTTTGGGTTGTTTTGGGCTATTGAAAATCAATAAAATAATTTTTATTTTTATTTGTGTTTTTTACACATTCCTATTGGGTTCTGACTGTCATGATTCAATCATGCCTTTAAGTCATTGAGATCTAAGATTATAAATAGATGGACAAAATTGAAACTTTATCTTTATTTGACAAAAAAATAAATCGGAGACAAGTGTACATATATTTTAATATAAACCTGATTCTCTTTTGGTTTACTGGGTCATGGTGGGTCTAATGGCCCCACAACCACCCGCATGTGTAATATCTATCGAGTCCAGATCCTTTGATGCATTGACTTAATAAACCCTAAGGTGGCAAATCGTGATCCGAACCGTCAATTTGACCCGGACCTGACCTATATATGACCCGTACAACCTGATCCGCATAAAATATAGGTCGGCCACATGTTAGATTTTTCTAACCCACGGGAAAATGGGTGGGTAAGGGCTGCCTAACTGGTGCAAAGTCTTTTATATTGATATTTATTTTCATGGGAAATGATTAATTATAATATAGGATTTTTTTTTTTTGTAAGAATACAAAGTTTGGATTGTGAGATAGAGAGTGATAAGGGGGGATTGCATTCATTAAGGAAGCAAACAAGCATCGATCTATTTAAGGAAGGGATTCGCCCTACTGAAGTGCCTAAATCTAATTCCATAGTAAGGCAACTAGCTTTCCCGATGTCTTCTATTCAAGAGAAAGCCCAAGAAAAGTGAGGGTAAAGTTATTGGCTAGGTATGGAACTGGACTAATAAGTGTAAAACGATGGGATGTCAGTGAAATGAACATTGGCTAGTCTTTACTTGGCGCAGCGCAGGGCATGTTTGCAACTACGAGATTCAGCTTTTCTCTGCAACTTTCCTCATACATAGCTTAGGATCTCTTGTAGATGTAACTTCTCGCTTCTCCACTCATTCCTTCTAGAGCTTCTCCAAATCCCTTGTATGAAGAAATGATGAAGGACGACAAGGAAGGGTTTAGTGCATAAAACATGAGATCAAGTTGACACGTGTTGGTCCTTTACTAACCTTGTCGTCAAACCATTCCACATATACAAATCTACAACTCACTATCAGTCTAAGGCTTTGATTTTGATAAATCCTGAGTTAAAAGGTGGGAACGCCATGGTGTGGACCAAGTATTGAAATCCAACTGCAAAGTAAACTTTTTTCAAGTACATATGACAACCCAAAGTTTTAACTCCATTGGAGATTGTCCTATTGGTGGATTAATTATTTGATTAAAAAATTAAGATAATGAATATGCATGTAGGATTTGTTTTTCTTTTCTTTTTTTATGCTGAGAATCAATTTGACGGTTGAAATAACTCATGTTGATGTAAAAATTGGGGATATCCCATAAATAGTAAGGATGTTTGTCTTAATGATTGTGAGTTTTAATAGGTGGGGTCTATTGTGGTGTTCAACTCCTTGTACATCACAATTTATAAAAGTCAAAGCCGTACACACAAATAAAAAAACCCAAACTCTATCATTTCTCCATTGACAAGCATGCATGGTAGCACATCAATTACATGGAAAGTTTTCTCATCTTCTTCAATTCGACACTGTTAGTGTGGGTTTGTCTTTTTTCAATAATGTTCTTGTTTTTTTTATAAATTATATTAACTTGTCATTTTTTTTTATCAATTTACATATTTATATATTTATTTGGGTTTAGTTTTATTGCATAATGATTATCATAAAAAGGCTTGACAACCATGCTTAAAGTACAACACATAAGTATGAAATGATAATAACAACAATATCTATAAGGGTCAATTGTCTAAAACTATAGTTACTTTTATAAATATAAGAGATGCTCTTGTGAGACTTACTCCCACAATATTATGAGAGTAGCGGGTGGGCCCCTCACATTTAGGTTGTTGGCATTGGATATGGATATAAGGGCCCCCATCCTTACTCTCATAGTACCGTAAGTAACTCTCATAACAGCATCTTCCTATAAATACCTCCTAGATAAAATTTTCAATGTTCCAAAGTAGTTTACCCTAAGTGGTTAGGTTCCTATCCACATCTAACTACTTCTAATATATTTGGGATGAACATTTGTGTACAATGGTTACGTGGTTAGGTTGACTTCTTAAAAGCCATAGGTTGTGAGTTCGAGTTCGAGCACACTAAAATTGTTTATATATTTAGGCTTAATGTGCGTGGTCTTAAAGTTTACATCCATTTTAGAAATTGATCGGTTATGGATTGGGTCCACCTCTAGGTCTTAAAGTTTACATCCATTTCAGAAATTGATCGGTCATGGATTGAACTCTGCGGTGACCATCGAGTCCCGAGCTAATCTATTAAGTCTCATTAACAAGAACATCTCGTTAGTCATACTTTCATCAAAAGGGTCACTCCAAATCCGAACCGCTCAAAATAAACTCCTCGACAGTATATGAGATTAGGGGTGTACACGGATCGGATTGGTACGGATTGGGCCAAATCCGTCACCAATCCGTTACCTACGGATTGACGAATTTGAAATCCGTCACCAATCCGTGGGGGTTAAAATCCGATCCGATCCGATCCGTGGAGGACCGGATCGGATCGGATTAATCCGTTCAATCCGTTACCTTTTCTTTAGTATAAACAGAGGTGTTGCATTGTTTTTCTTGTCATAGAAATTACACAGAGCAAAACACTTCCATGTGCAGTATAAGACAACAAAAAAAAATTTGAATATACACGAGAACAGAAACAAATAGTGAACAGGCATCAGAGATTGATCTCTACCCCCTTCTCATCCAAAATGTAAACTGTCCTTTCAGGTTCATTGTAAAACTCCCAAATCAAGAAAACGCAAGATTCAACTCCGATTTCAAAGATTATGGACAGTGACTTGGCAATAATTGAAAAATTACTGCGTTTTCAACATCATAATTTTTGCGTTTTCTCCGATTTCAGAGATCAACATCATAATTCCCTCACCTCTTTCAGCACAGCAAGATTCAACTCCGATTTCAGCAGCGATTCCTCTGCGCTCTCTCTCACAACCTCCGCCTTCATCTTCTTCCCATCAAACCCAATCTTCATATACGAAACCGCAGTCTTCACCTTCGAATCAATCCTCACCGCCCGCGTCTGCACCTTCTCCTCATTCATCACAAAAACCATCTCCTCCCCAAAACTGTCCTCCCCCACCTTCCCCATGAATGCAGCCCGTTCGCCGAGCCGCACATGAAGAAAACACGAGAGAGAGAGAGAGAGAGAGAGAGAGAGAGAGAAGGGTCTTCTCACTGGCGACTAGGGTTTGGGAGATGAATGATGAGAGGGAAAGTGATTTGGGCATTTTGGCCTTATGGCCTTATGGGGGATAAAAATCTGTTTACATTTGGCCCCTTAATTTAATTTTATTTTATATTTAGATATTTTAATTTATATCTACACCCCTTAAATTTTATTTTATTTATATTTAATGTCAACGGATCGGATCGGATCGAATCCGCGGATTGAGAATGAATTCCGCCACCGATCCGTTGCTAACGGATTACAGGATTTTCAATCCGTCACCAATCCGTTAGCTTTCGGATCGGATTAAAATCCGCGGATCGGATCGGATTCACGGATTCACGGATTTTTTGTACACCCCTATATGAGATGTCTATACATCTTAATCCAACTGTTAATCATTTTATTAAAAATATGATTATCACAATCTTACACGTCTCACTAATCATATAATTATTTTCATGGCCAATCTTACAGTGGCGGCACCCAAAAAAAAAACAAAAAAAAATGGCACTAAGCCCACTGGCGTGCTGTCGTGGAGCGGACCGCTCCACATCAAAAACCCTTCCTACTTCCTACCAAATTCCAAATCAGAAAACGAAAAACCCCCGACACTCGTCGCGCCCGTTTTTTCCCTTCCACAACTTTCGATCCGAAACGCGACAATGCAAAACCCTAACAAGACCGCATAAACCCTCATCCACAAATCCATCCGTTCATGGATATCGTCTCCTCTTCATGGCGCTTCTTGCATGTCCTCCACGCATCCATCTCCTCCCCTCCTCCTCCTTCCACGCCGCCTCCAATCGCCGCCGCTTCTCTCCTGCCGGAGCTCGATCTGCTGCGCCGAACGGCTTGTCGGTGTCGGCATCGGACCGCCGAGAGGCGAACGATGTGGCGTTGGTGTGGTTCAAGCACGATCTGCGGATCGACGATCATCCTGGCCTTGTTGCAGCATCTCGGTATCGGACGGTCGTTCCGGTCTATGTCTTGGATCACCGGATTCTCTCTCGTAACACACGCAAACCTACCCCTTTCTCTCTCTCTCTCGATCGATATGTTTGCATTTGTTTTTTGATTTGTATCGTGTAATGTGGAATGATCAGAATCGAATTTCTCAATTCTAGTGTTTGTGTTGATTTCTCTTGCGTTTGGAACGAACTAGATCATGAAATTGTGAGTGTTAGGAAATGTACCTCGTTTTCTTGAAAACATGGAATCTAGGGTTAGGAAATGTACCAATTTTTTACAAAATAAGCATAATTGATGTGTGTGTATCTTCGTCTGTTTGAACGATGCTGTTAACAAAAAATTACTTGCAAATGTTGACTCATGCAATCATTTTATTATAGCTTGTACATTGATGGCTGAAATACTGGTAGATGATGATGCCATTTGAGCTTTTCCTGTAGATGGAGAGGGTTGAGAAGGGTTTGATTTTGTTTCAGCTTCATGTTATTGCCTTCTCTGGATTGGATCCTAGCTGCTATATGATCACATCTCAGGCTGACACTTAATTTGTTAGCTAGCTGATTAGTAGCTAGAAGCCCAGAATTGAATATGCTTGGTGCAGCTTATGTCCATAGGGGTCATTGAACTCTTTTCAAATATATGAATTTGTAGTACAGAGGTTTCTATCCTGTCTTACCGTAGATATGGTGCTGATATCGACTGAAACTTTATTTAACATGGTTGGGCTCACCTTTGTTTGATCCAACTCGCTCCTATCATGTGCCTCTCTATTATATACATTGGTCCAAATTGCACTTCATTCAGAATGACATGCACCTTTGGATTGAATCGATTGATCATGTGTGAAATATAATGCTATGTTTCTAGCCATGATCAATCAAACAAGCGTTCGGCTCTTTCTGAAGTGAAAGTTAAGCCAATCAGAGAGGAATCTGCATGACATGAGTGAGTTTGATCATGCAAAGGTGAGCCCTTGGAATGTTAAATTAAGTAGAGCGTTGCCCTAGTACCATATTGATGGCAGGCAGCATGAGATCATCTCAGAGGCGGACCCAGGATTTTCATTTAGGTGGGGCTAAACCTTTGCTAGAATTTTTTCATATCAACAATAACAAAAGAAAAAATGTATTCCATGTAAATAGACACAAAATATTTAACTATATCAACTTAATACTTTCTTATTTGAAATGAGGAGTATTCATTTCTCCAAAATTTACAGTATAAGAGAGTATACTGAAAACAAAAAGTCTCCCAAAAAAATGAGGGCAAACCCCAAAAAATTCGGGATCAACCCGAAGAAAGAAGTACATATTAATGATTGGACATCAACTAACATACACTTCTTTCATCAAAAGTCATCTCAACCCCAAAACAAAGTTTTTTACAATTGCCCTCTACGGTTCTTCATGTTTTGAAAGCGTTGCATGATCGTCTCATCATCAATCCTATTGAATATGTCCTTTTCGATATACACAAGCAAACAATCATTCATCCACTCATCTTCCATTCGATTGCGCAGTCGATTCTTAACGATTTTCATAGCAGAAAATACCCTCTCAACAGTAGCAGTGGCAACTGGTAGGGTTAGTGCTAATTTCAAGAGCAAATAAATTAAAGGATATGCAATGTCCCTTTTTGTTTCAACCATCTTCTGTGCAAGGCCGTTAATTCCTTTCACTCCAAAAAACTTACTATTAGTGCGCATATCAATGATATAAGTTGAAAGCTGACTATCAAGTCTCACCCGATCTAAGTCCGAAAAATCATTTGGATATATAATTGAGAGAGCCGGATCAATTTTTCCTTATCGAAAGCAGAGAATGAATCACTTGGATCCAAGCAAGCCACACAAAGAAGTAACTCGGTATTCACCACATTAAAGCGGCGGTTGAGCTCTTGAAGTTGCAAATCAATAGTAGCATAGAATATGTCAACTCGAAAATGATGGAGGTTTGTCAATTCAGCTTTACGTCGTGATCGCTTTCGTCCAACAAACATATCATTCATATTGGGAATGATGATTTCATTTTTATCACAAAATGAATGGACTTCAAATAGGAGAGAATCCCACCCATTGTCTCTCATCATTTGCAGTCGTTGCTTCGACACTCTCACTAGTTCCATGGCAGTGATAATATTTTGATCTTTTCGCTGCAATAACTTTGATAATTCATTGGTGATCCCCAATATATCTCTCATCAAATGCAATTTAAATGCAAAATCAAAATCATCCAATACACTCAATAAGTTAATGGCAGAGCCCTTGTGTTCACTCGTATTATCATCTGAGATAATTTCAAGCACATCAACCACTGAGGAGAACATGAGTAGCAGGTTAATTAATGTATCATGATGCGAGCCCCAACGTGTATCTCCCGGCCTCTTGAGGCTAGTCTTCTGATTCAAACCCCGTCCACTTTCAAGTTCGCCCGATTCGAGAGCATCAACGACTTTAGCAGCCTGTATATTTTGGAGCATGTCGTGACGTTTGCAAGAGCCTCCAACGACATTCAACACCATAGAAACCGACTCAAAGAAAGCGTCAATTAAATTGTTATCTTTTGCAACAGCAACGAGTGTCAACTGAAGCTGATGTGCAAAACAATGAACATAGAATGCGGTGGGATTCTCATTCTGAATGAGCCTTTGCAGTCCATTAAGCTCACCCTTCATATTAGCAGCCCCATCATAACCTTGCCCACGCAAACTTGACATGCTCAATCCATGCCTGGAAAATATCGCTTCGATGGCCAGCTTAAGTGATTGAGCTTTAGTGTCTGCAACATGTTCTATGGCTAAAAACCGCTCAATCACACATCCCCACTTATCCACATAGCGTATAACAACTGCCATTTGCTCTTTGATAGAGATGTCCCTAGATTCGTCCACCAAAAGAGAAAATGGTGCATCTCCAAGCTCGGAAATGATAGCTTGAGTGGTTTCTATGGCAGCCGCATTCACAATATCTTTTTGAATCTTAGGGGAGGTCAATTTTAGATTCTCAGGAGCATTTTCCAATACAACCCTTTTAATAGCTTCATTTTGATTGGCAAGTACTTGCAAAAGCTCAAGGAAGTTACCCATATTGTTTGAATCTTCAGATTCATCATGGCCACGAAAAGGCAATCCTTGGCGCAGAAGAAATCTAACAGAAGCAAGTGTTGCCTTCAAACGGATTCGATAATCTGTTCGAGCTTGACTTGATTGCTTGACAATAATCGTCTCAATGTGTTGCTCTTGATTTAATAAGTTCTGACACTTCTCATATGCTTGATTATGAACACTATTCGGTCCTCCCATATGATTTTCAATTCTTTCTTTTTTCCTCCAACTTTTAAATCCTTGAGTTATAAAAGCATCATAACGTGTTTCCTCACCAAAAAGATAACAACACATGCAGAATGCAGCATCTTTTTCTATGTTGTACTCCAACCAACTGCCGTAATCCTTAAACCAAGAAGGATTAAATCGCCTCTTATCTTGTCCACACCCTGTATAAGGAAACTTATGGTCACGAGGCTGACAAGGGCCCTTTTGTAGATATGCTCTTCGGACTTGGTCCCTATCCATAGGATGATAACTTGAGATTGGGTTCCGTAACCCAGGATCTGCGGGAAGATCAGTCAAGTTAACCTCTACACGCCCTTTCTTTGAGGATGATGGCATTTCATCATTCTTTGGAGTCGGAGACGGTGGATTGGTACTTGATTGTTTTTTGTAATATTTTTCCATATCTGAGTCAAAGATAAGGTCAATTACATCAAAATCATCGCCAATCACCAATAATCACCATTTATAGCATAGGTTAAAAACATGATTTTAAATAATTTCTTCTTTTTATAAGGAATCCTACTACTAATATTTTCTAGTTGTTTTAAAGAAGTTAAAATTGGTCTTAATTGGTCACTAATTCATAGCTCACCCTATTCATCCCCCCTCTAGGGTAAGGATCATAGACTTTCAAGACAATGTGCTTTATTATATGATGATGTCGTTGATTCACAGAAGCTAGTGAAAGACAATGTGCCTTAATATATGACGACGTTGTTGCTTCACAAAATCTAATGTAAAGAAGTGTTAATGTAAATATGTAACGACGTCGTCGCACCACATAATCTAATGTGAAAATTGATGTGCTAATCTGTGACGACGTCGTTGCACCACAGAATACTAGAGCCCAAATGAGACTAACAAAACACTCCAATAAGCTCCAATAAACAATGCATCTCTACCACCAAATACAAAAAATAAAAAATAAAAAGTAAAAACCAAAACCCAAACCCAAACCCAAAGAATGCAGATAGAGACAAAAAACATACCACAGCAAACCAATATCCCACACAATCCATTTCCATCCAATCCAAATCCCCCCACCGGCCCCACCTTCCCAACAAACAAAAATGAGAGATGTAAAAGATGGGTCTTTTAAAGAAGATCATCAAATGAGAAAGATGGGTTTTTTTTTTTTTTTGTCGTATCATACTTCCAATGAGATAGTTAGAGATGCCTTCAAAAAATACCTGTTTTGCAAACACTTCTTTTGGTGAACATTACTCCTTCAAAATTAATAGGCATATGGAAAGAAACAAAAACCATGAGTACAGGAGAGAAGTTCATCTATAGGGCATTCATAAAATTTCATCAGCTAACCTTGAATTCTAATATATCAAGGCACACATTTGATCTTCTTTTTTTCCAAATCATAATTCCCATATTCTTCCATCATTTTAGTTTAAAAGTTCATCCTCTCATATAGCTGAATGAACCCTTTTTTAAAAAAAGAGTGAACAATTCTTCAAACATTATAATCTTTCGCTTTGTATGTTCACTCTAACGATCACAAACCAAAACATCAAACCCAACAAAACCTTCAACTAAAAATGGAAATGGCAAGTGTGGTGGACCAATAAGTGAGCTGTCCACAGGGGAAAACCAAACCATTGGAAAGGGTTCGTTCGGGGAACGCCTGGGTTCCATGAAACTATGGCCAACACACCATTAGTTTATGCAAATGTGGAAACTCAATCCCTTGACCCAAACTATTGAAAGTGTTCGTTCGGGAACGCCTGGGTTCCATGAAACTGTCGCCAACAACCAGTAGTTTCTGCAGAATGTGGAAACTCAATCTCTTGACCAACCCCCCCCCCCCCCCCCCCCCCCCCCCCCCCCCCCGGGTTTCTGGCAGAATGTGGAAACTCAATCTCTGTGACACAACACACCACCCCCCCCCCCCCCCCCCCCCCCCTCTCCCAAATCTGAGAATTCCACTAATTGTAGGAAAATGTTATTGTCATTTTAGCACTTTCAGTTTGCTTCTCCAGAAAGAAAAAAAGGAAAAAATATCTATCTGTTTTTCCAATTGTGTCTGTAACACAAACAGATCCGAAAGAAAGCCAAACAAACATTTTTACATTATTGAGGGTGAGGAAAACAATTCTACTGAATGGAAGAAAAAACACATCACTATGAAACTTCAACTGAATGGAAAAGAAAAAATAAAAATAAAAAAAACCCAGCTAAACCAATAAAAGCCCTAGTCAACTAACAATTTATCAAAGTAGAAAACTTTCTGATTCTTCCTCCCTACATCTTAAGATCAGACGGCTAAAAAGGGACCAGGTCGAGGAGTGTATGAAACTTCAACTGAATGGAAAAGAAAAAATAAAAAAAAAAACCCAGCCCAACCAATGAAAAGCCCTAGTCAACTAACAATTTATCAAAGTAGAAAACTTTCTGATTCTTCCTCCCTACATCTTAAGATCAGACGGATAAAAAGGGACCAGGTCAAGGAGTCTTAGTGACAAATCTTCTGAATGTTGCATGACTCCAGTAGTTGACTCAGAGTTGAGTCTTTCAATTTTGGAGTATTTAGCTGAATTGGAGGCCAATGCCGCAAGGCTGGTGATCTCTGGACAGTAGGATTCTTCCAGTTGGATAAGTTCTGCTTCTGTAGATGATGATTTAAAATGAGATTCTCAAGCTCTGTTTATATGCAGCATGTCACCCAATGTTCTTCCCAAATATCTGATGGAAAAACTGCTCTCCAATGTCTCTTTCATTGAGTGATTCACTGGCAGATTTTTCTTAAATTTGTCTTTTTTTATGTAGGACATTCCTCTTATTAATTTGATCTGATAAACACTATGTCCATAAGTCAATATTCTTCTTCTTGAACATCCTAAGTTTCATTCAACAGTCTTCCTCCATGTATAAAACACTCCCCACAAAAACCCCCAAAACGCCAAGAGAAGAAACAGCTATCCATAAACCATTCAAATTTCAACGATTACCAAATCAAACAAAATAGAAATACAGAATGCAACACAAGGGACGTCTCGATTCCAATTTCATTCCATTGGTCCATCAATATCAAAATAAACCAAGCATATCATCATCGTCATCAATTAATCCTATGTTCTATAATAGTCAAAAGGGAACAACACCTTTTTTTTCATTTTTAATAGAACAGGGCACAACAAAGGGCATTGAAATCAATCAAATCATCACTTTAAAAGAAAAAAGAAAACTAAAACATAAACCCTAATGTGCAAAGGAGGAAGAGAGGAAACTACACAAACCCTAGCCAGAGAGGGAGGGGGAGAGAGAAGCTACAGAGAGAAGGATAGAGAGTTACCTGGTCCTGAACAGTTGAAGCCTCAAGCCTCGAAGGAAGAGGGTAAGTCGGAACTTGAAAGAGCAGAAGAGTGAAACTGTGAAAGAGCCTAAGAGGGAATGTCGACAGAGCCTCTGGAAAATTTTCTTCTTGCATTTTTGACCTGGGGCAAGTTTTCTTTTTTATATGGGGCATGGGCCAAGGCCCAATGCCATTTAACAAGGAATTTGGGTTTTGACCTGGGGCGACCGCCCCAGGTCTTATAAACATGGGTCCGCCTCTGGATCATCTCTTTCTAATAAGCTAGCCAATTAACTGAAAATGTAGGTTTATTTTCGTCTTGTGTCATGTGCACATTCTGGTTTTGAGGTCACTTGACATTCACTGCCTCAAGAAATCGGGTTTCTTTGGTCCTTTTGAATGGTCAAACAGACCACGTGCAATAAATTTTTTTGTGTGGACACTTTAATATAATAGGTGATAAATTTCATCTGCAGAGTAAGTTGATGCTTGATTTCACTCTACATATCGTCACAGTCATTTCTTGTCTAGCCACCGGATTAGCTGCCAGGAGACTGTCATCTTTATCAGGGGAGCTGACCACTAAAACCTTGTACCTTTCTTATGAAGGAGGGAATCCTTGAGACCTTAACCAACACACCTAGCATTTTTTGCAATTTCCACATTGTCATTAGTAATTGCCATACTAACTTGTTATTTCTCAGCTGATACATCTATTTTTTATTTATTTTTATCTTAATATACATATCTGTGAATTGAGAAACAGAATTCATGTGGCCGACTCCTAACATAGTTAGGACAAGGCTTTGATGACGATGATGATACATATATGTGAATGAATTGAATACTATGCAGGCTTTCCAGATGAGATGCTAGAACTGGTTCTCTTTGCCTTGGAGTATTTAAGAAAGTCGCTGAGGGATCAAGGATCGGATCTGCTGATTAAGTTTGGCAATGCGGAACATGTCATACTGAAACTTGTGAAAGAGGTCATTAAACATTGGCTTCTTCTAATCTTTAAACCTGAACAACTATAAATCCATGCAAGCAAGCTGTTATATTGTCTATACATAAGCAGTACTTCAAAGACATCAGTCCCCTGGTTGAACTCATCGCTAAGATTGCAACAGGTAAAAGCTACACATATATTTGCAGAGGAGGAGGTAGAGTATGATCTTTGCACGATCATCAGCATCGTTCAAGAATCTCTATCATGTGTGCCTTTTCCATGGGGAAGCCCTCACCTTGTGTTCTGGAAAACTGCATTTTATGATATAAAGGTAGTTCATTTCAATCATTTTTATGTAGTTTACTGATGCTATCACATCCTTGAATAACTAACTGCAATACACATGCATGCCTGTGCAGGACTTGAAGGAGCTACCTGAATCATACCGTGATTTTCAAAAGTTAAAATTCCCTTTGACCACTCCACTTGCATCCCCAGCCTTACCCGGGCTGGATATCACATGTGACAGAGGCATGCTTTTGTTGCTTCCTGCTAGTTTTTAAAATGAAATCTGTTATCCTACTTTGTTGTTGGTATCATGTAATGGTAAGAGGAAATTATAGTAATGTTGTCTTGATTCTTTTTCTTTCAGGTACTCTGCCAGCATTTGACGATGTCAAGAGATACATGGATGGGAATACATCCAAATTAGAGAGTTGGACCTCAATAAAGGCAATGTCACCTAAAACCATTTTCTGGAAAGACAGCATCTATCAAGTCAAAATGCCAAGCGTCCAAGTTGAAGGCTCTGAGGAATCCAACTCAGGCAAAAGTAATCAAGCTTCCAAAAACATGCAAAGGAAAAGACTCGAGAAATCTGTTTTTATATCAAGGAGTGGAAATCTAGTGGGTGGTGGGACAGATGTTGTCTTGAATGCATTAGCTGCTTATTTGAGATATCTGGAGGGGACAGCTAGAGATGACTGGCAGGAGTATGTAATGACCTTTGTTCATTTGGTATCTGTCCATACTTTTAGTTTATTCGGTTATAATCTTTGTTTGAGATGGATGCTTCATATCAGGTTGATATGGTGTTTGACAACTATTCTGAGATTTTTTCTGAAAGATATAAAGAAAAATTTCCCCTTTTTTCTGTTTCCTTTTCTTGATAGTGAAGAAATAAAGATCATGAATTTTGATTGTCTTCCTTTGCAGTGGTAAGACATGCACTCCATTGTGGAGGATAGGGCTCAGTTTATACCTGTCTAGGTCATGCCTGTAAACAATGTAGGGTGTCGCTGTGCCACTAGGACAGCACAAAAAAGAAAAAGGATAAGTTAGAGAAACTTAGAGAAATGGATAAATTTGGGACAACTGATTACTGAATGCATTTTTAAATTGAATGAGACCTAGTTATGTGCTTAGGTAACTGCTAATATTTGTGGACATTTCATTCATCAGCTATTTTAACAAAAAACAGCACAGCTTTTGCACATGGATTAGTCTAATGATGTAATTTACAAAAGTTTTACATTGGAGTAGACACTGGCCTTATTAAGGTTGATGGGGTATTAGTGTTTCTTCACCAATTCTCATTCAACTAGATGGCAGAACTCATACTTCGACTCAAATGTCTGGTTTCACTAAATTCTGTCGCCTCACTGGGATGTCACATTGGATGGAGGCTGATTTATTTTCTATAGAGGATTAGAGGTTCGTCCTATTTTGTGATTAATACACTTAATTATTTTCCAAAAAAAGAAAAATTCAAGCAATTGGTACGGGTAGGATTCTTTTTTTCTGTTGTTGGGTGTTTCTATTTTAAGAGGTTATCTAGTGATCTAGGAAAACTCTTAAGATAATAATACTTTGTGGGTTTTTTGGGAGGCTTTGGAGAGAAACAAGGACTAGGCGAGGCGTACAACAGGAACAACTTTATATATGGGTTTTTGCAATACATATTTTTATTCCTTTTTTTTCATGAATTGCTACATAAACTTCAGGTAACACACCTAAACCATCCAATGGTGACATTTGGATCTAAAGAAAATGCCACGAGTTTATTATTGCTAGTATCTTTGATATCTTTAACATATTCAACTATTTATACATATATCCATTATGATATATTAATATCTGTCATCTATGCTTTTCAAATGAATATGACTATACCATGATTTTATTTGTCATTGTATCGATGCTTCGGACGGAAAATAGATACAATTAATAGCTAATATTTTTATTTTAGTTTTTAGTTTTTTATTCTTTATTATTTAAAAATAAAATCCTACAATTCATAATATACTTCATTATTCAATTCGATTCGACCCTTTGAATGATCTGTGATATGAGTTCAATTTTGTTATATTTATTGTTAAACTGTTATCTTAAAAGAAAAAAAAAAATCTTATCATTAATCTAGAAGAATCCAACTGAAAAGGTAGATACCTCTCTTAAAGTTCAAAAATTGCGTAGATACAAAAGTGTGTCTAATTGGATGTACAATGATCATGATGCTAGCCTGCCTATGTTATTGCTCATGGGTACTTGGGTATGTGATAATTAAATTCATACTCAATAGAATGACTTAGCAACAGTTTTACACTAGAAAAATCTAGCATTAGAACTTAAAACTTCTAAAAGAACAAGTTAATGTAACATTTAATGGTTATGGAAATTATTTTCATGTTCAGTATGGAATAGAGCATATAATCTACTTCATGGTTTAGTTACTTTTCTTGAAGGACTATCTACAGATATGCACGTTTTCCCCTATGGGAGTCCCACATACGAATCATTCAGGGTTTTGGATCCCTGCCATTCATATACAGCTGACAACTGCCATGAATGGCTGGCATTAAAAATCCTGCACAGCACTCTTGTGGGACTTCTGCATGGGGAGAAAGCGCCCACAGTTCTTATGTGCATTGCTATCACTAAGAATTTTGAAGGAATGACCTGGATCTAGTAAGATGCCTTCAAGTCTCCTCCTCTCATATCAAAGCCAGTGCCAATACAGTAGCTGACTGCCTTGCCAAAGGAGTGTCTCGCCCAAACTCGCTTCTGAATTTCTTCGCTTTGTGATTATGTTAGTTTTCTCTTTGGGGTTCGGGCTTGGGCTCTGACTGTGTGGGTCTCTTACTTTTTCTTGCTAGCCTTTTTGTTACAGTATACTATTCTTATACTGTATAGCTTCTTTATTACGAATATGGCCATCATTTCAAAAAAAAAAAAAAAAGATGTAGAACCGGGTCAATTTCAAGCATATATAAGTCAATTTATATTTCTCAAATCTAGACTTCGTTTTTTTTTTTTCCTGCTTGTTATCATGACAGGGTACATGAGAAATTGCATAATGCTGAAAGTAGGAAAGGTGCTTCATTCGGTGCTCTATTTGGGTGTGCCCTTTATCTTGGCATTATATCCAGGAGGAGAGTACATTATGAAGCTATCAAATACGAGAGAGAGCGTAATGCTGGCTTCCTATCTCCATTTGGATACTCGGCAGCGACTGTTGCTGCGGCGGTTGATGGTGTTAACTCAATGGAGGTAGGTGTTGATAAACACCTTGAAGGCATGCGTTATGTTCTAGATTCATTGTCAATTTCATGCTTCATTGATCTGTTGTTCTTCATAGTTTTTTTTTTTTTACTTTCATTTAACACTGCGACTGATCAATTGTGGCAGTGGTATTGGCTTTTGGCCTTAAAGTGCCAAACAAAAAATGAAGGGAGGTATTCTCCTAGGATATGGAGATGGAAAGGTTATCTGATCCAGGTACTCTTTGATGCTACTCCGCGAAATTTATGCTTCAAGTATCTTTTCTTAATCCAATAGACCTTGTGAGGAGCATTTTATCTTGTCCTCTCAAATGAGTGCGTGCAACTTTGTTCTGTTTTCCTTTTCTTGCATCATGTACACGAATTTTTCCGTAGTCTGCTATCCTAGTCACTGCCTCTGCATGGCTTCACTCAAAATAGAGCTCATGACTGTTAGGACCTACTTGGTCTCATAACAATAATCTGAAATTGCCATGGCTGATATATGCAGACAGGATATCATCTCGGGTAGTTTCTGTTGGGTTTCTTTTCCCAAGTTTTGCAACAAGTCCTTCACATTTAGGTTTTTCTTTTAATTGAACTTCACCTGAATTTGTTCTATTTTCAGTACACAGTTGTTGGCCATCAAGGTCCTGCTGTTCTTCTTGTCCATGGTTTTGGTGCGTTTTTGGAGCACTATCGTGACAACATCTCTGGTATAGCTGATGATGGAAACCAGGTTTGGGCAATTACGCTCTTAGGGTTTGGAAAATCGGAAAAGCCTAATATTATATATACAGAACTTGTGTGGGCAGAACTGTTGAGAGATTTTATTGTTGATGTTGTGGGTGAGCCAGTCCATCTCATTGGCAACTCAATTGGTGGTATGTCATCACGTTTTTTGTTCAGCCAAATTTCTCCATTCCTTAGTAATTAATGTTTAAAATATCAACTTGGTCACATTTTTTTCTCATTATAAATTATGATTCTATCTTTTTTTTTTTATAACCTAACAACATTTTATAAATTATGATTCTATCTTTTTCCTCTATAATTTTGCCCTTTTTGCTAGGCTATTTTGTTGCTCTTGTCGCTGGTTTTTGGCCTGGTCTGGTGAAGTCTGTAGTTCTCATCAATACAGCTGGCTCAGTCATTCCAGGCTATTCTTCTGTCCAATTAGCTGAAGTAGGTCAATTATTCCTTATAAATTCTTTAACTGCACTATGATATGTCTTTTCATTTTCTTTTAAGGAGCATTGCTTCTTTACTCTACTCAGTCAGTCCTATAAATCAGGAGATTTCTTTGAAATAAATTTCTCCAAAGCTAGAAAGGATGGGTATAGCATATAATAACATCTGTCCCGGGCACTAGCTCGGCTGGTTAGGGACACCAAATGACCCAATTAAGGGGCAAGAGTGTGCGAGTTTTGATTCCTTCCTAGCAAAATGCTATAAAAGTTGGTACTTTTTTTTTTTTTAATTTTTATAATTTACTTTCTTTCAAATAGACCATACATATTCCTTGCCGTTGATTTCAATATCGTTTTGCATGGCTTTTTGGCATTATATTATAGCTGTAAAGAGCGTCTTTATTTAAGAAGCTGATGGAACATGTTTCAGGGAAGCCAAACTTCAGGAATTGCATGGTTGGGTGCTCGGATCTTATTGCTTTACTTGAGGTCTAGAGCAAGGAGCATACTGAAAAATTGTTACCCAACTGTAAGCAAGCCTCCAACTCTGCTGTTTGATGTACTTGCTTCCACTTGTTGCATATAATAGCATTCTGATGGTAGGGAGATGGGCTGGGTGTTTAAATGTTGTCTTGCAGAATGCAGACCGAGTTGATGATTGGCTTGTCAACGAAATTCTGAGGGCAGTATCCTTTAGGATTGCAATCCATTTGTTTGGAGATGTTTCCAACTTGTTCTGCAGGTTTCCATATAGGTGTGGATGTTCCTAGTCCTAATGTGGAGAATGTTCTTCTATGAGTGGACTGCATGTGCATTCCAGCTCTATGGGGTCTACCTGGGCCTACCTTTGATGCTCTTCTCACCTATGATCTGTCGTCATGACAAATTTTACATTCATCGAACCTTCACTCACCAAGGATTGAATCTCAAAAAAAATCTTATGGTTAAAACGCCATGAAACTTTTAAGCCGGTCAAATCAAGGGCTAGGATAATTTGGTGGAGCTATTTTTTGGCTTCCCCTTGTCCATAAGGGGACCTTACCATCTGCATTGACATGTATCTAAGTGGCTCGCATGAGCTAGACTTCATATTAGCAATATGCATTCTTGTAGGAGAAAATTGTCCGTCCTAATATAATCTGCATGTTTTCATAATTAGAAAACACTATTCAATGTTCATCTCATATCATGGTCATTTTTATTTGAGCCAAGCATGCCATACAGATTCTGGCTCATCTTTCAGTGATCAAATTGTTCTGGCGGGATCCACTTTGCTTGGTGAATGGTGACATGCAGTGAACTGCCTCACTAGACGAGTATAGCTATCTAATGTTGGTTTTTCAATGGAGAATTGACAAAGAAATAAAAGCAATGCTATTTCCAAACTCAAATGCAGGAAACTGAGTAGTAATATGATGGGGCTCTTCTTTGAAGGGGAAATCTTCTCCATTACCATCCATTGTGGCTCACACCAGATGCATAACCTCGATCACTGAAAGACAAGCCTATTTGTATGGAGATACATGCGGAACAATGTGAATAAACCTTTAGTAGCAACGGTGCAATTATTGTAATTACATGGTATTCATTGTATTCTCGTTGGTTGTTTTGTTCGAAATGGAATACCACGTGCATGCACATTTTGTGTGCAAATTTCTTGACTTGTGTTGCAGTCGTATGATCCTGGTGTACTGGTAGTCCTAGAATGTGTATTTGGCTTCAACCTTTCGATCCCAATTAATTATCTATTGGACACATTTGGAGGAAAGGTCTTGGTCATACAAGTAAGTTAAATAAAACTGTGCTTTCACAGAGTTGTTTTCTGCTACCAAATGACAGTTGCTGGCATTTTTTCTCAACATGCAGGGAATGAAAGACCCACTTTCGAAATCCAATTTAAAACTGTCCCTGCTTAAGGAGCATTGTAGCAGCGTCATGATCAGAGAGTTGGATGCTGGTGAGGACGGTGACACTTCAAATACAAATTTGCAAAAAAGAGAAAAAATTTATTGCTTCTACTTGCATCAACTTTGGTTCAGAAGAAAATAAGATGTTCTTTGTTTTCATTATTTGTGTTGTTTTTTCAGGACATTGCCCCCATGATGAGTGGCCAGAGAAAGTAAATTCTATTATATGCGAATGGACGAGGACAACTGAAAGTAACCTTCAACCTGTTGAGAGTTGAGACCATCTAATTGTGATATAGTATCATTTTACTGTTGGATTAGCAATAGAACTTCCAAGAAACAGGATATAGGAAAAACAAGAAAGGCAGATGGAGCAGGGAGCCTGTAAAAACATTGGATTTATATGGGAAGCTTGTAATGAAGATGAGATTTTGATCGCAAGCACATGGATGTGGGTCTCATCTCTGATATGGCCCACAGATACTCTCAAATTTAATCATTGATCTTCTAAGAGTTTGGCTGGAGGAAGGAATTCAATATTTCAAATAAACGTGGCTTCCTGGTTTCTTATTAGGACTTGTGCACATGTATAAATTGCTTAATGGCAGATCTGCAAATGGGGTTATCTTCTAGCACAGTGAAAAGGTGCACTGGACACTGCTGACTTGGAACAGTCTTTTATGGCTTTCATGTATTCTCTACATACAAAATGGGCATGCACTGAATTGGCAGCAATTCTAATTTCAGTCCTAATGTCACTTTTTCTTTGATTAGCCGATCAATTGATGACCCTGATACTGTCTCAACTGCTCAACTACCTCAAATCGTATATAGGAGCAATTGCTTTTAATATTGTGTGCGCTTGGATCCTCCATATCGCAAGGTACCAGCAATAAATTATTTATTTTCAATTTTCAGTTCTCCATGTCATTTCTGAATTTATTTACTGTCAGACTGCGGGCCACCGATCAAAGGGTTAGGATCCTCCCAACCACTCAGCTCTGCCTGTATGGACTATGTTAATGCACCATTCATGTATTCTTATTGGTGAATGATATTAATCACAAAATCATTAGAATACATCAATAAATGAAAGGGAGACCAAAGCCCCAGAAAGTGAAAGTGGAAAAAAGCATAAAAAAGAAGAATAAGAGCCATCAATCAGGGATCTTGCTGCTGGAGTCCCCACTTTGGTTGGAAAAAAAGTGAGGAAATGCCAATTTTGAGGACATTTCACATGTTCATTTCTTTACAAAGGCTGCTGGTGTTGGGCACGATGCCACCACCACAGTATCTTAGAACACCATCGCCAACAAAATCCTTCAACAAATCTGCCGGGTCCTTTGCCCCGCCATGCTGCAGGAATTTACTTCTGAGAGCAGAACCAGTTGTAAAGGATAGCGGATTCTCCACAAACAAATCCTGCCATATGGTTGCTGCAAAACATCTCGCGTACAGGTAACTGTAATAACCTACACCAACCCATCCCAAGTTTGGAGAAACCCAACAATAATAATCAGTATTAAAAGGATAGCTCACTTCATGGATAAGGGTAACAACCAGAGCATTAAAGACAAACATGATTCAAGACAAGAACCCCTTGACAGAAATAGAGTGTACCTGCACCATAATTTACAAGATGACTGAATCGAGTGTGCCAATGAGTTCCCTCTACATGGTTCCAACAGGTGTGCTGTCTTTTCAAGTCGGCCACGACCGAAACTGTGTCCATTGGTGTCGATGGTTGTTCACAAAAAAGTGTTTGGTCGATCAATGAGTAAAGAATCTGAAGCGCAAGCAAAGCAAGCAACAGTCGTTATGGTACATGAAGTTTGGGGTGGGGGTTTTCAGGGAACAAATCTGAATGAAAAGAAAAGGCATGAAAATGTGGTGATGGATTGAGTGATCCTATCACATCTAAATGAGCCACGAGCCTTTGGAACAAGCCCCCTGCCTGTCTACTTGCAAACTAGATGACACACTGACCATCAATCCACTTTTTTCTTTAAAAGAGTGTTTGGTTCGACCATTTTTTCTTTTTTCTTTTTTTTTTTTCGGGTTAAGGGCTCAACCAGTTTATAAGGTGCCATGACCTGCCTTTTTGCCTTCTTATGCTAGCTTGACACTAAATGCAGGCATGCTTGGAACACATTGATGTCCACACCAAACAAAGTCAGCCAACAAAAATGATGGATAGTCAGAATAAACGACCTTTGTCCAACACAAAAACATATGCAATTATGATGTTTCATAACAAGCAGCTAGGTGAAAATTTTGTTTCATTTGTAAATAGGAACTCAATTCAACTTTGACTTGTAAAAGAAAGGACATCAAAATCTTTGTGAACTGGAACTGAATTCCAATGTTGTGCTCATCACTTTTCTCATGAACTGATCTATTCATTTATAATAAAGCTAAGGGGATTGGAGCATAGCTATTTCATTAAATGAAGAATGAGACACAAGCTGCAGACCCTTACCTGACGCTGCAGCTCTGTTGCTGCAAACATCCTTCTGGCCCCATTCATTGACTCCACGAGTTTTTCAGGTATCACTTCACCAGTAGAGTAATGTCTAGCAAACATCCTTAAAACTCGATAATCCCACACACAGTACCTAGAAGCTCCCAGAATCAGTTATCTGGAAATCCATTTAACTACTCTAATAACATTCATGCTTGGAATTCATAGTGTACGGAGCACAGTGACCAACGAGGAGTACTCACTCGAAAAGGTTCGCAGGCGTTTCAGCCAAATCAAGAACCATTCTGGTACCTGAGAAATGCTGATATTCCTAGAGCATTTAATAAAGTATAGATTAGTAGCAATAACGAAGTATGTAATATGTACATAGAAACTTGAAAGAATGATTTAAGTACATGGGGCATACCGTTCTTGATAGCAGAGAATGAAGAGCATGCCCAAACTCATGAAAAAGAGTCTCTACATCCCCGTGGTTAAGCCTCGCAGTAGATGACCCAGGTGAAGCAGAAAAGTTGCAGACTAGGGCTACAACCTATAACACATCACAAAATATGCATAAAGGCTATGACAAGAGCCCAACGACATTTTACTATAGCAATGGAATCAGAAATCTGAATAGAAAGCAATCGGTTAGGGGTCATTTGTTTGCAATCATTTACACATGTAGATACTCGTGTAATGCTTACGCATCCTTGCATTTGTTTGCACTCATTTACGCATTTTATGTGTAAATTAGGTGTGAAACTGCTGTAAATAATGCCATTTACACACCAAGATTCACAACTAAAGAGGGGTGAAAATCACTTTCAAACCTCCTCTTGCAGAAGGAGCTAGTCCAGTTTCACAGTGAGTGCATTCCTGTGGGTCCCATCAACCACCCTTATCTACTTTTCATCCCTGTGGGCCCCATATTTGTAATCCAAACCATTCAATTTGTTTATTGAACTAATATTCCCCAAGACCTAGAAGCTAATTAACTTAAATCTTCATAGATTTCAAGTAATTTGTAAAGTCTCAGCCTATAGATCTAATTTTCTGCACTTTTATGGGCTCCCAAATTCATGATCGTCACCTGTTCAATATTCTTAAATCTTCATGGATTTTGATAAATTTGTGGAAAAGGTCCAAAACACATCCCAATACATCTAAACCATCGGACGTACTCATTTACTCATGTGAAAATGGATATTTTGACAAACATGGCCATGTGTTTCACGTGCAACATTTGCGTAGGTAATATTAAAATTTATTTTCCTATCCCATGCGTAAGAGGAAAATGACCCCTTAAAGCAAAGCTCAAGGCATATAACTGGGAGTTGGGACACACATGAATACATCAATATATCACACACGCACGCACGCACCCACGCACATGTATTAACATTAGTTTGTATCTACTTTGTACCAACACTGACAAGCCTTTCATCATCAAACACTGCAATATAATCTTCCAATAGGTTTGTGGCAGTAAAACTTTTTTTTTTTTGGGGATAGCAACATAACCCACAGCCTTGTAATTGCAACAATAAGCACCTTCCAATTACGTATGCTAAGGGCTCCAATCAGTTGCTTCAACATTATACTATTCCAAAGTCCAAATGCACCCATTCAAGTGAATGGTCTTTTAGAATGTGTCCCAAGTCCCAACTCCTAAAAGGAATGACGGGTCCATAGAACCTTGGAAGGTGTTCATTGTCACAAACATTAGGTTAACAAATTCTATTCATGTTACCAATAAAAAGAAGGGAATGACATGAGGAAACATTAAATGAGAACATTAACTTGCATGTGATCTACATTCTACTCGCACTGAAAAGCCGCCACCATCATCAAACCATGCAGCATTACAATAGGTTTGTGCAATTCGGTTTAGCATTATAGATTCCATATGCACCCATTCAAGTGAATGTTCTTTTAGATGTCCTAAAAGAAATAAAATAAGTAAATGAAAAAGATTAACTCCTGATGTGTAAAATATAAAGTTGACCAAAACATAAGTAAATGAAAAGGATTAACTCCTGATGTGTAAAATATAAAGTTGACCAAAACTTCAACTTGTTATAACTTGAAATCCATTTAGTTATAAACTGTCGTGCCAGATAGGATCACATGTAAATTGGTCACTAATAGAATGTCAGCTCTAAGATTAACTCAAATGGATGGAGCATCACCGTCACAAGAGAAGTGTCTCAAAAACCCACAATATTGTCAACACAATGTAGACATGAACTATGAGCACAATGTAGACATGAACTATGGGCACAAGTTGAAGAAAGCACTAAATATGCATAACATCAATTTGGTTTCAGAAGGATATATGAACATACGGGAAGTTGGTATTTTGTCTCAGATAGTCGACGCCCACCTTTTATGGCAAAATGAGCACAACCAGGATACTTGCCCTTTCTTGAGTACAAATCAAGGTAGAGATACCCCAAATCCCCCTGTGATACAAGTACAGTACCTCAATTCAACCATGAAAACAATAAATGAAGAATGGATGTACTAGATGCAAAATGATCTAAAGATGCAAGAGATCTTTTTTTTAATGGTGACTTAAGTTTTAGCACAATTATGATAAAAACAATAACAAACAAGACAAAAAAAAAAAAAAAAAAAAAAAAAAAAAAAAAAAAAAAAGAAAGAAAGAAAAAGCAACCAAATAGTCTCTGGGAAGCAACCAACCCATCCACCACAATCTTATAAATAAACATATACTTTGCAAAGTTCCACATTAAATATGTTTTTGCCATTATGTAAAATAAAAACAAGTAATCATGCATCAGAAAAGGAAAAGTCCCCAAAAAGAAAGAGTTTCTTGACAAGCCCCCTTCCTGATGCCATTGACATCCTTGTCCATATAGTCAAACAAAGAGGGTTTTTTTCCCTTCTCTTTTTACTTTTTTCCCCTTCTTTCTTTGGCAGACAGCAAACAAAGAGTTTTCCTGAGTAGCAAGGCCATGGGTCTCATGAAAAATGATTGATGATCTACAAGGCACAGAACAGGGATTCCACGATGAGAGATGGAATTACTCCGAATCTATCTCAATCAGAAAAATTCTTGGAAGAAGCTGGGATATAGATTTCATAGGTACACCAACGTCAAAGAGATGCATAGCATAACAGGTGTTCAGACATTCATGTGTTAATGCTGGAATCATTTTGAAATGATCATATATCAGATTTGCCTCCAATTCATTCCAAATATAATTTTCAGAATTTCAGATTTAAGTGATACTAAAACTGAACATTGTAATTTTCTAGAAATTATGGACTAATTTGAAATTATTGAAACCTTTGGTTTTTATCATTTTCAGTTGGAAAATTTTCAAAAAAGTATAAAACTTTTGGCTCATTTTCAAAAAAGAACATGAAGATTTGGATATTACAAAAAAGTATAAAAGTTTTCCACAATTCTTTCAATTAAGTATTCTCTATAAAAAACTCTGAAAAATGAGAAAGATACCCATGTCATTTTTCAAAATTTTCCTTTATTAAATCATTTGAGAGAAATGATCAAGTCCAAGTGTCCAACCCAAATGACCTAGTGGGGCCCACTTCAACTGCCTTTATGCATGGGTGGTTGAGAAAAGGGAATTCCAAATGACTAAAAAAACTACCTTCATTAAATGATTATGATTACATAGTTATGATCATCAAAATCAAAATAACAGTTTTGGGAGGAAAGTGGTTAAGAAAAGACAAAAAACTATCATAACAGAAGGGTACTTTGTCATTTCTCAGTTTTTTTTTTTAATGGAGATGATGACTTAATTGAAAGAATTGTGAAAAACTTTTACATTTTTTTTGAAATATCTAAATCTTCATGTACATTTTTGAAAATGAGAAACAAGTTTTATACTTTTTTTTTTTAAATTTCCCTTTTAAGTTTTTTACTTGATTCTCTGGTGGATTCAAAGTTTCAATTTGGTATTAGAACAACGATCCACCAATCCTCTTCTCTTTTTCTTCTAGTTTTCCTTGTCTTTTATATTTTTCATTCTCCAAAAACCCATCCATGCCAGTCCCTAATACCAAAATCAAGCCCAATCCACTCCAGCTCATGACTCTATGAATCCCCTAGGCTTTCCCATTAGATACGTACCTTTTAAACCCTAAATTGCCTCTAAAACCCAGCCCTAACTGTATACCCAAAGTTTCTTCAACAATTCCCTTCCGAAAAAAAAAGAGAAAGAGAAATAGAAACCCATCGTGTAGATTCCGTCATGGTCCTGTAGTCCTCCACTTATTTTTGCAACTGCATAGTATTACAGAAATATTTGCCCTTCGTGTCATGTTACTTTTTTATCTCTCAATTTGATTGCTTATCAGACACAATCTGGGTTATAACACTTATGCAACCCAGAATGCCCTGCTACCACTTTTTACATAAATCCAAGACTTGTTCTGGACCACTCTTGGGTTTATCCCTGTTGACCTGTGAACATGGACTAACAAGGATAGTCTTTTTGAACTAAATTGCTGCATACTAAGAACTCAGATACAAATCGATTACATGAAAGGGCAGTGGGAATTGTCACTTAAAGTTGTAGCATCAACTGAGTGTGTTGGATAAAAAATGCATGCTAATAGTTGAAACGTAATTGTAAGTCATTAGTCCATGCATTATGCCAAAGAGTAACCAACTTGATGGGCCTGCATACTTTTCCAGCATCCATGATTACAAACAGTATTAAAATGTGTATGTTAGATTATCTGGGACTGTGTGGTCCACATGACCACACAACCCCATGGGTCCCCACACTTGAATGACTGTGCATTATAGTTATTCCCTCGGGATTTCGTTTCTTGCAACTTAATTTGTTATAGACTTAGAAAATGCCAAATGGTGGCTACCTATTATCTTGCTAAAAAGGAGGGATATTCCTCAATCTTGGTTATCGTTCCAATGATGGGATGAAAATCGAAACACAGAAGGAAAAAGCATAAAGGGACACATTAGGTAACTTTCTTCACTTCACGATACTTGCTTGGAAACCCATCATTAAGACACACATAAGAGAGAATCAGAAGAGAGTTGTAAAGCCCTCCAACAAAAACAGTTGTTGCGATGATTCAGGTATGTCATTTAGATTAAGTATTGTATTTGTATTATCCAGATTGAACCCTTGTAACAGTTGATCCTGAGGACTTAGGATGATTGCATTCAAATCAACGGGGTAAATAACTTATACTTGTTTTGATTACTTCATTGCCGGCAAATATTATTTTCCTAAACAGGATAAACCATCATGGTTCAAATAACTTAGCAATGTATTCGGTATCGGAGCAACTTTTTCTTTTACCAAAAAATCCTAATCATTAAAAGATGTTAAGAGTTTGATGTTTATTTGTATTATCAAGTTAGTAGAACATGCCACCCCCAAATGTTGTTCAGGTCTGTGTGCTGCATGACATTAAATACACAGGATTGTTGAATCAGCTATAATTTGTTGAGCTGGAGTCATGTCAGGTAGAGCTATTGGTTGAAGTGCAAAATAATTTGAACATTGATAACAGGCAGTGGCACCATTAATGAACTTCATAGTTCACAATGCAGCTTAAATTGTTCTCTAACGCGCAATAAGGAAAATTTGATGAAAGGGGATGGACTAAATAAAAAATATTTCCAGTGAGTCAGGTCAGGAATAAGGATAGGTCAAGGGTTTTTACATGGAGAAAATATCTTCTTTCAGTTGGAATCCTGCAGTCCTGACAAAGTGAATATGTCCTTCCACTAGGATTCACTCTCCATCATAAGTAGAAAATAGGAAGAGATAAACCTTATGCAACAGGTGAGAGAACCTTTTCAAGTGGCATGAAAAAATCACACATCAATTTTAAAAAGAGGCCTTATAATGGGAAAATCTCCCAATTATTCTATTCAAAACTTCACTAACAACAAAAAAAATACACCAATACTAGCATGACCAATACGGCAATACGGATACAGAAAGTGTAGACAAGAGACATACAATAAAAACACATTAAAATATCCTATTTGTAATTAAGTAAACCAAAAAAAGGAAGAAAAAGAATATACTATACGCATTAAGATCAAGCTTATTACAGGAATTACGGAAAAGCCCAAGCACACCAAATCAATGCAGATCATTAGAGTTACTGAAGCAATAAATTAGAATAGTTATGAGATAATCAAGGCATCCATAATTGCTTCTGAGTCAGCAAGTGGCTATGAATGAGAAAAGAAGCAAACTAATGTTTATCAACCATCATGATTAGTTGACAATCTATTGTAGAATCAAGTAACCAGCATACCTCTTCAGGATGATGAAGTGACATTTTAATCACATCAGGATGCCATGATTCACCTGGTGCAAGGGGGGTGCTACGGAACGTTGCACCAAACAATGACTCAACAAGAACCCTCAAACCCTCAATGCATTGTGATAGGGGGAAGTATGATGCTACAACCTGTTCAAAAAGTAACAACCTTCGCACTTAAGAAAATGAAAGAAGGGTTAAAAGGTGAATGTTTCAACAATCTGAACAAAAGGGAAAAGTAATCAATGTTCCAACAATCAGATACAAAATTTAATATCAGCAACATTAAAGGAAAAAAAAAGAATCTGAAGTTATATTATGACACAGCTTGTAATAGTATAGGTAAAGCAATGGTTACAACTCTGCAAAGCAAACATGTTCATTAAGCAGCATTGGAGCTTACTGAGGAGTCCAAGTTGAAAACAGAAGACTTCATCATTCCAGTAAAATAAGCTTCATCCCATGGCTCTAAATCTCCATTTGTTTCATTACACATTTTCCTCTTAAAATCCCTAATTGCCTTGAACTCCTGAAAGGGAAAAGACTCCCACAAAATTATACATAAAAATAGTAATAACAACAAGTTCTACCAGAGATAGAAAGGAATTGACAGTTCACATGCAAAGTATGAATGTTAAGGTGGAGAACCTGCTCAGCTTTAGGCCTGATCATCATGCTCAAATCAATCAAAAAAGGCATCACAACATCTGGTGATGCTGCCATGTTGGGATGAACTGCAAATTCAGCATAAGATTTATACCCCATAATCTGCATGAAGGAAGAAACAAATGTAATAGCTTATAACTTAGGGAGAGGGAGAGGGAGAGGGCAGCTTCATAGAAGTAAACCATAGTTAGAAACTACAAAACCCTCACAGATTTAAAAATAATAATCAAATAACTGATTACAATTTACAAATGACCCAGTAGAAATAAGTCTGCAATTGGTCATCACATACAAGAGGGAATAAAAAAATAAAAATAAAAACCTAGTAGAAAAGACTCCTGATTAGGGTATGGTAGAATGTGCAAACTTTGTGTACATAAGGAACAAAATCCAGAACCATCCTATGCTAAAGACGTTTTAAGAAATAATAAAGCATGTCAAACTGACATTTTGTAGTCCACCAGGGTGGGCCAATGTAAATAAAGTGGAAACTGGAAACTACATCAACTGAAGAAGGGTTAGCATCTCGTTATTTCATTTATTTAAGTGATCTACAAGTGGAAGTAGATTCTTCCCATTCATTTTCATGGGCTTCGAAGAGCAATTCTAAGACATGGAGTTCAGATTGATGTATGAAATGTCCATGAGTCATCCCTCCGTTTCAATTCTGTATGTCCGCAGAGGTGAATGGTGCTGCAGTACTAGCTTAAAACAGGATTACTAAGTGCCAATCAAGTACAATGAATTATTTCCCCCTCATTTCTAGCTATATTTACAGTAAATCATAGTTATTTATATTATAAAAAAAAACTGTGCAGCACACTTAAACCAGAAACTGAGTAGTGCTTTGAAAACCATTAAAAAAAACAGTGCTTTGAAAAAGTAATGCCAAAAAAAAAATCTAAAGAGAGAGAAACCTTCACATTTAACTGGAGAACCGATGGGGATATTGGCCCCAATTCCTTTTAAGAATACCAGGGACGGAGGCGTAGAGTTGCAGATCAATCAAATCTGTGGATGAATGATGTTTATCAAGGTTTTGATCAGAACGACGGCGAAAACCCACCATTGGATTGTTGTAAGAACAACAATCAACGGACGGATCTCTTCCAATTAAGCATTTGATGGACTAAAGACCCCATGCGAGCAATTGCATTAAAGGCCCCACATTGGGAAGTGCCACATGGGAGGAAATAAAAGATTTTAAGACAAATCAAGAGGGGGCCAAGGAAAATAAAAGAGAATTTAAAGAAATGAAATATGAAGAGGACCCACGGCTTAAACTGAAAAGTGCCTAGGGAATCATGCGCACATCCCTTGCGCGTGAAACCCCATGCACAGACCACCCTCTGTTTCTTTTCATTTCTTTTATTTATTATTTTATGATGATGTCATCATTGTTTAGGGTTTATATATATAAATGTTTTTTGATACACCTAGGACATGGATTCTATATGAACCAATGGATCGTGACAAGTCGTTACTACTAGCAATGACTTCCTCTTTCATTACTTCATCCTTTCCATATCCCTCTCCCTTGTTCTCAGTGACTCATCAAATGGCACTCAGTTCATATCTGTAAGTTCGATCATTGACAAGGTTCAAAGAAAGGGTGGGCCATTGATAAAGAATAGATTATTCCAAACCACAATGCTAGCAGATGCGTGCCTCTACTTTTCCTTTCAAAAAAGGAACCCACCAGTTATTATGTTAACAAGAAAATAATTTAGGATATATATATATATATGTGGGAGATGCTCTTGTGAGAGTTACTGTCATGGTATTGTGACAGTAAGGAGTGGGGGCCCTCACATTTAGGTTGTTGGCATTGGATATAGATATGAAGGCCCCCACCCTATCTCTCATAGTACTGTGAGAGATGCTCTCAGCATAAGAGCATCTCTCTCATATATATATATATATATATATATATAGGGGTCAGCTCTCCTAAGCTGAAGCTTAGGATAAGGTAAGCTAAAGTAAGCTTAATTATGTGATGGGGCCCACCTGGGGACCCACATGGGGATAGGGGTGGGGGGATTTCAAGGACTCCCTAGGACCCTCCTTCCTATAAAAAAATTAGCTCCAATCGTGGTTTCTATCATCTCCATCTGGGCACCAAAAGTTTAATGGTCAACGGTCCATTCGGATCGGTACACAGTCGATCCAACGGTCTAGTAAATTTGGATTTGAACAAAAGTTGGTGGGCATGTGCAATTTAGGGGTAGAGAGAGAGAGAGAGGGAGGGAGCCTCTCCTCAGCTAGCTGAGGAGAGCGTCCACTCAGCCACGTGAGGGCAATGAAAATGTGTGAAAAGGTCCAAAAGCCCGCCCATTTCTGAAATGATCATTTTGAGGCCCACCCATTTCATTTCCCCATCTCAAAGAAGGAAACTCTCTCATCCCCGCAAAACCAGAGATTTGCAAACCTGGGCGCCCTCTCCGCTCTGCAAACCTCAATGCCCTCTCAATCGAACCTCGACGCAGCAATGCTTGCACGCGCTCTCCTCAACGCCCCTCCTCTTTGAAATGAAACCCCCTCTCTGAAATTGTCATTTCTCAACGAAACCCTCAACGTGCAGAGGTGATAATGGGCTACTTTGCCAGTTCAAGGGACTGTGCTCGGATAACGATGAAAGTAAAGAACGATGGATGCGGTGACTTATTTGAGCAGCCCCTTTCCAATTTCGAACCGCTCGCGCGCCCATCTTGATTAAACAGAGCATTCGAAACCAATATTCTTTCCTCCTTCGGACTCTTCACATTCCCCCTCTTTCCGGGCCTTCACATTTCCGTCCCTTTCTTCCCCACATCTATATGCGTCTCTCGCCCGGCTGTCTCTAAACCCGCCCTCTTCTTTCCTACCTCTCTCTCAATCCCAGGAGAAATTTGCCGGTGAGTTTGCAGCGAGACCTCACCGGCACGTACTTGAAGTTTCAATAGATTTAAGGTATGATCACCATTCTAATCATCTTTGCACCTACTTGAAGTTTCATATTTTGTTGTTTTCATTCTAATAGAAATAGAGCATGCTGATTTTAAAATGGATCTGGTTAGCACACCTCTTACATGAGAAAAACCATGAAAGCTCTGTTTATTATTATTTTCTTAGAATTACAAGGAATAAAGAAGATGATTTTTAAATGTGCATAGTATACATATGGCATCTTGGGTAACAGTTTGGGTTGGCTGTGATCTTGTAATATACACTTTTTGGAAATTATTGATTTGTAGGATGTGTTCTTGAGTGAAGGAATCAAAGTAGTAGATGCACAGATGAATTTTCATTTTTGCCTATAGGTATATGCTAAAGGCATGCTAATTCTGAGATGAGTCTGGTTCTAAATGAGAATAGCCATTAAAGCCATCCTAGGTTCACAATGGATGATGGTGATTCAGATGGAGAAGAAAGGTTACATAATTTAGTCATAGATTAAAATAGGAGTGAAGAAGAAGATGAAGAAACTGTAGCAAGTAATATCACCCCCTTCATTTTCAATTGTTTGCCTATATTATTTGATTTCAATTATCTTCCTCTATTTATTATCATGTCTCTTTAATTATTTAAGAAGTCATTTTTTTATTAGAACTTTATTTTTTTTCCAATTTATCTTTCAATTATTAATTGGTATATTTATGGCATTTCAGGTTTGTTGTTCAAATTATTGGTACAGTGTGGCGCGCAGCACGCAGAGAAAAAGCTTAATGAAAATCACTTAGATGAATTATGGTGCTTGTAATTGGGATATAACTATGAAGGGGCACATTTGAAGCTTTGGAACTGCTTTGTTTCTGGGACCAATGGGACTATTTTTGTACTCTGATTATAAACACTATATTGATTGGAGAAATGATTATTTTTCAGTACAAAGATTGTTTTTATTGGATGAACTCTTTACCTTTCTTGAAAGAGAAATTCTTATATATGAAAGGGACTGTTTCCAATTGTAGAAATCGAAGCAATTTGATTTTGACCATTCTACAGTTTTGACCTCCTATTAATATCAGCCATTAAGAGGATCAGTTTCATTTCCACTTCTAATCGGTTTTCACTATCCAATTTATTTTGAATTGATTGGTTGTGTGCTGCTTTGGCATATGGGTGTTGATTTTTCTACCAATTGTTGTTGGTTCAATGTGAAGGATATCAAAGGCCATAATTTTTCTTTTTAAGCAAAACACCCCATCTGATTTGAACTCTCTCCAGATTTGAGGTCTTAAGCATGGAGATTTAAGATAGGAAAGGCATCTTCATATAATGCTGAATTATGAATATTTAATAATTAATACAATGGTGAAGTAAAAATAAATAAATAAATACAATGCTTAATTATGGAACATGCAGATCTTATCTCTTCGTTCATCTTTAAATTTAAAGGATTTTGATCATGATTGTCGTTGTTTTTCATCACCATTATCACACCCGGATCCAATGTTATGTGACCCATCAATTTCCTTTTCATCACCGTAAATTTTCATTATTAGTTTAATGACAAGGATATCAAAGCCCATAAGTTCAAGGAGAAAACTAGAATTACATATTAGGGGAATACACTACCCGTAGTCCCGATCTGGTCTATAACTTTCTCCAGAATTGAAGTAGTAAGGATGCAGATTTAAGAGAGAAATGACATCCTCGACATTGACTTCCATCACACCCATCCAATGTTATATGACCCATCAATTTCCTTTTGCTCAATTCAACATCAGTTCAATACTAGGCTTTAAAGCAGTGATCTTACAAGTTGATGTAGCACATATGACGATGGATTACTTCAATTGGATAGCTAAAAAATGTCACTTAAGCTTCCTTCATCCGTTTTTAAGTAAAAATGGAAGAGCAATCGGGAAAGGGCTAAAAAAATTAAAATAAAATAAAATATAAGAGAGATCTTTTCATTTCCTCTACAAAATACAGATGGGTTTGAGTTGGTGGAGGAGGTGACACATGGGGATAGCATTTATGTTCAGTCAAATTTAGGATTTCTTCCCAGAAGGTTCTGTATTTTACCTGGTGCAGTTGAGATGCTATGTTAAATTCTGCTATTGATTCTGCATAATATACATTATTTCTCATTTCATTTACATAGCTGAACATCCAAAAGCAATTAGAATTTACAGATGGCCATGAGTTATAGTAGGTAATCCCACCAAAAAATTATAATTGCTAAAATCCCAAAACCAAATCTGGTGTTTGTGGATTTCATGCAACAAAAAAATTTGCATAGCAGCTTTGTATAGAGAGAGTGAGAGAAACCAAATACATACCGCAAGATCCAAAAAATTCTAATTGCTGATATCATTAATACATACTGGCAAATCCACGAAAAAATCATAATTGTTAAAATTCCAAAACCAAATCTGACGTTTGTGATTTCCACACACACAAAAAAAAAATTTTACAAAGCAACTCCACAAAACAAAGAGATTATAGAACCAAGTGCAATCCCCAAAACCCCCAAAATCTCAACATCTGAAATCATAAATGCAGACCCCAAAACTCCAATCCACGATGCAACAAAATATCACCCTCTCAATTCCTCCACCCAACACTTGACAAGATGCTTCCTCTGCCACGGAAAATCGGATTAAAACATTGGGTTACATTGGCATCTTGCCTAGTGTTTTTGTCACGGAAGAAAAACCCAATTGCTTCAGAGGCAATCTTTCTCAAGCAACACTAGCCATATCTTTCTTCCTTCCACTGTCTTCACTCATTTTCCTTCATCTCTTTCGTCCTTTCCTCCTCAGCACACGATGTTGTTGAGCACAGTCCCTCGAAATGACAAAAGCCAATGAGCACCTTGCACGTTGAGGGTTTCGTTGAGAGATGACAATTCCAGAGAGAGGGTTTCGTTTCAAAGAGGAGGGGTGTCGAGGAGAGCACATGCAAGCGTTGCTGTGACGAGGTTGGACTGAGAGGGCACCAATATCGGAGAGGGCATCGAGGTTTGCAGATCTCTGATTTTGCAGGGATGAGATAGAGTTTCCTTCGTTGAGATGGGGAAATGAAATGAGCGGGCCTCAAAATGATCATTTCAGAAATGGGCGGGCTTTTGGACCTTTTCACACATTTTCATCGCCCGCACGTGGCTGAGCGGATGCTCTCCTCAGCTTGAGCTGAGGAGAGGCTCCCTCATTTATATACATATATATATGGAAAATATTCATGTGCATCCATCCCTCATCATGTATATATATATAGACACACACATTCGACTTTGTATTGTGAGGTCAAAGCAGGTATTCTCCATTATCTCTTCCATTAAATTTCTTTCCTTTGGTTTTTCATTTGCAACCCTAGATCCGACTCATCACATCAACCACCAGCCAGCCAAAGTCCCATTCCACAAATGCCCGCCATCACATATCACCAAAACCCACCAACTGTACATCCTTTTAATCAGATCCAAGTGGTTGGGAACCTTTCTCCATATCCCACATGTCATACATCTCTAAAACCCATTATCCATAGCAGCCAGCAGCCCATGTGACCATAAAACCAACAGCCGAACTTCAAGCTTACATCAAACCACATGGCAAAAGCTCCTGATCTATCTGAGACATCTGACAGGTCGTAGGCCCCCTTTACATGTGTCAAGTCTTCTTTTCCAAGAAACCCAAGTGGCAGAATCCCTTTTCCCTTCATATTCTACAATCGCCCTTTACACTATCATCGTTAGTCCACTCCATCCACTTCAGCCCTTAACAGAACCCATTCCAAGGCCTGTCCCAACCAGCAGAACACTACTAGGCTATATCCAGCCTAGCAGAACCTAGATCCAGCCTTGTGAAAGGCTGGCCGAACCCATTCCAAGACCAATCCAGCCCAGACACACCACTTCTTCCCTCCATCAGCCTTTGCCAAGCCTCATAAACCCCTAAATCCATCTCCCACCTTCCTTGCATCACAACCCTTAAGTTCACATAAATCCCTAAATCTGATTTTATTTTGAGCCTCAAATTCTATTGTGGGAATTTAATTTCAGATCTGAATATTGATTTAAATTCCATATTAGAACACTTGCACCCTATTTTGAGCTAAGGCCTTGTTTCAAATCCTAAAAGGAGTGACTAATCTACTTAGAGTCAGCTCACCCCTAAGCAAGTGGAAGTTCTATCTTCCACATATCCATCCCTCTTCACTTGAGGGACCATTATTGCAGGACTTGTAACAACGCCTTGGACAGTCACAGTTTTTCCTATTTCATTTTCAATATCAGATTGCGTGTGTGGTGTGATTTATAATTTAAATTGGATTATTAATTCTTAAAGGGATCTCACAATTCCATATTAATCTAGGGTTCATATTGTCCTGCATCAAGAACTAAGCACATTCCAAGAAGAACTAATGAGCAACTCATTTCACAAGTACTGCTCGTGTCAATGGTCTTAAAGAAACACATTGATTTTAAAAAAGAAATGAGAAAAAAACAAGAAACACAAAAAGAAAGATAACCTGTGCTAGTTCATGACGAGCTGCTATAAGCTTATCAAGGACACCAAGGTTTGCGCGTGGAACCGAATTTCCAGAGATGTAAGATTGCTTTCTAACCTGAAAATATCCAGAAATATTATGTCTACTAGAACTTTGAATCAGAAAAATACAATTGAGAATGATATGCGAATAGAAGATCGTATTATAACATGCACGGAACCTATAAAATGTAAATAAGAAAGAATGAAAAACCCTAGAAAGCATAACCACAAATAAAGAAAAAATAAATGCTAGAAAAATCTAGAATCACCTTAGGGTTATGGTTCCAAGGACTGTAACCTTCAAAAATGCCAAAAAAAATAGGAATCATCCTCCTTTTTGGCAGAAAAATAAAGTTCCATCCCTTTTGAATGACCATTAATGCTAAACACTAAATAGGATCAATTTGTAGTTGCAACTTGGTCAATGAATCATATTTAAATTCCTATGATATGAGCAGCCCTCACAACTTCCACATTCTGCTTAACTCGCGTTACCCTCTCAAAAAAGATGTTTCTGTTTAAGATAACTATGTCCTCATAAATTTAACCTTATTAGTTTTGATAGAAAACATGCATAAAAGGCACTTCTACAGCAAGATACAATATAAAAGCTACCTCAGCGTCTGATACGCATTTCAACACCGAGGATAGGGTGCCCGGCTCTGTTGTTATCCGGTATCCCTTTTCTTTGAATGCACCGCTTAATCCAAATGGTCTATTTGATGCACCAGAAGTGGAACGATAAATGGGCCTAAAAAGATGTTGTATGTGTTTTGGGATATGTGAAGCCGGGAATATATCCACAAAACCTGGGTCAGTGCCAATATTTTCATTGAACCTGAGAAATCAAATGCATACAAGAAAAAAAAAATCAAAACCAAATCACATATACAAAATGAAAAAAAAAATATACTGTAAAAGGGAGAAATAAAAAATCAAAGCAATCGACAAACTTAAACGTGTAAAATAGAAGCATAAAACCTGCTATCAGATGATGATGATGATAGGCACAACTAGAAAACTGATGTAAACTTTTAGATGAGGTGACATTTAGATGATGATGATAACATAAATGAATGTATAGAAGGATCTGAAATTAATGCACATACTCTCTACCCAACTGAGCAATCTCAATCTTAAGTTGATTAACTCGATCCAATTTATCTGCAAAAGAGACACTTCAGGGATCAGAAGAGGACATATACACCATATCATCACTTATACTAATCATAATAGGAAATTTACCAGTGCAAAGATGGATGCCTCCTTTCTCAAAGTCAACACGCAGAGTATGAGCCGCCCTTTGAGCTTCTTTCGTCTGTAAATGGCCTTCTCGTTCGGCTCTTAGTACAGCATTGTATAAATCATGATTGGTATTCAGAAACTGTAACCAATTTCAGAAGGAATATTAAAATTATTGTTATTTTATTGCTGAAGTTTACTAGGAGAGCGCAGTTCAAAATATGTTACAGCTTCGACAAACTAGTTCTCTTTTTTAAGCCTTAGTAGGATTAACTTTTATGATATTTGATAGTTTACATGGATTATCATTACATTGGGACTTGGCAAGAGGCTAAATAGATTTACCAATGCCCATACAATAAATGTATTGGAAGATCGTCTTCACTCTTATATGTAGGAATCTGGAAACTATTGCCCTCTTGTATGTTGTTTCCAATTTTTTTTCCCATTCATAAATCTTTATTCTAGACAGATAAAAATTGTAAGAAAAACAGTGTAATTGAAAATATTTCACACGCATCATAAATATTGTCTCTAGTCCCTACACAACCTATGATTGTTGAAACAACTTATCCATTGGCATTTGAATCAGACAGAGACCTTAATCAGCTCAGGTCTTTGCAATTCAACACTTATCAAACAAAAACAACATTTGTTCTTTATGCAACATCAAGCAACAGCTACAGACAATTCATGTTTTCAGTTTCCAATGAAAATCATTAGGCAATCGATCAAACGCATAAACATCTAGTCATCAAGCCCTAAAACAGTGGTACCAAATACAAATTACAGAAACAAGTTACAACTAAAATGATCAGTCACCTCACATGTAGATATTCATATATCCTCATCGACGCCTGGTTCGCCGCCTCCACAAATTCCCTAAAAGATAAATCCAATCCACACATTTCACTAACAAGACTCATACACACACATCAATACTTACAACATCATTTCAAATAAACACAAACCTGTCAGGATGAGTGTGCCTGCAGAGCTCCGCGGAATCAACAACAGAGCAAACCTAGCAGCAGAATATCAGATTAACAGATTATATATACAATCCTCTAACAAGTACAATAAACGATAGAAAGATCTAATACTCTTACCGTATCGGAGATCTCATCCATGACACGGATAATTTCAATAGAAGGAGGCAGCTGAGAGATGTATGAAATGAGTTCTCCTGATCTGAAAACCAATATATAATTTGTTTGTGATACTTTGCAAAATCGAGATTTTTTCCTTTTTTTTTTGAAGATCTTGATTTGGGCGGGAGATAGATGGAAAGATTTGAGAATTTGATATACCTATGAATTGCCTCGTCGACGAATCTGCTGAAGCCCTTGGGAGATTTCAAGATGTCGAAGCCGTAGAGGCCGCTTGGTGCATTATCTGAAGAGAGAGATGCATCGAAGACGCTGCTGCGAGTGGTGAGATTGCGAGAGCGGGAAAGTCTGGTGCGGAGATTCGATGCGGATCGAAGAAGAATTGTTGAGGAAGAAGACATTTTGGGATCCAAATGGGAATGGATGAGTTTTTAGCAGCAAATGGTGAGAGGCAAAAACTAAACTCTCCCGCCACAACGAGCTCAGTCTCAGTTAGTCAGACGGAGTCGGGTGAAATGGTTTCTTTCAATTTGATTAGGGTTTGTGCTTGTGTGGGAGCTCGAGGCTTCAAGGACTATGCCTGTAAATTAAGCCCATTAAAATGGGGGTACTCAGTCCAAGAGCTCAAGTCAAAAAATACAGGCTTTTAAAAAATTTTGAGTCCATTTTGAACAATAATTTTAAAATCCGACCAAAATGGGATTGAGAATGAATAGAATCAGACGAGTCCGGCCTCACTCGTTTGTAAGCATATTTCACTCATTTTTAATAAATTTATCGGTGAGGAGAATTATAGTGAAAGAGAAATTGAAGTAATCTATTGAGGTGAAGTCTTCCACCTCATAATTTATGTTTGTTTTGATCAAGTGTCATTCTTATAATCTTTTTAGATTTTATAAAATATCTTGTTGGCTGATATTTTATCTCTTCTAAGAGAAAATTAGTTGATGATATAATTTTATTATAGAACGAGTTTTGTTCTTGATTTTAGATTTCTATTCATGTAAGATAGTTGAATGCTATCTCATTTCTACTAATTTTTAACTTTTCAATCAAAGGGAACTTATGCAAAACTTAGGCAGTAAAGAATGTTAAACAATCCTCTTAATTACCAAATAAAAGTAAACACCAATTTGTGGGTCTCATTACATAGATAAAGCATATATGTAGTATATGATATAGTTTTATAATTTGTTTTGGTTGCTTTTGGGGTGGATTAATGATTTGTGAGGAGAATTGTAGCCCCTTTTTTAAAGTTCTTTTTTAAAGAACCAAGACATTTCATTCATTTCACCAATAGGAATTGTGGAGAATAGAGTTGAATAAACTTGTTTAGCTTATATTTAAGATCATGCTAAGCCCTAGCCTGCACAGGCAGCATTTGACACAGGCCCATTCAATTTAGGACCGGGATTGGACAACCCCGACAAACCTGCCCAATATTCTAGATGAGATTGGATGGCCCAAGCCCAGGCCCAGCCCGGCCCATTGACAAGCCTATTCAAGGCCTGAGTGAGTAACTCAGAACCTCTTTTTACTTGCTTGGAGTGCTAGAGTGGTTTTTTTTTTTTTGCCCTTAGTTTTTTAAATTTTTTGATAAGAAAAATATTTTATACCACTAATAACTAGACCATCAAAATAAAAAGGAACCTGGTTAACAGAGGGACAACCCAGTGGTAAAGGGCATCCAATCCCACCTTAAGTGCACACAATTAGATTGTGACGGATGGCTGAGCATAGAACATGGAATGCTGCATGCTGAGCGGAGCACCCCAGGGATGATTGTTGCATATGGATTAGGCTAGTTTAAGACTAAGATAATTTACATTTCATCGGGTAATAGCAAAATGATAATACTTGATGATGCCAAAATAGGATTTTGGACACCACCGGTCAAGTAATAAATGTAGTAAATGTAATAATTAGAGAAGAGAGAGAAGGAATTATAGTGGTTCGGTCAAGATGACCTACGTCCACTTCATAAAGGCAGAGATTGCCTGTGGTGTTTTACTTCCTCAATGATTATTACAAACTAGAGGAATACAAGCGTCGAAGTGAATAAAGAGAGATCCATCCTCCTTTAAGTGCTGGTGGGGCTCCTTGATTTATAGTCCTCCCCTAACAGATGGGGACGACTCTTCAGCAACGTTCGTCCTTGGAGCCCTCGAACTACCCTCGCGCTGGAGGAGGCAGGTGAGGAACTGCCCTCGCGCTGGACGAGGCAGGTGAGATATTTCTCCGCAGGACCTGGTAGGAGCGGGATTGCTTCCGAAGCAACGTGGCTGCCCTGACTTGGTCTCTTCGTGGGCTTGGACCTGAGCTTCATCCTCATGGGTTGGGTCATTTAGGCCTGACTCATCATTTGCCCCTCAATGCCCCGTGCCCAAATAATTTTTTGAAAGGGGGGCATTGGTAGATTCAGGTCTCTTCTCCCTCCAAAATCTTTTTCCTCTTTTCCGATTTTAATCCAGGTCTGGGCGAGCATCAGAACCGGAGAAGCCTGGGCGAGCTTCGGAACCGGAGAAGCCTGGGCGCCCAGGGAGAGATGGCCTGGGCGCCCGAGGGACTTGGTCGCCCGGGGTCTGGGCGCCTGGGGAGAAGGTCTGGGCGCCCGGGGGAGTTATCCTGGGCGCCCAAGGAGAGATTGGCGCCCGGGGGAGCCTGGGCGCCCGGGGAGTGATGGGCCTGGGTGCCCGGGGGAGTCTGGGTGCCCGGGGAGAGAAGGCTGGGCGCCCGGGGGACTTGGTCGCCCGGGTCTGGGCGCCCAGGGAGAAGGTCTGCGCAGAGTTATCCTGGGCGCCCGGGGAGAATGTCCTGGGCGCCCGGGGGTTATTTGGCCTGGGCGCCCGGGGAGAAAGTCCTGGGCGCCCGGGGGTATTTGGCCTGGGCGCCCGGGGAGAATGTCCTGGGCGCCCAGGGGGTTATTTGGCCTGGGCGCCCGGGGAGAAAGTCCTGGGCGCCCGGGGGTATTTGGCCTGGGCGCCCGGGGAGAAAGTCCTGGGCGCCCAGGGGGTTTGTCCAGGGCGAGCTTCGGGCCTGGGCGCCCGAGGATGATGGGCGCCCAGGACTGAGGAAGGAGTCCCCAGGTCCCGTGGCGCTCGACCCCCGCCGGGGGACACCCCCGGACCCCCTCTGCATAGCGCATGATATATCCCTTAACATATGTAAATTTCAAGACTCTGCCCCTCGGTAACTTCTGATGGGTCATCCCAAAAGAAGAAAAGAGAGAGCTTCGCAGGCTGAGGAGAGGGCTACGCCAGCTAGGAGAGGGCTGCGCCAGCTAGAAGAGCTTCCGATGCTGATCTTTCCGCGGCTCGCGAGAGGGCGACCAGGCTTTAGACCGAACTCTTAGTAGCCTATGAGAGGGCGGCCAAGGCAGAAGCTGAGCTTGTGAAGGACCTTGAGAGGGCTTCGCTCAGTGAGGCTGAGCTTCTGGAGACCCGCGAGAGGGCTCACCGAGCTTCTGAAGACCCGCGAGAGGGCTTCGCTCAGTGAGGTGAGCTTCTGAAGACCCGCGAGAGGGCTTCGTTCAATGAGGCTGAGCTTCCGAAGACCCGCGAAAGGGCTTCGCTCAGTGAGGTGAGCTTCTGAAGACCCGCGAGAGGGTTTCGCTCAATGAGGCTGAGCTTGTACAGACCCGTGAGAGGGTGATGCTCAGAGAGACCGTTGTGGAGACAATGACTGGGGCGGTACATGAGAGAACTGCTTTCCCAGATATTGTCCTCTTAGGCTTCGTGCTGACTGAGGGGCTTGATGATTGTAGTGGCAGCTCTTATATATGATGTCGATGGTGATGTGCTCCTCGACCTTGGGCGCCATGATGATGGGCGCCCAAGTGAGGTGCTTCTCTACCCTGGGCGCCATGGTGATGGCGCCCGGTGAGGTGCTTCTCGCCATGGAGCATGCCTCGGCCAAACTGATGATGTCTATGGTGATGCCGAGGACAACTTTGAGAGTGATTAGAGGGCAGGGGACTCTATTTTTTTTAAACTTGTAGCACTGATAAAAAATGATTTTATTAATCCATTGTTTAGTGCTACACAACATTAACAAAGTTGAAAAAACCAAGCCCCCAAACCCTCACTACTTTGACTCTCTTGTGGTATTACTGGTAATTCATTTTCAACAGTTCCGCGTTCCCTGGCAATGTGTTCAACCACTGCATCGCGAGGAGTGAATGCTTGTCTGTTTCTCTGCGGAGCAGGACCGCGTTGGTCTCTGATAGGTAGCCTCTCTGTCCTGCTTCGCTTGTTGCTTCTATCCTTCCTTTCCTCTCTGTCTCGCCCCTTCCCGTTGTCGACTGCTCTGGAGGACTCCCCTCGCCTGGCCCTTGTGGTATCTTCAGCATTTATATACTTCTGAACCTTTGTTAGTAGCTCTGGCATGCTTTTTGGCGGGCGTTTCATCACTGAGAAATGGAATCTCGATGAACGGAGACCTCCGAGGAAGGCTGTCATGGACACCTTGTCGTCAGGCTCTTCAATTTGAAGTACCTCTTCGTTAAAACGAGTGAGGTAACTCCTGAGGCTTTCATTTGTATCCTGCTTTATGCTGAGCAGGTGTGTGGCAGGCTTCTGGTGGCGGCGTCCTCCGATGAAATGTGACACAAAGGACTTGCTTAATTCCACAAAGGTGGCGATGGAGGTAGGGGCGAGATTGGCAAACCACTGCCGGGCGGAACACTTCAGTGTGGTTGGGAATGCCCTACACATAATCTCGTCAGGGATATTATGCAGCTGCATTTTGGTTTTATACGTCTTCAAGTGGTCTAATGGATCCTTTCTTCCATCAAAGGTCTCCATGGACGGCATCTTGAACTTCCGGGGAAGCGGGTAGTTCACCACATTGGGCTTGAACGGTGTGTCCGTTCGCCCGACTAGGTGATCCACTGTCTCCGGTGCCTTCGCCTTCATGGCGTTGTAGACTTCTCCCAGCTGGTTCTGCATCTCCTTGATCTTTTCGTCCCAGGGATTGGGAGCTTCCCTGGATAGGTCACGAAAATAACCTCCTTCCTCCATGCTTTGGTTTTCACTCTCCCCTTCTTGGAAATGAGGACCCTCTCCATTAGAAGAAGAGGGAGGAGGTGGAAGTCCTCCAAGCTGGGCTCCACCGGGCACTCCATGAGGGGCGCCCTGGGGAATTCCTTGGGGAACTCCCTGGGCGCCCTGGGGAACTCCCTGGGCGCCGCCCAGAGGATGGGCGCCCAGATGGGGAGCTCCCTGGGCGCCGCCCATCCCCATATGGGCGCCGAGGTGGGGAGCTCCATGGCGTGGAGCTCTTGGAATTCTTTGGTGCGATGCTCCTTGTGATACTTCTCCAAATTGTGCTCCTCCTTGCCTTGCTAGCACAAGTTGTAAGATTTGCTGGTTTTGGGCTACCAACTGTTGCATGGTCTCCAACATCTGCTGAGGAGTGGGAGCAGGAGCATTCGAGGTATGGTCATTCGGTGGAGGAACATCCTCTCCCCGCCTGGGGGAGTTTGGGCGCCTGGAATGGCCTGGACGCCCGGAAGGGCCTAGGCCTGTTGGGCGCCCATCTTGAGTGAGATTATCCTCCGGTCGTCTTGCTGATCTTGTGGTGATCACCATAATTTCTGAAGAAGATGTGTGAAGTGAGAACTTTAGCTTTGATTTTCGTTTCCTACAGACGGCGCCAAACTGATGATGCCAAAATAGGATTTTGGACACCACCGGTCAAGTAATAAATGTAGTAAATGTAATAATTAGAGAAGAGAGAGAAGGAATTATAGTGGTTCGGTCAAGATGACCTACGTCCACTTCATAAAGGCAGAGATTGCCTGTGGTGTTTTACTTCCTCAATGATTATTACAAACTAGAGGAATACAAGCGTCGAAGTGAATAAAGAGAGATCCATCCTCCTTTATGTGCTGGTGGGGCTCCTTGATTTATAGTCCTCCCCTAACAGATGGGGACGACTCTTCAGCAACGTTCGTCCTTGGAGCCCTCGAACTACCCTCGCGCTGGAGGAGGCAGGTGAGGAACTGCCCTCGCGCTGGACGAGGCAGGTGAGATATTTCTCCGCAGGACCTGGTAGGAGCGGGATTGCTTCCGAAGCAACATGGCTGCCCTGACTTGGTCTCTTCGTGGGCTTGGACCTGAGCTTCATCCTCATGGGTTGGGTCATTTGGGCCTGACTCATCAATACTAATAAAAAATAAATAAGAGAAATCTTCAAATAAGGCCTTATGTTTTTGCCTTATTTCAAAAAATGAAATAATTTTTAAAACTTTTCAAATTAGAGCCTAAGGACAATCGGTCATTTAAAAGTATTTTCCGATAACTTTTTTCCTCAGTTTTTATTTGTATTTGAAATTTCATTATATATATATATGCATATCATTTGTCTCTCTATCGGTCATTCATCGAGATTATATATGCATTTTTTAAGGGATATTGCCATAGTGCTGCTCTTAGACTTGCGATTCACCCCTGAGAGGTCAAAGTTTAAGTATTTTCCTCGTGCAATATCTTGGGGTCGTGCGATATCGCACACATCATATTGTGCAATATCATAGGGCCATGCGATATCGCACACATTATTATGTGCAATATCCTAGGACAGTGCGATATCGCATGTAGGGCCGTGCGATATCGGACCATTATTGTACGAACAGTTCTCTGACAATTATATAAATTTCAACGGTTGTAGGGAAATTGTCAGATGTAAGACATGTCATACGGTCAATATCCCCCTTTTTTTTTTATTGTGATTGAAACCTAGCTATGGCAGATCATATAGAATACATTTAATTTCATTGTCAAAAGAGCTCCACCCAAGAGTTACTAGGGAGGTGAGGGATGAAGTTAGTTAATGATGTAGACAGGACTTTGGTTTTCCTATGATTTGAATTACTAGGTAATGGTTGACTATTCATCTTTTGGACATCCACTTTTGATTCTTCATTTCTAAGGCCACTTATGAAAATTCTTAGGGTCAGTTTCTGTAACAAAACTTTTTAGTAGAATTTGTGATGTTGAGAACTAAAAGGTACAGAGATGTACTGGCTATCCCCAGAGTTTCTAGATGATGGATATTGTATTCTTTTACTGAAATGTTGCATTTCAGTCACCTAAAAAGTAAAAAAAAAAAAAAATGATCTTTGTAGTTCTTTGAATTCCATTTCCTTTTGCATTTTTGGATGCTCCAGTGGAGAGGAGGATTCGAGACATGTTCTAACGCGCAGGACCCCCAATGGATTAGACTACACCAATGGGTTTTGCAAATAAACATCATAGAACATGCAAGAATGGTGGCACTAAGGCTTTATTTATTTGGCAGAAAGTGGCTCTAGGACTTATACACCACCTGTCCTCACTCAGTCCAGACTCCAGTTATTGTGGCATTCTTCACAGTTCACACCCAAAGTCAAGAGTGCCAACTGGAACCAACAGGCACTAACCTTTCATGCTTCAGGATGTTTATTTGTAAGCCTCTTCAGCAGATTACTAGAGCATGAACAAGTACTACTTCTATATTCATAATATTAAAAATGGGCTTCTGCAATTCATTGCCGTGGAATTAAGGAATGAATGGAAAAATGAAAAGAGAAGGAATGTGATTTCTACTGCACAGAAAAAAGTCCAACAATTTCAGGGAAGATGGACAGCTTGGGAGTTTGAAGGACTGGCATCAGCCAATAATGATGAATATCTGAACATTGCATTTATGATTCAAGGAAAAGATACTCTTTAACTTTTATCAGAACAAATGAAGCAAGCAGCACATAGCACTAATTGCAAACGACAATTCAAAGCACATGAATATGGCTGTCAAAGGACAGGGCCCGGGCCCGGGCCCAGGCCCAGGTTGTTCATCCCCCAACCTCAACATATGCACTCAGAGTAAGGGTGTTCATGGACCGGGCCAGCTCCCAATTTGGCCTAGGCTTGGGCCTTAGATTTTAGTGCTCAAGATGGGCTTAGATTCTTATTTAGGCCCATACATAAATGGGTCAGGGTTGGATTCAGTGGTAGAGAGCTCAAAGCCCTATCCAGCCTGACTGTAAAAATAATGCTAAGGCTAGATAAAGACAGCTTTCAAACACAATACATCTCATACACCCAAAACCAGACCACTTGAAGTTCAGCTAGGAGTGACCACTATAAGAAATCTTTTTCTCCCCGTAATAATGTGTGAACTAGGGCTGGTTATCTTCTTCAGGTGGGCCAGGCTCAGGCCAGCAAGTTATGGCCCGAGTTAGGCTTGGGCCAGAAGTTTAGAAGTCAGGCCGGGCCTGGATATTCCTCAATCCAGCCCACGAACACCCCTACCTCAATGGCCTACAGGCCCTTTGCTGACCCTCTTGAGACAGGCCGTGCCCAGGGTCTAAAGGGAGAATTAATTGTTTTTTTTTCTACGCTATATATTAGAACCAGTGGCGGACCCAGGATTTTAGCTTAGGGGAGGGCGGACTCAATATTTTTATGTGAGATTTGAAGGCTAACCTAGAATTTTCATTTAGATTTTCAAAGCAGGCCAGAAACTTGCACATGAATATTTTCTATATATATATTAATATAAGAAAACACACACATGACTCGGATTAAAAAATATTAATTAAGAATCACAAAAGACGAACATAATTAAGAACCATGCTCAACTATACCCACATAAATACAAATAAGAAAGGCAAGAGGGTCTGGTTAGGCTAAACCTAGTGCTGTCCAAGCCCGATCCTTAATTTGGCAAACCTACACAAAATTTGTCCAAGTCCTATCCTTGGGCTTTTTCATGAAAAAAAAAAAAACCCCATGTCTGGTACCCTAATAAGAAGGCCCAATCGACAGCCTTACTCATGAATGATATAAATCTATTCTTGACCATGAAGAGTGATCAAGATCTTGGAAAAACAATCCTCGAATCATGAAAAAGATGTTGAAAGAGCAATTGTTTATCATAGAAAAGGAAATTCCCAAAGATTATAATCTTTTTCATTTTGACTAACCCACCATGTGGTATAGTGGTAAGGTGTGCTAGCCGTCAAGGAAAAGAGTTGGATCCAAACCTTAATCTTTATTTTACAATAAATAGAAGTTGGCCAGTGAGCAACTTTCCAATCAACCAGAAAAAAAAGCTTATATTTTATTTTCATTTTACCTCTACTTCTTGGTATTGAAAATGTAAAATATGAAAAAGATAAGTTCACCTTAAATTATAAGCTAGTGTTATTATTTGATTATTACATTTCCTATTTGTTGCGAGATTAGGTTTTATGTTACGAGTGTAAGTATATTTCATACTGTGAGTAATTTTATCTCTATAAATAGTCATTGGCTATTCTCAATGAAATGATAACATAGTAATAAGATGCAGCCATAATTGTCTACAATGACTAACTTATAATAATATATATATCATTGTTCATCCTCTTCCTTACCCATTGCCATTGCTTTTTTACATTCTACAACATGTTTATCATTTGCATCCTTTGAAGATTTTAAACTTTCCAAAACTCCATGATTATGCAACTTTTCTCACTGGTGGATCCCACTTGACTTTATTCCTTTTGGCTTGGAATACAATTACTTTAATGTACACTGAAAAGATGTCACAATAACCTTAAAATAATGCATGTTTGGGAGATACTACTATTATACTTTCACTGTATAAAAAACATGCCTTGGTAGGATAAAGTGGCTCAAAGTCAAAGACCCAATGGTGGGAGAGGTGACTCAATATTCCACTAATCTGCTTAGCTTTTCGCCAAGCTGGGCACGCTTCCGCATGCTGTCGGTTCTCAAACCTCTTTAGCCACCAAGCATTTCATTTCAATCTTCACTGGCTACAGATATTGAACCCACATCTCCATATACTTCGCAGGGATTAGACTTGTCATTTTCTCCTAATGAGGTATGTCATATGTGGGTCGATTACAAGACAGATTGTGGGAGCAGTGTCACAAGTATCATTTATAGAAAATTTACATTTCAGTGGGAAAGTGTTTTCCAACGTTTTCAAACGCTCCTGCTCATATTACACACTTTTATTCAAGTTGTGGCACTGTGCTTTTACATTTTTTTAACTAGAAATGGTCTAATCATTCTTAAAAAAAGAGATAAGAATCTTCCTTTTTGTTTGCACAAAACATGTAAGAATTAAATATAAACGAATCCAACCAAATAATTATTAAAGAAGTAAAGGGTGATGGATATATATAAGACAACGATGCATACATGACCTTGATTTTCCTAAGATTTGAATTACAAGACCACGATGGATGGATATTTTAATGGTCATTCATGGACATTTACCTTTGATTCTTCATTGTTTTAATCACTTATAGAAATACGAAGTCTTAGAATCTCTAGTAATTCAATTACATGAAATAGAAATGCCCTGGGAGTTGCATGTGAGCAAAGCACTCTGACCTACATCCGTTTGTTACTGGTATGGGGAACTCTTTCAGGCATGCACATAATATCGGGCTAGACACAATATCCTTTGTGACCTGACATTTGCTCGTCAACGGTTGAAGGTTAACAAATTTTCATAAAGCAATCCATACAATAAATGTGTGATATCCTATAGATGTGGGGTATCCCATATCACACAATCTTAGGATATCACACAAACAACTCTACGAAAATTTATTAAATTTCAATCATTGACGGACGAATGTCAAATCTTAGGACTATTGTATGGGCATAATCCCTAAATATAGAGATGTATTTTGGTTGATAATTAATTAGGTCCCACTCTAATAAAATTTTAACTGATTATGCATATTAATTTGGTAATATAATATGATATACATAGCATATAGAACACAAAATAATACATTGCACATTATATGTAATATGCATAGTTCTATTTTCTTTTGGTAAACAATACATAATTATATTAATGAAGTGTTAGACCAACATGCTACTCAGTGGTGTCGGCACCCCTAATTTCACTGAAATGCCCAGAGATTTATCCTTGTGCCTGTAGGATGTAGTCATTTATGTAGGGGTCCAAGCAAAATGCCTAATACCCCCTTCACTTCCAAAATTTCTTAAACCCCCTTGACTACGAAACTCTCTTGACTAACTCTTTTTTTCTTTGGACTCATTAGTTTACTAGAACAGTTTTAAGCAAAAGAAAAAAAAAAAGGATTAATTAAACTTTGCTTGTTTTACAATCAAAATTACTAACTACAATAGAAGTGATTAATTGAAGTCGTTTTGGCCATTAGATTGAGCTTACATTTTATTTTTATTTTATTTTTTTTGCTATCGGAGGATTCCCAACCCTTTGGGCTGGACTAATCCCTTCGGGCCCAGAGGAAAGCCGAGTAAACTCCCCTGTAACCCTAGTATAGTAGTGCAGTTTCGAACCTACAACCTCCGGGTGCAAACCGTGGTCCTAGGCCAAATGAGCTACCCCTTACGACTGATTGAGCTTATATGAGGACATGCAACATTTAAGTATGACAAAAAAAAAAAAAATGTTTAGTGGATTTAAATCAACGTCAATTTCTTTTTTGGTATAAAATCTGCAGCATTAAATAATGCTAGTTGTTTGATCAAAGATGGTAATTAACCATAGGAAGATGCTGGTTGTTTGATTGAGAGCGGTGATTAACTATTGGATGATGCTAGGAATTTTGATCAAGGATGATGATTAATCATTCTATTGTTTCTTTGTTTATCATGCAGTTTTATTGCCCTGGATTGGACAGTTAGGAGCTTGATTTTGATAGAAAAATCATTCACCACGTGGGGTCCACTTAGAAGCCATGTTCCCTGGTAAACCTGTTTAACAAAAGCTCTGTTGAATGAGGTAAAAACAATGCCGGCCCTTACTCAGTTATATACACATATCAGTTACTCAATGTCTGCAACGACAAGGTCATTAGGGCACGTTTGATGACAGTTAGCAGGGATCCTACAGATTTAAGGATTTCTCACTGTCCCTGGAATATGAATTCGTCACTGCGACTTTGTATGGGTGAGGATTTTATATTGATATTGGTGTATATTGATGAGTATGACTAACAAAAATTGGTTTTGGCTTGTAAATCCGTGAAATCGAGGATTTCCAAACCCTATTAAGGTTGTTGGACATGAAAATGCTAAAAATAACTAGTCTAAATCCTCATGGTTTTACAACTGTCAAGCGTAGATTTTTCATGACTTCGTAGAAGGCACCAATAAAAAATCTATGAGGACTTGACTTGTCAAACATGACGTTAATTAAGCAGTAGTATTTGTGGCGAGTGACTTAATAGGGCCATTATTTATCTTCTAAAAACCATGTAAGGAAACTTTAAAAAAGGAAAAAGAAAACAAGGGTGTTACTGAAAAGTAGTTGTGGTTGAAGGTTAAAAAGTGTTTAAAGTCGGTAGATTTTGAAATTAAGGCAAAGTTCATTGGACTTTTAGAGAATCCCGAATCTTATTTCACATGACGACCTGTTTGTTTCAAGTAATTGAATGTCTAGGATTGTAATTCTATAAGTAAATATCAAAAAATGACCATCAAATAACATCCCTTTAGTGGAATTTGAGTTAAGGGAAGATGGACTTTAAATGAATATCACCCCAGTAATTGAAATCCTATAAAAAGTCAAGGTTCCACCTATACCTGTACCTCACATCATATCCATCGCCTCTAACCTCTTTAATAATCCTTTCACAAAGCTCATTTGATTGGACTATCAATTTCCATGTATGCAATGCAAATAAATAGCCTAAAAGCATCATTTTATTGCAAACTGTATGGAAAGGAAGGATCTCTAATGGGTTGATTTTTTTTTTCCACGTGGCTCATCCATGGACCTGCTAGATGATCAGCCTGGATCACAAGGAGGCCAAGAAGTGGCAATCCTGACTGGCATTTCCAAGTTACTAGTAAACTGTATCCATTCTCTAGTGTTATTTAAGGCTGTCGATTGATCTGAATCGGGCCGGACCAGAGTCCATTTAAGTGGACTTAGGATAAGCATTTGGGTCTGACGGGTTGGACCAGAATCATGATTAGCGTCCAAAACCCTTAAAGGGGCAAGTCCAGGCCCACAATCACAAGCCTGTTAGACTCTCATTGGTTCCGTTTATCTTTTTCTATACTCACTCAACTTTTAATGTTTTAAGCATGTCCAATGCAGGTTGGCAGCGACGCCGGTAAGAAAAAGTTTGATCATGAAGATTGATGGCCCACTAAGATGAAGGGGTTAGCCAAAGAGGACGTAGATGAAAATAGTAAAAATAGATTTGAAGAAATACAATTTATCTGAGAATTTGGATCAAGATAGATCAAAACAAAGAAATATAATTCGTATAGCGGACTCAACATAGTTGGGATAAGGCTTTGATGACGACAATGACTCAATTTTTAATGATTCATACTTTATTATATTTCCTTTCTGTAAGAGAAACACTAAGGGCCTGTTTGGATGTGTGGTGAATTGAAGTATGATAAGGTGAAGCATCAAATCAAGAGAGAATAAAATATAAGGTGTTATGATAATGTTTTGTTTTTAGTTGTTTAGTATGAAATCTTTTTGACTTTTTGTATAGAAAAGTGAAGTTTTTTTGTCTTTTAGTGGAGAAAGGAGGAGGTTGTTTTTTCTTTCTTTCTTTGAAAAATTGTGTGAGAATATTGAAATTGTGTACTTTTGATGTGATCCTTTGTCATTTTTTTGTCTAGGTTCACTTTAATTCACTTTAACTAGTTAAGTGCCACGCCCTAATGGTTTTCTCATATAATTTTTCTTAAAATTCATACTCAGACCAAGAGTCTGGCTCTTCATCTGAAAGAACTAGTGGGCTTTGAACGAATGGACTCGATCAAATCTCATCTCTAATGTCAATGTCCGGCTCGGACCGGACTCTTGGCTATTCAATTGTGGATGGGCTCAATCCTGGACCCAGGTTAATGCAAGCCCAAATTGGGCACAATGACAGCCTCATCCACAATGGAATCAGTTTTTTTTATCAGACCTGCTACATGGCCTGATGCCAGGCCCCGAAAAGTGGCCTGACATCAGGCCTGAACCGTTGGATCTCATTTTGAAATGAGATCCAACGGTTCAGGCCTGATGTCAGGCCACTTTTCGGGGCCTGGCATCAGGCCATTTAGATTTTTTCTTTTTTTAATGCCTAAACTTGCTTAAGTTGAACAATGACGCGAATATTGCATCACTAAAGCCATAACTGGAGTAAAATTAGTAAAGAAAGTGAGTTAATTTAAGTCTACGACAAGCTATGATTAGTGTCACTAATCAGCAGTTAGGTAGGTGCAGATATGCCATCATACAAAGTGAGTCACATAACATAAGATCTTAGACTTGAGACACTCCGTGCAAGGTATCAGGTCCCCACTTATATATTATTATCAATCAAATATTATTACAGGGTGCCGACACTTAGGACATAACCATCACAATCCTCTGTCTGGTTCTTCTTTCTATTGACCACCATTGGAAGTTTTTCTTCAATCAGCCAAACATGGGTCATCTGGCATCATGAGTTTTATTGGTTTCATTAGATGAATGATCAGCCCATAAAGCAAGGCATTGTGAAAAAACCAACCTCAATTATCTGTAACAATAAAATCTTATGTTGGGTTTTGATCTTTAGTCTTATATCGAATGGATGAAAATTACTGGTCGAACTTGTTCTTAATAGATGTCTTATCTATAATCGGTGTTTGCGGTTTTATTTTATTTTACCTTTTTCACCCCCTGCCGAGGGGCAGAGACCTATGAGAGCACCCGTACATGCAGGAATAAAGCACCCACATTACACACAGGAAGCGAGCACCCACGCACGTGGAAGAGGTTGCGTGCGCGCTGCGCGTGCAGAAAAAGAGCACCCGCGTGCATAGGGAGAAAACATATTTAGGGATCGAAACCTAAACAGCGGGGGTGAGAAACAAGGTTCCCAACTAACTAGACCACTCCTTGTTCTTAGGTGCTTGCACTTAATAGGGCCAAAAGACCCAGTGACCTGCTACAGATAAGAAAATATCTCTCTAGAGTCCGGGTCATCAGATGCTTTATATAACTTAAGAGGAACCTTGAATTGAAGTAGCGGAACTCCACAATGAGGCCTACTCATTGAAAATTATTGCCGTTCAAAATAATGCCATCTTAGTATATAGTATATGACCAAATTTTACGCCAATATGAATTAATTTCATAATAATATTGACAATTTCAATGAAAATGTCATTTATACGATAAAATCTTTATTCATGAGCAGCTTTTTATCAAATGATCAATCTTACCGTGGGCCCCACACTCTTATTGAGGCACCCCATACTATAAGACCGCATTCATATTGAGTGGCTTGAATTTTCAATAAATGGATTTCCATGCGAGTGTTCTACTCCTACAACTCATAATTTTTCTGAGTCCAAAAGGCAGAGGATCCCCCTGACCAAATTCTCAAGGGTCAGGTCTAGGTTTAGAGGATGCCATATTCTACACTCATGGTTTGATCACTTGAGATGGAAGTTCTGCATTTGAAATCTCCTTGACATTTGTTGAATTCTGATTGCTGGCTATGTATCTTAGAAAGAAAGAAAGACACGTGGCTCTCCATATTGGAGTTGCAAGTCCCTGTTTGGGAAGAAAACAAGGGAAGAATCAGTCATTTTTGCGATCGATTTTCCTAATGATGAAGAGGAGAAGAGAGAATTGTAATGTGCAAGATCAACAAAAAGTCTCCAAGTTGCTCCAATGAGACGTCTCTTTCCCTGTCGGACATGACCCACATAAGCTTGTTAATTCAAAATCACAGTCATTATCTTTGTTTATTTTAAATAATCTACTTTTACTAATGATATGATCTCTTTTTCACTGAACCCCACCTTTTAATTAAGTGCCAAAGATGTAATTATGATAGACTTTTCCTTTCCAAAAGATGAAACGTAAAAAAGAAAAAAAAAATCATAATATTTACTGGTTATCCAAAATTTTCTTACGATGTTGTTTACATGAGAGGGAGTGTAAAAGAAAAGTAGAAGTAAAATTGTGAATAAAGAAAAGAGCGGCAGGGTTATACTAAACAAAACCTTACCCATATGTGTTGCCTTGGCCCGTTTTACTTCAATTACAATGACCCAGTATTTGATCACTTGCATGTAGAACATACAGATTAATTTAACTCAACCATTCAAAGGTTTAAAGAAAAAGTTGTTTATAGGCTTTTATTATTGTTGTTATCCCCATTGTGTTATGATCATAACAAGCCAATATACTCATATCGGCGATGGGGCCACCAAATGAAGAATACATGGTGTGGCCACCGAAGAAACAATAATAGATGTTAATCATTGTGTTTTAAACAAGGTGGGCCTTTGAAGCGATCTCAGTGGTATGGGGTACTGCTTTGAGTTTGAAGAGCAATGTGTGGGCCACTGCAGCAATCTCCACCGGCACCATTAAGATTCCAACCTTAAAAAGCTTTCAATATTGTTTCCGCCACAAAATATCACAAGGTGAATTACATTTGCGGCAATAATCATACATTCATACCCAAGGAGTATTGTGTAGCCAATCCACTTCAAGCTCAGTGTGAGGCATGCACCTCCCTCTTGATTGGAACTCTTTTGGTTGCAATGCTAGAGAGGAATGATTCTAAATCACTTTACCTAGAGGCACCGGCCCAATTTCAAAGGGTTCAATTATTTCTTTAGGGCATGTTCATGCACCATAGAAAAGGCATCAAAATACATGCTAGCTTTTTCACGGCATAAACTTTTCATGTTTGGTGAGGCTGCTTTGCCACAAAAAAAAAAGTACTAAGTTTTCCATGGTTCCTTAGAAAATCCTTAGAGAGAACAAATTTAATGGTTTAATATTCATGTAACAAAAGCGAAGTTCTTTAGAAATTTGATGAATCTATAAAGAGATTATTTCACGCTAGAATAGTGGTACAAACTTAATATTTTTGTGGTGATGTGTTTGAAATCACAAAAGCGACATCCCACCACTAGTAATTACATTACACATAAAGTACTATAATTTTAACTACATGGATTAAAAAGAATTATTGAAGACCCAATGAAAACGAGAGAAGTCCTGTCTCCCATTTGCTGGTCCAGTTGGCAATAACAATCACTTGACACTAATGGTACTTGAACAATGTCGTAAGAAACCATATATGAATTTCTCCATCTACTCTGTTTTCTCTTTCCTTCAATTTGAATGATATACATGTCACCACTTTCCACCTCCCCAAGGGGAGTGCTCCCAGCGCGCTCAATAACAGATAGAATAGATAAAAGTCCTCTTTCATTTCATTGATTGAACTATACAAATTACAAAAACTACAAATACAGCCACAAAGTCATATACACATGACCCATTTAGACTTTTGAGCTTTAAGATAACAGCACCTCACCTATCATAATTTATATACTTACACCAACATGGCCATTGAATGCTTCTAATGCTGTTATGAGGGCGATGATGATAAAGAGACTGCTTGGGTCACCTTACTATTCTTTTTTCTTCTGCTCTGTCTTAACAAATGAAAGAAAAATCTAGAGTGAGCCATGAGCCATGGGGTTGTTTAATAGCCCAAGACTGTGTGGCTCCATCAACTGAACACACACACACGCACACCAAGCACTAATTTAGTGCTTGTCACCAATGTCCATGGTCTCTGCACCCTCTAGACAAGCCAAGTCCAGCTCCTCAATCCCAAAACCCTTGTAGTCCAAGAACCATTCACAGTTATCATCCCATGAAGAAACCCCAACATTGCTGTAGTCGTCGGTGGCGCTCGGGTACTTCCACGATGCGTCGATGAGAGGCACCTGATCCCCCAACAAGCAGCTCATTAGAAGGTCATCATCACTGGTGTTGTCTGAGAGCCTCTGTTCGTCGCTTGAAGAGTTCTCCGGTGGAGTCAGGTTCTCGTCGACAGAGGTCCGTTCATCAGACTGCGGCAGCTGGAGAAGGTCATCGCTGGATTGTGATGGGGCAGCTGCAGGGGAGGCTTCTTGGCTAGGTTGTTTGTGAAGTGGTTCATGGGTCACTGGATCAATTCCCATTTTGGTTAGCTTCTTCTTGATGTGGGTGTTCCAGTGGTTCTTTATCTCATTATCCGTCCTGCCTGGCAATCTTGCTGCTATCTTGGACCATCTGCAAGACATTTACATAAAAAAATTTAGTGGACCCAAATCGTATAAACGTGCAAACATAACAAAGAAACGCAATTATGGTTCCTTCCACAAACATTTAAATATAAAAGGACCCAAACTATCATATCCAAACGTTTGCAACATGATACCAACCACACAAAAGTTCTAAAAAAAAACAATACAAAGGCTCCTTGACCAAAATATGCTGTTTTGACACCCCCACAAGCATTTGCATTATATTTTGGGATTTTACAATCAGCAACTACAAAATTTTCATAATTATAAATAAACACACCGCCTTTTTCACTTTTTCAATTGACCAACCTTTGCTAATCTAAAAATTTCAGTCAACCACCTTTACTCACAACCATATTTCAATTTTCAACCGGTTGAAGAAATCGACATATATTTTTTTTTCTTAAAAGGATAAAATTCTCCTGATATGTAATCATGTTCAGATTAAATTCAACGTGAAAAATGCAAAAATACATACTAAATTTGGGTAGATTTAATTCGACTAATGGCCTTTTATTGTTTTTATGACAAAATTATATAAAAGGCACGTTTGTATAACATTTGTTGTTTTTCACAAACTTCCCCTTTTATGCGAAATGGAAAAGCCATCCTTACCACAGTAGAAATGGTTTTCTGCATTTGCAACTTTTCTTTAAAAAAAAAAAAAAACGAAGTCGTGTTGCACCAAATTATGAAAAAGTGAAACTTTTCTCGTCACACTTTGTTGAAATGGTGTTATACAAATGTGTCCTAAATCCTGTCAGCTGATCATAAAATTTACTTCGATTATAGTAGTAATTAATTATCTGTAAAATTGAAGAAGGAAGATGGCTATTTATATTATAAAAAGGAAAAAAAGAAAAAGAGTGTGCAACAATACCTGTTTCCAAGACGGGCATGGAGGTCGATGACAAGCTGTTCCTCTGCTTCGGTCAAGAGGCCCCTCTTGAGGTCAGGTCTAAGGTAATTGGTCCAACGTAGCCTGCAGCTCTTTCCACAACGCAGAAGACCAGCAAGCTTTGGAACAGCCCTCCAACAGCACTGGCCATTGGTGAGGATGAAGTTGATGAGCTTCTTGTCTTCCTCTGCTGTCCATGGCCCTTTCTTCACCCCGAGCTTGTCACAACAAGGTTGCCTTCCCATCACCACCACTTGTGTTCCACTCCAAAAGAAAGAGAAACTACTCCAAAGACCCAAATGCCCCACACCCACCTTTATATAAGAATCCTCTCTCTCCCTCATCTCTCTCTACCACGATTCCCGGGTCCAACATCTCATGAAAGGTACTGAGGAACTGCAATCACCAATATCATGTCCTTGGGTTCTTGTGTGATTGTGATCGTTGATGTTAGGGGACCCATTGATGTATTTATTTACCTCTACAAAGTGTCTGTTATTCTTCTTATTTTCCGATGCTTTGTAATTGCAGTCTTATGCTTTGTAATTGCAGTCTTACTCAAGCATTCCATCATCCATTTCGTCATCCGCTCCCTTGTACTGGGTTTTTTTTTTTTCAGTTGTCCTTAAGACTACCATAGTGGCTCTAGGATGACCACTCTAGACAGTTCAAGGGGTAGGTCCTTCCGGCCAATAATAACAAACGTTACAAATGTTCCTATTGGATTTGATTAATGATTTGAAGGGCCAGATGTTTGGATTTCTGATTTTTTTTTTTTTTATAATCCAGGGTATTTTCCACCCGCTCAGGAGCCTTTGACCCCGAGTTCGAGGGACACTCAATTCTGAACAACCGAAAACTAATCTCTATAAGTACATGCAAGTCCTCTTATCCACGTGTATTCCGCTCCTTTCAAACCCCTCACCCCCAAAATCACACTTTGAATGGGCCTTTCTCTTTTGAAATGGGTCACCACATCACAATCCATGAGCCAATTTGATGATGGCAATATGCATAATGGCTAAATCAATATGTGAGTCCCACCTTGAAACTAACAGCCCCTTGTATTGGAGCTGGACCGAATTTACTCGATTTTTAGAGTTGGGTGATTTGGGCCCTTCATGTCACAAATACAGTTACTGAGAAATTCAGAAAACTGTTTGGATATTTTCAAATCCGAGGTTTCCTTGGAAATTGGAATATTAACAAAACATGTTGTGAAGAAAAAATTAGTTTTTACATAAATAAATGTAAAATAATGTTGCAATATTTTTATAGATTTGAATTCTATTTCGTCTTTCAATGATTCATTTTCTTCTGATACCTCAAAAACATTATTATGATGTTTTCTTTAAAATAGCACTTTTAGTTGTATATCACAATATTGAGAACATTGTAGATACAGTGATTTGGGTCCCTTACAAGATTGATCATGTGTAAAACATATAAATAAAAAAGAAACACACATCTGGAGAAAGAGTCGGTAGTCAATCTATGTGCTCAACTCTATTTAAAGTCAAGAATTTTACTTGGACTTTTTGATGATTTTGATTTATGTAGCTGGCCTTATAAAATTCTACAAAGCATGCATGCGTGCGTCAGACCATTCAAATTCTGCATAAATTCACTTCAGACTTCATCTCTATTTTTTTTTTATATATATATACAAATGACATCAATAGTTTTTCTTTCAAAATAGTGATCATTGGAAATGATTCTTGTATAGCATTGACCCATAAAAAGTTGAGTATTTTTAAACAGGGGAGAAATCAGAAAACTGAATAGAGCTCATGAAAAGACATAAATTGTAGGTTTTCAATTAAAATATTGGACTAAAATATTGGCATCTTCCCAAACGAGGTTTTCTAAGATGCTCAAAGAGCAAATCAGAATGTTGGTGAACAGCTTGCATCCTTGGGGTCTTTTGTAAGTTAGGCCAGCAACCTGATATCTGGGGCCAGCCTTTGATCCTTTAGACATTTTTTCTTGTGGGTCCCATCATGGATTAGTTAGGGAAAAAAGGAATGTCCAACCTGAGCAGGTTGTACATAGGCACTTGGCCAATGGGTCCTTTTCCAAGTGGAAAACCACCTATTATATGGCTAAGATTTTAAGGAAGGCTTTTGTAGAAATGAGCATGGTTTCCTAGATTTGAAATGCAATCTTTCAAATAACTTGCTTTTCATTTTTCTTAATAATACACCTTGATTTTTGTTATTTGGGACTCTTAATTTTATTTTATTTTTCTATGTTTCATAGAAAGAACATATATGTAACAATAGATTTGTGAATTGAACCCATATATGGTGCAAAGTGAATGAATTAAACTATATCAAATAAAAATAAATAAATTCATGAGTTGAAGTAGATTAACTCAAATTACATATTTAGGGAATCAGAAAACAAACCACCCTAACAAATTAGCAGTAAAAAAAAAAAAAAAATGAACTGCAAATATGAATTCTTCAAATTAGTAGAATTGCAAACCAAGCAAACTGGAATTGATGAGTTACAACAAAAGGGCTTCACTAGATAAAGAGCCTTAAATTATGTAAAGGTTGCCCTATATCATGCAATATGTCTTTTGATTATAATGTCTTGAGACATCTTGCAGGCTTGCCCATTAGGTGACTTTTTCATAAGTGGAAGAAGAGTACTGCAATGCATGAAGCAAATTTGTGAAAACTTTACATATAGTGGCAGTACACCAAAGACAAAACAACAACTAGGATTATTTCAGGGTTAACCCAATACATGGCTTCCAACAAATATAGGGATTATTAGGAATTAAGAGCACCACAATTAGTGGTATTAAGAAAGAAATTAAGTCTTTCATGTCATTTAATTGGTCAAGCTTGGTGTACATCCACTATGGTTCATGACAAGGAGTGGGGTTTCAGTTTTAACTGAAATATGATGGCCAAAGCTTTGGAATTTGGATGCTATGGAGGATTTGGACTCCAAATAGTTTTTTTTTTTTAAATAAAATAGATTTTCTCATTCAAAATAGCAAAAAGAGAACACACTACAATAGAGAACACAAATAAAGCCCACCAGGCAAGAAAGGAGTCCAGCCGACCAAAGCACTCAATATAGTGAACCAAGAGAAATGTTCTCCTAGGAGCTAGAGCATATGAAGCCCAACTCATTGAGGCCCGCTTGGGCCAACCTTTGATCACTACATGCCCTTTCACTCTCTTCTGCCCCCATGATCTGGCACCATTTCTAATTTCTCTTCATCAAACCTTTATCCATTATTGGATTAAGTATCAAAGAAATCTATGGTTAAACCCGCCTAGAATTAAGGCTATTAAATCAAAGGCTAAGATGATCTAATAGAGCTGTCTTTTTCTTTTTTTCTTTTTTACACTTATCCATAACGAGACCTTTGCATATACCCATTCCTACTACATAAGAAGGCATTTAAGTGGGCCTCGCAAGCTTGATTGCATATATGAGCAAGATGTAATGTCCTCCCAAAAGAACATTGCCCAGCTAACCAGTGGATCAAAACTCCATTGTTTTCCTGTATTTTTTTTTATAGCTGTTTTCCTTTTTCTTGGCCGGGCTGAGTTTTTTTTTTTCTTTTTTCTTTTTTCAATCACCTTCTTTTTGGAGCAATAAATTTTAATGTTACCAGGAAAAAAAAGACCCAACGGGTCAAGACATTAAGCATTCTAGGAATATAACTAAACTCAACTTTATCAAAGTTCCACATCATGTACTTCAGGTTAAATGGGTAACTAGCCCCACCTGGCCACTTCAGTTGGCTTCAGATTTTGACCTGCTAACAACTATTGTTTGGTGATTGAATTCTGAAAATCTCCAAATTAGATCCTAGATATCAAACGAAGCGATCTTTTCCGAATATTTGATGGTAATGTCATTTTTTATTTTCTTAATTTGTTATCAGATTACAAGGTTCAAATATTGTTCTCAGTTCAAATGTTCTTAAAGAGAACTTTGGTGTACTCAATTAAATTTTAAGGGCTAAGGAGGCCTATCCCATCAAAGAGTTTCAATCACTGAATGATGACAGATGAGCTGAACCAACGGATCTAAATCTAATACATACAAATAATCTGCACCCTCATGGAGTAGTGAAAAGACATCTCAGCCATGCAACATGTAAATCAATCAGCTAATCTTTTTAAATTCAAATAGTTCAAAGTTAATTCTTCTTATGCATTGAATTCCTACTCCATTTGGAGCAGAGCTTTAAGCTTTAGACTGATCACATGTGAAATATGGGATGAAAGTTGAAAAACATGAACAAATATGATAACAAATCTGTTTTGAGGTGTGATTAAGTGAAAGTAAAAATCAACCGACGTCTAACACTTAGACCATTTCATCATGTCAAATATTAAATGTAGTTGATCTTTTCTCATATCTGTCTAATTTTAGATGCCACCAACATGTCACTTGTCCCACAATTTACACGGTTGTCCGAATATTTGCAAGGAATTATATCTAATCTACTGTTTTCATCTGTAAAATTTAAAATCTGCAATTGACATTACACGTTTTCTTTTGCAAAGAGATAAAGACTTTTCTTGAGGGTCTCTTCAATTGTTCCTGCACACGTGATTTTACACTGCAAAGACCTTAGGGGCAGCTTGGGTTTTCCAAGAGGTGGCCATGGTCCTCTTAGGATCTCTCTATCAAAGCCTTGGAGGATCAGTAGAAGTTGTCCCTCTCAGATTTTTTGGACTAGGATTTAAGAATAGGAGGTTGTAGTTTTGAACTCACGCTCTCCCCGTGGGGCCACTTGCCCAGGAAAAACCTTAACTTATCCGCTGTGTGAGAGAGGCATGGGCTTCACGTGTGTTGATCGGGCAAATAGTCTATTCTTAAAGAGGCTATATACTCCAGGAAGAAAATAAAGAAAAAACTTTTATTTGGACCCCGCATGTTCACATTGAAAATAGTCCATTCACTCATGTGAAGTGTTCCAATGGGATCCGGATCCCTTGTTTCGTCCAAACAGGGGAGCTCTGTTTGGACGAATCAATCAGAGGATGACACGCGCGGCGACTCTTTCCTCTGCCCCTGCATGTGACGACTCCTGATTCATCCAAACAGGAAATAGGGATCCGTATCCGTTCCAACGAGATTACCTATGTATGACTGTGACCAATTGATTGGCCTATCAGTCGTTGTGATGTTACACGTGATTAGTCCAACGTGAATTTTCCACAGATTGGAATGTTATTGATTGTACATATTAACAGCAGGATGCCAGATTTTGATTCTTAAAATGTACGAGCTACAAGGTAAATTTTAATCACCCCATGTGCTCACAAATGAGAATGAACTTGAAATGTGTGTAGCACAACACCTACTGTAGATTCCGTGCAAGATTTTTGTGTTTTTTTTGGTTTTCTTCATAGGATGCGTATGGCGAATGGTGATGGCCGGCCCCAAACACTATTTCGGTCAGCAGTACAGTACATATATCTTTCTCTTGTTTCCTCATTTTGAACTGTGACTCACGACTTGGGAAGACTCGATGTAAACCCTGTTGAGGCTGTCCTTAGTGCATGCTTGGGAGGTCTGATTTTTTCCTCTATTTCTCTAAAATAGATAGAGGTTTGAGAAAATAGGGTGTTTGACACCACCTTTCAGCCTCTACATATTTTGGGGAAGTAGATGCAATGACTCTATTTTCCACAGCCCCCTTGATAAGGTAGTTGAGAAATAAAGGGAAAAAAAAAAAAGAGGCGGAGCTGCAATGTTTATGAATAATCACGTCCAGTCCGATTTTTTCAATTTTTCTCCAAGTCTGAGAGGCTCAATCAAGATCCAAACCGTTGAAAATATTCACAAAGTCAAACACGATCATGTAACCAAATTTCAGCCTTTAAATCATCACTAATCTTGAGATATGTGCCACAAACCGTGAGCCATTTTGGATATAATTTGTTATGATATGTGGGCCTCAAACAAAAGATCAAAACCGTTGGATATGTTTGGGAGGCTGAAAATGTCTACGTGGTTAGTTTTGATCACATAATACTTTATGAATCTCGAGATATGTGCAAAACGAAAATAATCATTGATGTATTATGCTCAATATTGCATTTGTCCATTAGCAGTAAACTGTTTCAATTTTGTTTATTATTTAGAGGCGTGTAAAATAAGATCTAAACCGTTAGTAATATTCACATTATCAAACATGATCATGAGACCAAATTTCACCCGTTGGATCATCACCAATCTCTAGATATGTCCAAAAAAGTGAGCAATAGGTATAATTTTGTGGCTTATGTAGGCTCCAAACACAACATCCAAATGGTGAGATCTCTTTGGAAGGCTGAGCACGTCCATATGGTCAATTTTCATGACGTAATACCTTGTGAATATTAAGAAATATGTGAAAAAACTCTCAACCAATGATATAAAAATATCTATTTAGCATAGACTATTGTATTACCAAACTCCTCGTTTTATTTTAGCATCTTTTTTCTATTGCTCTTTTTTACATGGATTTATATTGAATGGTCCTCAAAAAATAGACCAGTAGTCACAAACATACTGAGGGGTGTTAAAAAAATATTCGCATATGGCGAATGGTGATGGCCGGCCCCAAACCCTATTTGGGTCCGCAGTACACATATCTTTCTCGTCTCATCAGATTTTGAAGTGTGACTGGCGACTTGGGAGGACTTGATGTTAACCCTGTCCAGGCTGTCCTAATGTCTCTCCAATAATATGACCTAGCTAGCCACCCTAGCCTGGAAGACACTTAATAGAGAGCATCTCCAAAGGCATTTTTGAATTCCACATGACACTCCAACAAGAGCATATGGCATGCAAGATCACACCAACAGCCATGTCGATTGTGATTTGGCATTTAACATGAAGGATGAAAATGTCAAAATTGATATATGAAAAATGCACGTGCCAAATAATATTTTTATATATTGTATTAGAAAATGGAGCCCACAAGAATGTAAAAATGTAAAAAAAAAAAAAAAAAAAAAATTCTTTATGGAGATAAAAATATAATAAAATAATAATTTGACATATGGGATGGAGTCCCATACATTCAGAGATGCCTTATTTCAAATCTTTAAAGTGCCACACGAGCCTTAAATTGGAATTTGGCATCTCCAAACTGACATATCCATTGGAGATGCTCGATGACTACTTTTTCTAAATGGCATTTTTTAAAATTTCCAACCTCCCATCAAAAATGGTCATTCAAACCAAAACTACTCACGGGGGCTTTTTTTTCTTTTTATGACATGGGCATAAAGGAGGGCTTCAGCCTAATAGGACTAACCCCTCGGGTTTCGCCCTCTAGACCCACATAAATGCATACAGAGCAAATTTGAGACGATTTCGAACACCAAACGTGAAGAGCAAACCCATGCCCCGTGCCACTCCACCAACTCCTAGGTGCGTGTATAAGGGCCCAATTGTTTGTTGCTTTCTGTTTTAATAAATTCCAAAAACCCACCTGATTTTACAATGCTCGATAGCATTTGAAATTTAGAATTTAGAATTTAGAATTTAGAGAATTCTACAAGTCAAATATGACATTATTCGATATCACCATGTAAATAAGAAATTTCAAATGCTAGGAGACAATAATGTTTTGCTTCTCCTAACATAAAGTGCTACTACTTTCTTGTTAAACTTAGCATCTCTCGAAAGCAGGATTTTCTTTTATAGTTTTATGTTGCTGTTGGTGAAGTCTAGGCTAACTTTCTTGTAGTGTCTTTGGGTTGGTTTTTTTTGTTTGGTGCTTGGGTTGGTTTCTGTCCATATTTGTATCTTGTTTTTTTTTTTTTTCCAATAATTTACCTTAAAAAAAAAGAAAAATATTTTACAGTCAGACATTCCCAACATATGAAATTCCTCCTAGAAAAACCTCAAAATGCACATGGACAGATTGAATATGGATTCAACCTAATCTCAAACCTGATTTGTAAATAAGTGACACAAGTGAAATCTAAATAAATATACTAATTGGCGCACACCCCAAATAGTAAATTCCCTACACAAGTGAAATTCAGGTTTAAGCCATGTGGGTCAGACATCCAAGATTCTTTGGTTTGCTTCTCTTTCCAAAAATTATAAAATTTAGAAAATATATCCATTTCATCCATAATGTTAAGTGTGGTGTATAATATATATTGTATTATATACACACCATATACTATGATTATTTTTTATTCACCATATAATATGATTACTAATAAACTAAAACTAAGGAGGAGGCCCTGAAGCTCATGTGGGTTTAAGATATAGCCTGAGCCCAACCTGAACTCAAAACATCCACACCCAAATTTCTTTTGGCTATGTCAAACCATGCAGGTTGGGTTTGGCCCAACTCAAGTTGCACACTTACCCACACCTACATTGGAATAAAATTTTCATAAAATGTAAAAAATTTGAAGTGGTTTTTTTTTTTTTTTTGAAGTTTTTCTATTTCGTGGATTCTTTGACTTATCTTTTAACTTTTCTATAGAAAAAAAAAAAAAAAACTCTTTTAACTTCTTTTGGTGTAAGTAAAAGTGCAGCAGTAGCATTTAGTTTTTTTTCTTTTTTATTCCTAACATTACTTTAAAATCTTTTCTATAAAAGAAAAAAAGAAACCAATTTCTCACTTGACACATGGAATTGCTAAAGTGACTTTTTTTTTTTTTTTTTTGCATTAGAGTAGATGAAATAAAATACGTAGGATTCATACCATCGGGGGTAAAAATGAAGATAAAAGGTGGATTTTAAAAAATGAGCACCAAGTAATCTTGTCTTCTAGAGAAACATAATCAAAAGAATATGGGAGCTGAATACTTAATCGTCACCCTTGAAAATCATTATATAGGAAAGTGAAGGACGACATATATACATTTCTACTTATTTTGCTCATCCCTCACATCATGTTCTTCGCGTTCACCTTTTTAATAATCTTTTTGATAGAGTTTATTTCATCAGGGGTTCCTATGTATTTTGATGCAAACCAACAAGCCCTTTTTTTTAATTCTTTCAACATATAGTTCCTGAGTTGAGTTTTAAGTCCTTCTTCACTATCAATCAGGCAGTGGTACTATGGAACAGCCCAGTTAGCATAAGGCCAATACCCTTATATTACTGACATATGAATTCAAATAAAAAGAAAGAGAGAGAGAGAGAGAATTCTTTAGATAAGCTAGTTTTCCACTTCTTTAAAAAAAAAAAATGGGCCTCTTCAAATATTACAATACTATCCAATATTCAAAAGAAGAAAAATGTTCTCCTATGAGAGGACTGCATCTTCAGTCTAGCTTTATAGATTGGGTCCAACATTGATCAATGCATCCCTTACTTGTCATCCCATGGTCTAGCATCGAGCCTAATTTTACATCATTGAACCTTTAGTTACCGTTGGATTGAATCTAAAAAAATTTTACAATTAAGATACTATAAAGTTTTAAGCCTATTAAATCAAGCGCTCAAATAATTCGTTGGGGCTGATTTTTTCGTCCATAACAAGACCTTTCATTTTATATAAAAAAAAAAAGAGACAGAACCTTTCATCTACTCTTCTCCCATATTCAGACATGCATCTTAATGGCCTCCATGTGGAGTTGGATTTCAGTCTCCTCCACTGACAACATTCTCCACCAAAGAAACAGAAGTGGATGGTAAACAGTAAAAAGAAGGAGTAAATGATTTGAAATCATTTATTTTTGATTGATTGGTCAAAACTGTTTGATGGGGCTATCCCAAAGTCATCAATCCTTGATCAATACCTCCATGTGCGTCACCTGTTATGACCATTGAATATAGACACCTCCAGAAGGGGCCATGTCTAGTGTAGCATTTTTCATGCTGTACTAGATTTCTGTGTCATGATGATCAAGCTACTTGAAACTTGAAACCATCCCATTTGATTGCCTAGTGATGTTGTCCCCACGTGAGAAAGGAAGAAAAAACCATGAATAAAAATCCCTTTCTCATCAAGGGATAAAAACAAAAAAGGAAAGACCCATGAGCCATGAGGTGAGTGAGACTGAGGGTCCACCAACTGACCAGGCTTGCAACCACATCGTCACATCACTCACTTACACCTAATTGCCAACTACTTCTTCATATTAAGCCACAATTACATCCAGATGAAAAGTAGAATAAGTCCATATTCTTATTGATACAAACATTTAATAACGCGTTTTTATGACCCTTTCATAGGGAAAAAAAAAATGAAAAAATGAAAAAAGTGTTTTTATGACCATGCTTTGTCTATAAATATATTACATAGAGCTCAGATTTTATAGAGGCTCTGGCTTACAGAAATCTCGAGTTAAAATAGTGGAGCTTCATTACATGCTCACCTATTAAAAATCTGAATTGGTTGAAATAAATACCTTTCACTGCATGGGGTATTCTCAAATTGTACTCCAACAAGAGTTGAACACACCAGAAAATTGATTGTTTAACTAAAAATAGGACTCACAAAATAATGTACATATTCATTAGTCATGTTTATTATCTAACGGTTAATTTTACGATGAGACCAACTCCTATTGAAATGAGCTTCAAAAATGCACCAAATATTTAGAAGACATTTATATTGAATGGTTTAAACTTTTAATGCATGCATTGCCCCTACTATGGAGCTACCCTCCCAACTCTAGATTTTTACAAGTCAGCTTCATAGGATTTCTCTCACCGACAACTTACCAGGAATTCTATATTGTGAAATTCCTTTTCCATATGCGTAGAATTGCAGTTTCCAACCTCCTCTGGAATTCTGTGTTTATGCTCACAAGGAAAAGAAGCTAGACTTCTCGCACAGCACGGGGCGGCTGCACCATCCACCTAAAAAGAACCGAGTGTGAAGAGCACCCATTTCCCCTTAAAGCCTTCACACGCAGACACACCAAAAAACCCTAATGAATTTCAATTTCAATCGGATTTGAGCCTGAATCCTAATTCAAGAAATTATTTTTCTAAATTATTTTTCTTTCTTTGGAAAAGAGAAGGAGATGCATAGTTTCTGTATATAATTGACATGAATTCAAATATCAGTACAAGACTTGCATTTGCAAAGCGAAAAAAAAAAAAAAAAAAGCTGCATAAGCGGGATTAGTGACATGATCAGAGTATCGGCTCTATTGGTATAATTTAGTTTTTAGAAATGAATTAACAGTCTATTTAAGCTTATATTTCTTTTTCACTGCAAGGAGACTTTGAGTCCCATACTCTCACTCACACACCCGTGTCTTTTACCGGCTGAGCTACACCTCTTATATTAACTTATATTTGTTAGATCACCTATACAAGTGTGAATTAGATATCATGTTGATTCTATTTAATCGGGACATATCAGACTTGCTTTGATGGTCCAGTTGAATCCTTCTTTTTTTTTATAAACCCAAGGGGTATTTCAGTTGGCCTAGGACCACGGTTTGCACCCAAAGATTGTAGGTTTGAAACTGCACTACCACACACTGGGGCTACAAGGGAGTTTATCCGGCTTCCCTCTGATCCCGAGAGGATTTGTTCAACCCAAAGGGTTGGGAACCCTCCGATAGAAAAAAAAAAAAAAAAACCTTATGTTTTTTTGTGCTTGCGTGGTCCACTGTTGCAGTTGTGGGATTATGATCAGTTAAATCATCCAACCAGCTTTAGTTCCTTCAGTATGGGAGTATCCTTTTTTTCAACTCCCTTGTTCCTTCTTTTTTAATATTTACAACGGATTCATTCCAAGCGTAGAAAAATATAGAAAAAATGTTGGCTTTCTCATCAATCTAGTTTTAAGAATTTGGATTCCTTTCTGTTCTCATATCATGATGTGAAATGCTGTCGTCTTTCCATCAATGGCTGCAGCTTAGGCAGGTCTTCTAACTCAAGCTGAAATATTTAAGTCTAAGGCTGGATTTTATTACAAGCATTGAATGTTTCCGAACTTAAAACTAAGAGCTAGGAACATTTCATTGGAATGATACTGTGCACATCCCCATTCAAGGTGGTGGTACCCGAGCAGTTGAGCGTTTTCTAAAGAAAAATACCCGGGCACCCCAGTGGCACAGACCCATGAAATTTTCCTTTGGAAGGGCCACTATATTAAAATATATATATAGCTTGGAGGGAGAAGAGATGTGAAAAATTAAATAGAGTTTTCTAAATTTAGTGGGGTTGTTATTTATTTATTTATTTGGTTTTGGTGGGTGGGTCAATATTATATGGGACCCGAATAGCGCACGGGCCGACTTCAAAATTCAGGCCCAACCCAAAGTCCAAACATGAACAAACCTTAGCCCAAATTGAGCTTTTCTGTAGGCTTCCTGGACAAGTGGCACCCCAAAAAGCAGTTGCTGTTAACCACAAACCCTATGTATCATTAATGATAACAAAGGAAACATAGCCATTTCTAAGCTTAAGAAAGACCCCATTTAAGCATGACGTATAAGAGGCGTAATCTCATAGGTAATAAAAATATTTGTATGAATAAAAGAATTTGCAGTGTTAAGCCCAGACAGACTAGCAATTAATGGTGGGTTTGAGGTCACAATCCAATTGCTTTATGTTTCAGTCTCCCTGGACATTTGAGTGTCAGGGCAGCAATGGCATGTCATGCATTTCCCACTGCCATTTTTCATGCCCATCTCCATCTCCTATCTCTATCTCTATCTCCTTCTCCACCTTCATTCCTTAAGAAGAATGGCATCTTATTAACAATAACTAAGAATTTGGGATGTGTGTGGGTCTCCTTGACTTGTAAATCTGGGCATAAGGAATAATGCTAACCCAAATTAGGGGCATGGAAATGTGGCACAAAGAGACCCATGGGTCTGTGCTGATTGGTCCACCTAGTAAAGCAAAAGAAATGGGTGTAGTTCTTGTCAATCATAGTCCTTGATTTGTTTAAGTGAGGATGAGATGGTCCAGTCAGTGCATGGTAATTGGTTGTGGCAGTGCACCAGGACACTTGTAGCATTTTCACACGACAAGAAAAGAAGAAGCATTTGGGATGGATAGATGTGTCACTCCATTATTGGTCCAGTGTAGAAGATAAGTCAGGAAGCATCCATTTGCCTCTGATTAACAAGACATGTGGTCTAGGAGATGGAGTGGATGGTATGGTGAATCCATTTTGATTACGGCCCATGGAATTTTTAAATTTGTCATTCAATATCAATTCGATCAAATGATTTTAGATTTTAATTTGATCATTGATATTTAGGTGTGAATTCATTGTCAAAATTTGTAAGAATTCGTGCCAATTTAAGAAATGGGTGAATAAAGAAATTGGATTGATTATGTGGGCCATAATGGAAAAAAGAGAGAGAGAGAGAGAAAATTGGATGCCAGGAAGTAAGTTTGAAGAAAATTTTATCAAAAAGGAAACAAGTATAACACGTGGGCGACTCAGTCCTAGGGCTATCAAGATGCAATGACTTTTGACGTTTGCATAAACCAAGTTACCTCCATTCACACTCGATCTCAAAGACCCAGACATGAATTGAAGATAGTAACAAATCAGAAAAAAAATAAAGCACACCATTGCTCATTGTATCAATTTTTGGCACAATGATGTAGTTTGACAACTGACATCAGGCAAAGTTTGCAGGTCATTACCCAACCAGGTACAACAAGGCTTTGGGGTCTCATCATCCTTAAAAAAATAAGATTTTTTAATTTTTTGACTGCCTTAAGATGTGATTGTGCTTTACATGTCGTGTATCCCGCCTCAAACTTACCTGGTGCACATGTGTGTGGACCCGGCTGAATAGTCCTATATCGGGTTATATGCCAAGGAAGTTCCCTCGTCATAAAAATAGAAATAAAAACCTTGTCCAAAGGCATGAAATGCTAGTTGAGATAGAGATTTCAGCCTTTATTTATTTGCTAAAAGAGATATAATATTCCATACTACTAAAAAGAACCAGCTCACAATAACTAAATGGGCAGTTTGCCATATGCAAATATTACGGACATTACCATGTTTGTCAAAATCACCACTTTGACATGAGGAAATGAGTACATCCCATTGTTTTAGAAGTATTTGGATGTTTTGGACATTTTTCACAAATCTCTCAAAATTCATTAAGAAATAAGATATGAAACTATACATTCTAAGACTTATCATTAGTACACGAATATCAAGCGGTTTGGATCATGAATTGGAGGCGCACAAAAGTGCAAAAAATAAAATCTATAGGGTGGGCCTTTTTCACAAATTACCCAAAATCTATGAAGATTTAATATAATCAAATATATGTTCATGAGATTTATTAGTTCAATAAATAAATTGAACGGTTTGGATTATAGATATGGAACCCACAGGAAAAATAAGAAATAAGTGTAGTTAATTAGGCCCACAAGAATGCAATCACCACAAGAGCTATACTGGTGCCTTTTGCAAGAAGTGTGATGGTCATTTTTGCACCTCTTTGTATGTGAAAACTTCCATTTGTAAATGGCTTTATTCTCATACTATTTTCACATCTCATTTGCAAATAAATATAAAGATGCTTAACCATTACACGTATAAATCGTTTACATATGTAATTGACTCCAAACAAATGACCCATAAAGTCAAGACTACAAAATCACAAGCTGAAAATATCTAGTGGATCTATTTATTTATTTTTTTCATTTTTTTCATAATTAATCTCAAAGCACTCTTCAATCTGGTAAGATTACTTGCCCAGAAACCCTATCAAGTGTCATAGTTTTCGAAAACAAAAAGTCTACATGGACTAACTCATGGAGTTAGTCCATGGTTCTGTCCATGAGTTAGTCCATGTAGCAGGACTCTTTCGAAAAATCTTAGAAATCAAACACTGCTTCTGCACAAAGATCGAGATCAATCCAATAAACGATTTTAGTCAAGACTTGACCGGACCAGATACTCTGGTTGGGTTTCGTTGGACCACTTGCTGGTCTTTGAACTGTTTGAATGAGCTTGGGCTGAAAAACTGCCTGCGCAAACCAGTAATTTTTTTTTTTTTTGCAAGGTAAGGTTAATAAATAAATCAATGATACATTCGCAAAAAAAGGTGCTGTGGTAGGAAATCGTGTGGCCCGCATGCCACGGGTCCCACGTCAGATCAAGCAAGTCTGATGCTAACAGAGAATACAATCTCACTTAATGTCAGACTTGATCTTGTCCCACTAATAAGACTCCCAATATGATTAGTGAATGTGGGTTTCTTGGCGAAGAAGTCTCTAGTAAGTGTGATTCTTTGGGACTTGTCTATATAAGATAAGGGAGTCCTATGGTTGAGTATTATTCCATCTCACACGAAAGACAAGATGCGAAGATATCCGTGGAGCTTCCCAATCGCCGGAACGCACATAGATCTCTGTCCGCATGTCGGAGTCTCCGCATCCAAAAATGTCAACTGTTGTATGCATTTTGCCCGTCCAAATCATTAACAGATGTAACACCTTCTACATTGATTATTAAGCAAAAATCCTATTGAATAGACCATCTTAATTCTCAAACAACTGGCTATGCTAGATTAATGTACAATAGTCTATAAAATTGTGTCATGAGCATGGTTTAAAATCTCGGTATCGGTCGCGGTATCGGCCGGGCCGAAAAACCGATACGTCGCGGATATCGTCGCGGATATCGGTCCGTCGCGGTCGTCGCGGTGTGAATTTTTTTTTTAATCCAAAAAAATCCGCAAAAATATTCAAAAAATCCAGAATATTAGAAAATGTTGGAAAATAATATTTTTTTCCATTAGTAACAACAATAAATCAAAATCTCGGTCATCTTAAGTTATGAGTCCTGTCTGTATCGCCGTTCGCTTTATTCTCCAGTATTTTATATAATGCAACCATTATTGATGCTCATGATCAATAGGATGAAATATCATAAATCTGACATAATGCAACCACAATTTTTGGCAAAAACTCATACTTTTTTGTTCCAAAAGTATAGATCTATTTTAAACTAACACATTATCAATGCATTTGAACACTAATGTGAAAAAATGTAATTGATTTCAAGAAAAGCCCCAAATTTTGGAAATAAAAAAATTTAGATCTACACTTTAAAATACTAGATCTAGGGAAAAATAAGTGAGTAACATCGAATCTAACTCAATATAAAGCCTTTTCGTTCATGAATTAGCATATTACACAATCTTTACTACTTTATCATTCCAAACATAATTAAATATGTTTAATATCATATCTAGTAGTTTATGATAATAATTGACATCTAAGCACAAAAAAAAAGAAAGACAATTAAAAGAGTCCTAGCTATCATGGTCAAGTAGATCATTTTGTCTTCTTGAATTTAGATTGCCACTTATCTAAAACATGCGCTTCGCAGAGGGGGTCCGGGGGTATCCCTCTAAGGAAAAAAGGAGATCGGCCGATATTTTCAAAATATCGGCCGAGATATCGCCACGGCCGATATTTTGAAAATATCGGCCGATATATGACGATATTTTGTCCGTATCGCCGTGACCGATATCTCGCTGAGATATCGGTGCGGTACCGACCGGTACCGGTACGTATCGGCCGGTACGTACCGGTACCGGCCGATATTTTGAACCATGGTCATGAGAATTAATCATTAGAGTTATCTTTTTCACACTTTTTTTTTCCTATGACAAGCAGAAGAGGCATGTCATTAATTGAACTGTCTTGATCCATATTAGAAGTGCATGTTTTTTATGGATAGAGGAGGGCACTCAAAAGTGACTAAGGGTCGGCTCAATGAAAGTAAGTTGGAGTGGTTCATCAACCAATCTTTCATAAACCATCTTCTCCTGAATGCTACCCACACACCACAAAAATTAACCCACTCTGTTTAAGCCCCACTTTTTGTCTTCATTTATTCTGTATAGTAGAGTTAGGTCTTTAACAAATCCTTGCCATTTACATCACCAACTCTCATTTTATTATTCAACCCAATCTCAAATAGTAATATATGAATACTTATTCGTCGGTAACATTTGAGTAATTTAAAAGTAAATGTCAAATCAATGAAAAAGAGAATAATTGTAAAACGGAGATGTAAACTTTCCAACAGTTTATACTTGCATTTGTTTTCATAGGATAAAATAATTCGAAACGAGATGAGAAGTTAACAACTGATAAAAGAAGTCAATTTACATTTTTTTTATGAAGTAAAATTGTTTAGTGTAGAAGTAAGATTTTGGACTATACTTGCCCACTTATTATGACCAATCACATATGGGTGGAGTAAAATAAAAACAGACCATTGGAAGTTGGAACTACTTCTCCTCGATTTTCACTTTACCTATTGAAAAATAATTTTAGCACATACAACCAACCTTCATGAATTAGAAGCATCCTAGGACAACACACAAAGGAGGAGAGAACTGATTAAGAAGTGCACCAGAGTTGGCAGGAGAATAAGCAATAAATATAGTGAATTCTACCCATTTAATTTGAGTTTGGATCTGGTGAGGTAAAACCCCACGGCCCACGTGCATTGCAGGCTACTCTGCGGTGACGTGGCAGACCATAGTTGGTCTACTCACGGTCGCCGTACATATACCCACTTAGAGGATCCCGATTCATTCAAGTTAGGGGAGTAGTAAATGTCTATTGTAACCCCTGCCCAATCCCCACTAATGAAGAAAGAGAGCTCATTCCACCCAAAATGAGCTCAGGCATAATATCATGCACTTAGATTTCCCAAATCATTATAAGTTTTTTTTTCTTTTTTCTGAAAAAAAGTAAATAAGTTTAGACCAAAGAATTGAAAACTAACTCATGAATAAATAAAAAAAATTGTTCATTTTTACTGAAATTGTTGGCTCTTTGATCAATAATCACATCACAATGGATAGTTTTATTTCTATAGAAAACTCTTTGATCACTACAATGTCACATAATGATAAGCTTTCGTTTTTGGTGTCTCCAAGATATCATCTTCAGGTAAGGTGGATGAGTAAAATATCATCAAATTGCTATCAATGAATATGAACATGGCTCAGGCTCACCCACATTACATTGAAGAACGTTTGAAAGAAAAGAAAAGAGGAGCATTCAGACAACAATTTCAGAAAAATGTATCAATCAATTTAGATGGAGTCCACTCAAATAACCTAATGAGGCCCCTTCCATTCCATCACCTAATTATGGAAATATGATAACGTTTTACACAATTTAGCCATTCGGAACAAGGAGGCAAAATGACAAATGCATGCACATCACATCTACAGCATTGTAGCAAATGCTTAAGTACACCTTGTGAAGCTTCATACAAACCTTCAATAAGTTGCTGCTTTGAGTGGAACACAGTAGGCCAAGATGTGGATGCTTCATGTGGAGCAAGGTAGGCCAAGATGGGGGTTGCTTTAGTCAAAAACTTCTACCGACATAAATTCCCTTTGAATAAAAATAAATAAAACCTTCATTGTGCTCAATCCCAAAGAGAAAGTGTACACAAAATGCCAACGACCTTATACCAATTAGCCTATGCAATGTGATTTACAAAATTATATCCAAAATTGTGGCAAATAGACTAAAGTCATAAGCCCTTTCCAAAATGTTGAAGGAAGACACATTGAAGACAACTATATTATAGCACACAAAATCCTTCATTCCTTTAAGAAAAAGAATAGAAAAAAAAATTATGGGTTTAAAGCTTGACATGTCAAAAGACATGTGATCGGATGGAGTGAGAGTTTTTCAACAAGAATTTGTCCAAATTATTAGAGAAAGCCTATGTTCAGTCTCTTCATTCGCCTAAATGGATCGCCTTTTGGCAACATTGTTCCTTCTACGGGCTTGAGACGAGGAGATCCTCTTTCTCCTTACCTTATTATCTTATGCCTATGGGCAGAAGCCCTGTCTAGGATGTTAGTGAAAGCTGAAAATGAGGAGATTATACATGGAATTAAAATTGCAAGGAGCGCCCCTAGCATTTCACACTCGTTTCTTGGCGGATGATAGTTTTATCTTCACTAGATCCATGCTATTTGAAACCAGGGAAATTAAAGGCATTCTAGAAGAATATTGTATGTGCCTGGGCAGTTGATAAACTTTAATAAATCTACCATCACATTTAGCAAAGGCACTTGTAGGAAAAGATGCAAGACTATTGCTACCATTCTAGGGGTCAAATCATTATCTTGATGATGAAGGTACTTAGGTAATCTTGGCATTTTTGGTAGAAATAAAAGTAGGACTTTTGAACCTATTATTAACAAAGTTAAGAAGGGAATTATGAATTGGCAAGTACCACTACTGTCCCAAGCATGTAGAAATACCTTAATTAAATCAGGGGCTTCTTCCATTTCTATTTACAATATGTCTGTTCTAAGGTTGCCTAATATTTTTTTTTGAGAATCTTGATGCAATTTCTCGAAAATTCTGGTGGGGTGACCAAGAGGGCAAGAAAAATATTCGCATGATTAAATGGAAAGAAATTTGCAAACCCATTGAGAATGGAGGTCTAGGGCCGAGGAGATCTGAGAGTAACAATAGAGCTTTATTGGCCAAAAAATGTTGGAAATATCTTTCAAATCTCCAAGATTCTGAGAGTCAAGTATTGTCCTAACAAATCACTCTGGGAGACCTTAAGTAAAAAGGAAAATTCTTAATTTTGGAAAGGCTTTTGTTGAGACCTTGGATTTTATCAACCAAAACATAGGCTGGATTATTGGGAATGGAGAAAAGATATCTATTTGGCAGTGAAGCTGGGTCCCTTGTACGGATGGTCTCAGAAAACCATTTTCTCCTATTTCCTATTTCCGATCCTAATGTTAAGGTTAAGGATCTTATAAGTCCTAATGGGGGTTGGAACTTACAATATATTAAAAGTCTCTTTACAAACCCAAGGGATGTTGATGATATATCTAAAATATTTATTGCATTCTTATCGGATGGAAATCGGAGAATATGGACCGCTACCAAATCCAGGGACATGACCACAAAATCAGCCTATAGAAGCATTATCAAAGAGGAACTAGATCCCCAAGTCTCTTCAATAAATTGAAAATCATCTTAGAAAATTTCCCTTCCTCAAAAGATATTGTTATTTGGGTGGAAATATCTAAGGGGGGTTCTCCCGGTTAGATCCCTTGTAAAGGAAAGATTAGGTGTGTCTAATATTTCTTCTTTATGTTCTTTCCGTGAAAATAAAGAGGAGACTTTAGAATACACTTTCTTTCAATGTGACTTTGCTCACGCGGATTGATTTGGATCACGGTTTGGGGCTTTAGCACATAAATTCTCGAGGTGATGGACTACTACTGACTATGCAAACCACCAATCCTTTTCAGATCCTGATTCTTGTGCCTTCATCTTTGCTATATGTGGGTACAATCTTTCAGTCCAAAATATTATTACCGCATACTAAACCACTCCTTCCAATTACCGCATACTAAACCACTCCTTCCAACCCCTTGTGCATGGGATGAGAATCAAAATTTGGAAGATGTTGCTATCCTATGTTCTAATGCAGCTTTTAATGCCTCCTCTGCTAAGTTAGCTTTTGACTTTGCCATATTCATGGGAAACTATATGTTCTAATGCAGCTTTTAATGCCTCCTCTGCTAAGTTAGGTTTTGACTTTGCCATATTCATGGGAAACTATATTGTGCTTGGAGGTGCTGACTATGGCAACAACCTCAGCTAAAGAGGCTAAAGCGAGGTAGGTCCTCTAGGCGCTAGACGTCATCAAGGGCGTGGATTGTCTAGAATCATTTTGTGCTTGGATGCATTGGAAGTTGTTTACAAAATAAATAAATAATAATAATAAGTTGGTTTGTACAAGAAGCAGTTAAATCTCAGGCCATCTATCATTTTTCTTCAGACCTTCAGTGCTATAAAAGGAAAGTGTGGAGTGATATGGGAAAACAAAGATCATTCCCTCGCAACATAAATGCAACTCCTATACGTCCCTTGATATTGCTGTTAGGAACATGAGTCTGCAAGTGAGAGCACATAAGTTCGCATCCCAAAAAAAGCAACACTAACTATAGGCACCTCCATGGGGCCAACTTGGACCATCTTTGACCAGTGCAGGCCCTTCCACACTCTCATCACCTCATGATCTAACTCTAGGCCCAATTTCTCACTTAACAAACATTTATCTACTGTTAGATTGAATCTCTAAAAAATCCATGGTTAAAAGACCATTAAACTATATAGCTATTAAATCAAGAACAGGATGATCTGCCATGGTTAATCTTTTTGTTGACTCGCATCCATAAGGACTAAGGAGCCTGGAGACCTTTCCATGTACCTCGCCCCCATTAATTCATAGGCAGCTAAATGGGGCCCACGAGCTATGCAGTCTGTTTGGAGAACATTGCCCCACTTGGGTATACTTCAAGTGGGACTCTAGAGAGGATGCTCAACATTGACATCAATTCAGGCTGATGCTAATTGAGTTCCTAATATCATATCAAGCCTAAGCCTAGGCTGAAGAAACCTTTTGATCTGGATAGCATCGTGCAGCATTTTTAGGTCATTATCACAAAGAAAAAGCTACTACACCTATCGGCAGCATAAATGGACCCTCATATATGAGTAAACCAAGTTAGCAGCAATTGGTTTATGAAAAATCAAGGCAGAACCAGAGAGAATGACCCAATTCATCGACCATAGACATTCTTAGCTCAGCACTTACTTTTTGTCAATTTCAATCGTCAACAATTCAGCCCACATTAACCATGATAGAGAAATATTCTGCTTTAAACCATCAGCAACTTTTTAACAGTAGCTAACCTTGGATGTGGGCCCATATCAATGCATGCAGACAACCAAGCTGGCTGTGGTAGGGGAGACGGAAGGTACACCAGTCTTGGTTTAGGTCTTACCATGATGGGCAGGTGGGGAACAATCTGATATTCACATCCATATGTTTTGAGGGCCCAGAGTTTTCAACACTTTATATGAACAGACAGCAGCTAAAAATTTAAGCCATATTATCATGTGGTTATGCATCTTCCCCCAAGTGCTTTACATGAATATACTCCACCCGAACCAAATGGTGGTCGGTACCTTTCTGTGGTTTGAACCTGTTGCATAGTGGGCATCCAAGGACCATTTTTAGTCAGGAGTCCCAAATTACACATTTCACCACAGTAACTACAGATTAAACTGCAACCAGCATTGAAAACAATCAAGTCTTCCTGAATGCATCTGTTATTTAAATAATTGTGTAATACAACATAGAATTACGATTTAATTCATCGTATCATCATGCAGTAGATTTATTATTGTTAACTTCTTCAACAGAAGTGACTCTAAACATCCAGCAATCACTTATTCACACAGCCGTGGCCCGTGCAGGAACTGATCATATGCATACGGATAATTAAAGACTTCAGTTAAAACAACTGAATTTCAAAGGCGGGAAAAGCATCTGTGCATAAGGAGATGCTAGAAATGTTTGGCAAAAAGAAAAAAGAGGAGATGCTAGAAATGATGGAACTTGTATTTCCTCGTGTGTAGATGTAGACCACTTGTCAACTACAGGTTGGATCTAAACATTCCCTACAATTATGGAAATGTGAATTGCTATCCGCTTGTGGAAAGGGTCAAGAAGAAATTATCTGGATGGAAAGGTGTTGTCCTATGCAGGGAGGGTAGAGTTGATTCGCTTTACTTTATCTACTATTCACATCTATTGGGCTTCTATTTATATTCTGTCTCAAACTGTCATTCAGGCTATAGATCGTCTTATCCGGGACTTTTTTTGGAATCAATGGAGATCTAGAAGATACTTGCATGCCATAGCCTGTGATTTTATATGTCTACCAATTCATCTGGAAGGCCTAGATATTCCATCTATTCATGGCCTGAATCAAGTTGCTATGCTTCATCAAGTTTGGAATGTTGTTCGAAATTCCCCAAACTGCTGGAGCTTGTGGATTAGAGCAAAATATCTTCGGTGGAAATCTTTTTGGGATATTTCTTCCGCTGCAGCTTCATCAGGGTGGCGAGGGATTTTGTCACTATGTCATGCAGTGCTTCCTTATATCTGACATCTTATTGGAGATGGGAGACACTCATTTTTTGTCAGACCAGTGGCTTCAAGATGGTCGGGATCTTTTTCCTACTTGTATTAATTATGATCTTCGCATGGGGGAATCTTAATGAATTCACCAGTTTACTTCTCATGATGGATGGCAAGTTCCTCCTCCAACTTCTAGTGATTTAATTTCTTTATGGCAAATGGTGCAAAATGAAGTTCATCCAAAACCTCTGGGTGGAGTATGTGTGGTTTAAAGGCTGCATAAAGAAGGTGTCCATGTGTGCTTAGATGGGTTTCCTCGGGTGCGTATAAATTAAGAGTTTCCTCCTATCTAAAAATATCATCTGTGATTCAGGATGTGCACTTTGCCCCTCTTATTGGGAGTCACAGGATCATTTGTTCCTGGAATGTCCCTACTCTCTTCAGGTTTGGAGCAGCTTGGTTCATATGGTGCATATACAACTTGTTCAATATGATTCGATTGTGCATCTAATGGAGTCTATGTTGCAAGGAGTAGACCTGCGGACGTCTGGGATAGCCACACTTTGTAAGTTAATATTTGAACCTTTTATATGGCACATTTGGAGGGAGAGACGAATGAATTTTCAGAAATTCTAGAAGTACTAAAGCAGTAATTCGGGATGTTATTTCAATGGAATACAGTCGTTCAGTGTATTTGGGGTTGGATGTTCCTAGTCATATTGAGAGTAGGTGGAATTTTCCTCCTATCACTCCTCGTGTTAGGCCTCGGGTTATGGATGCCTTGCCTATAAAGGGAGGGAGATTTTCTATTGCCCATCATTCTATATTTGGGTGGTGTTTTGTGGTATGATGCCGGAGATCCCAAGATTGGAGCTACTGCATATGGTTATAATTATTATTTGGCAGATTATTCTCTTTTGGCATTAATTCCATTGCATTACCCAATTGATGCCTTTGAGTTAGATGGGACCTTTTCACTTTCCTTTAAAGTCCCCTTGGCATGATGGATTCACTATTTGAAAGGTGGAGTCTATTGTTAAGCGTTATCCTATGGCGTCTTTATGCCCTATTTCGAGATTAGTTGCAAATCTGAGTAAAAACATGAAGGAGGTCAGTCATGGCCCTATGCAACTTTCTGCCATGGAGTTGCAAAACTTATTATGATCTATGTACTCTAGGTTTTGCTTTGTTAATAAAATTCTAACTTACCTTTAAAAAAAAAGGATATCAAAACAAAGTTAAAGGAACAAACTTGCAGGAAAGATCCCAGAAATCAACTATCTGCAGGCTTAAGCAAGTTGCAATAAAAACTACTCAAAATCCCTGTATAATTTCACTAAAAGCAAACAAGTACAAATGAACAGCAGAACACAAACCCTATCATCTCAACAATAGATAAGCTTGTTCAAGAAATGTGGTCACTTGGGTCCAGGAAATTTGCCCATCATCTTTGCAATTATAGGAGCCACCTTAGGATTTGATTGATGCTTTGCGAAATTCGCAGGGTTCTTCATCACTGCACCACCAATCAATAAGCACTTTGTTAGCATGTTGCCAATAAGCATCATTACTTGTCAAGGGCAATACATTCTTATAATGAAATCCCTGCACTCAAGACTCTAAATTCCTAGGCCAAACTTACATGCCACCGATGCAATGCAACAAACGAAGCAATCAAATGCATACTATGCAAAATTGAAGACGGTTTTTAGTAGTAATATCTAATATGCAACTTCTCTAAAAAAATAAATATTTCCATTTTCTTTTTGGTAGACTAAGCCATGTAAATAATCCCACTGCTTTCCAGTGAAGTGATATTACGTGAATCTCCTACAAAGAGACAGCACAAGATACAATAAAATCATAGATCCTTCCAAATTGTCAAGCATCAGGATCTAACATTAGCTGCCCTTTACAACATGAAAATCTTAGAAAGAAATTTAAATGGTGATCATTTAATTAGTTAAATACTGTTCTGAAGATGAGAAACATAAATGGTAATAATCTTTTGTCCTTCCTTGGGGGTGCTTGTGGAATGGAGAGATCAAATTTGGGGTCAACCTCATGCCTCCACCCCCTTCATCCATGGCCCACAAGTTTAAAGTTTTTATATTAAAAAATATATATTTTATCCCATGATCCAATGGTCCAGTCCCTTCTGATGGGTGTCAAACACCCTATCTCAGGCACCAGACAGGCCTAGTTTCCAAGCATCCAACCATGTTCAACTTATAACGTCCTAATAGCAAAGATACATGATTCAATGTGCACTTTCTAGTATGCCTCTTTGACCAAAGATTGAGGTGACCAAATCTCTAATGAAACCCAGGCTTTGACCACGGCTACACCCATGAGTTTTTTGCATTCAGACCCTAGTCAATCAAAAAGAATTTATATCCTTGCAAAGCTGGACCGGAAGAAGCCTTTCCTTCAAAGGAGGGGCATTGTGAAGAAAGTCTTCAAAGAGGAATGCAGCAGAAATTACGGAAAAAAGAAACATGGATATCAGCTTTTCTATCAACATTCAGAGGAAGCAAGCTCAACAATAGATCACTTTTCATATGTTTCGCTTGGTGCATCTCTACCTTTGCCAACTTTTGTATTAAAAATTAACAGTCAACGAAATTGCTTCCAGCGGCCAGCCACATGACTAATAAATTAAGCACAACTACAAAGTGTTAGAATGAGAAAAAAAAGGTAGATGACCATACCATCTTGAAGAGCTGCCATAACCTCTGGATCTTTGAATGCAGCCATCAGTTCTGGGTCCTGCTTTAATTAAAGAGGATAAGACAACCTATTCAAACAAAGATCCCCCCCCCCCTCCTAAATTTTCTTTTTCAAAGAGGATAACCGAAAGGTTTTTGGAAAATGCAAAATGTGCAAAACTAGCAAAGAATGGGAGTAAAAAAAAGAGACAAACGTCAATCACAATTCACAACCCAAGGATGTGGAGCCGGAAGGGTAAATGAACACCACCTTAGCAATGACACCAATCAAAGCTATATAAGCACAGTTCAGGAGTGCAACCATGGAATGGGGGCATGTGAGCATTTCTTTATCAAAAGACTGACCCGACTTCCCTATAGACTACAAGCTACCTATATAATATCGCATTAAATAGAGAATCAAAGCCTTACATTTAAAATCTTGCTCATGTCAATATTTCCTGGTGCACCGCCCGGGAAACCTCCAGGCATACCACCAGGGAAACCTCCAGGCATACCACCAGGCATACCTCCAGGCATACCACCAGGCATACCTCCAGGCATACCACCAGGCATACCTCCAGGCATACCACCAGGGAATGAACCAGGCATGCCTCCAGATGTTCTACTTGATGACTGCTCTTTTCTTTTGGCCTTTGCATACGCAGCCTACAAAACGATGTGCACTCATGCATTAGCCATATGGAAAGGAAATGCCGGATAAAGTCCACTTACACGATTAAAATAGCATTGATTCACCTGGGCTTCAGCTCGTCGGCGTTGTCTTTCGCGCTCAAGTTTCTTTTCTTCTCTTTCTTTACGCAAACGATCATACTTTCTACGATGCTCTTCAATCTTGTGTGCATTAGGTTCAACCTGCACGCACATCACAGCATAGTGAATAAGACAAAATTTACAGATACACAGTGCTTTCTGTGAAAAATATGTATGTATGTATGTGTATATGTATATGTATATGGTAAAATACGAAATATGATAAAAGTTATTACCTTCTTAAGTACAGAACCTATCTCCTCATCATAATCTAATTTTGATGCCAAATGCAGATCCTTGGCAGCCTCCTCCCACTGCCCAAGCATTGCTCTGGCCATGCCACGAGATTTATAGCCCTTTGCAGAATCAGGATTGATCTGAGAGAATAATTCTAAGAAAATGTGAGATCCTCAGCAAAGACATGGAGGCACTCAAAATGGAAAACACAGACCATGCCTGTAAAATTGAAGACAGGATAAAGCTTAAATGTGCACTGAATGATGTCCAAGCCCATCAGGAACATATCTAGCAAGTTATGCCATATGTGTGACTTGAATGGAACTACCAATACTTTTTGTGTACATTTTATACAAAAAGGTAGAAATTAAGGATACCAATCTATGATGCCCAGCCTCAAATACAAAGAGTCAAAATATGGCTCCACAATTTCTGAAAATGGGACTCATGCAAATACAAGAACCTGCCCAAAATATGGTATTAGTATTTAAATTAAATTTTCATCAGGAAAAGGCCCCAACCAAGCCAGTAATTTTATTTTGTAATACAATGTGCTATTTTGTTTTTCTTTTAAATACCCCTATAGGTATTGGAAGCATCAGGATCCACATTTAACATTATAGTGTTGGAAGTAGGATATCCAAAAGAACTTTAAGGAATAATGAGAACGAACAGAATACAAGCCCCCCATGCCCACACCACCCCCCTCCAAAAAAAATCCCTTTTTCAAAAACTCGCCCGAAATTTCATTCCAGTTCGGACAGATTTTCCAAATTTTAGATGAATTTTCCGACTTCGGTCCAGTTTGTGGTTGTGACTTGTGACTTTTGAGGGATGTATCTAAATTCTAAACTCTATGGTTGTGATCAATATTTGAAGCTTTAAATTTTATGGTTGTTGAATTTTATGATTATGGGCCATAATGACTACATTAATTTGTTATGTCGACAACATTATTATTTGTTTAATTGTTTGTATCATAAATCACATATTAATATTATGAGTTGATTTAGTAGAATAAAATAAATGTATTAAATCGTATTTTAAAATTTTAATATTAATCTTATTTTTTTCTCTATATATTTCTAATTTTTTATCTTTTTCCAAAACGTAACTCCGAAATTCCAAATCATTGAGAACATTTTAGTTTGGAGGCCAAACCGAAACAAGGTCCAAAACGAATTTCTCAATTATGATCTGGGCATCAATTGACAAACTGTACGTAAGAATGGATTAAGCTGATGCAGACATTGAGACACAAGTCTCAGCATGCAAACAGTTATTACTGATGCCTTAAAAAATATCACATTTACAGACATCCCAATCATTAGTTAGACACTACCATTGTGAAGATAATTACAATTAAGGCATGCAATAAATATGCAACTAACTAACAACTTTGACTACATAAAAGTATAACAGCAGTCTATGCGGGTGCATCCAGAAAATGTTCGTGCCAATTGCAACTGAATTTGAAAAGGATATGATCATAGTTGGGACTTGGGACAGGGCCTTGATGATGATAATGATGAAGTCCAGATTAGATTAAATATTATTTTTCGGCATGATACAAATAACAAAATATGCAAAAATGACCTCCAGAGCAGCATTTGCATCCCGAATTGCAGCATTAGGCTTCTTCATTTTGACGTACACATTAGCTGCATAAACAGTGAAAATATGAGAAGAAAAACTCACAAAGTAAATAATAAAGTGACGTCAATGTTCAGACAGACAATTAATGTTCAGAACACATGAATTAGTTTTATTTTATACCTCTAGTACCATACATGATTGCTGATGTTGGATTGAGTAAAATAGCCTCTGTCAGATGTTCAATTGCTTCTTCCAAACTACCTGATAAAATCAAAGTGTGAGATACACATCTGGTGTTTAATGTTTGGGAATACAGAGCATACCTTCTGAAATAGCTTCCATGGCCTTTGCCTTGGCATCTTGAGAAGCATCGCGGCTTTCTTCAGTCACCTCAAAAGATGGATCTCCCATCTGCAGCGAGGAATTAAAAAAGGCAATACGACAACAAAAAAGATATATTATTGAGTATATATACCCATATACAAGTACAACTATACAAGGGAAAAAAATTATTCCAGACCAAACGAGTTAAACCATTTAAGTCACCTTTTGTGGAGGATCATTGTCTGCCTCTACAATTTCACCCTCCAGCTCAATATCAGATTCAACAATTTCATCGATCTCTTGCTCCTCCGCAGCATTAGTGGCTCCTTGTGCATGGATATCCTCATCCATGTCATCGTCACTTTCTTCCACCACCGGATTCTGGCATTCAGCATACAGTCAGCTCCACAATAGAAAAATAAAAAATGTTTTCCAACCAATATGTAATTGGTTTTTATGGTCGTAACAATGAGATGGATCAAGAGTCACAAAAGAAATTTGGCTCATATGTTTAAATTTAACTCACACGGTAAATTTTCCAAGAGATAAGTCAGAAAGGCAATTTCAAGACAAAGAAGATATAAAACAGGAAGTGTCTACAGGTAACAACCAAAGTGTGTACAATGACCACGCAAAGAGAGAAAGAGACTTGACCAATGAAGATATCAAGTTCCTCCATGTACCTATCCAAATCAAAATAGGTTTCATAGCTGACCTTAACAGGCTGATCCAGGTACAAAGGGGTCTATCAGGCGGTTTCAAGCTGGGTGTTGTTGGATCAAAATTAGAACCAAATCTTATTCCTCATCAATCCAACCAGCTGACAGCCCTGCTCAGACCAATGCCACCCACAATATGCAACTCTATGGATAACCTAAATAAAATGTCGTGCACTGTAGTGCATGGAATTCATACATAACTTCTTATCAATATGACTCTCAAAATTGCTGTATGCATTATCTATGGTTACATATATACCTACAATGGAATCCTATTTTGTCACTCCGCAAACTATAATTATTCATGAAAACAGGTCTGATATCTTGAACACCTTTGGACTCATGCAGGTTTAGTGGCACAAACAAGCAAATTTTTATATTTACACACACATACGTACGTATTACATAACAAGACATGAAATTAATTACTGAAATGCATGCAACTATCTGAAATAGAGATATATACAAATTGTTCATTCGCAGACATAAACACCAAACAAAAAACCAACAAAATTAAGCAATTAACTGAATGTACAAAACCGCATTAACATGTTGAACCATTCCAAGCAAAACCTATACAAACAGCCAAACACGACATTCTCAAAGTTCACGAAATCCTCCAAACAGAAGAACACTACAAATACTTCTTCCAATGAAAGATAGTCTCATCCATGACCTAGAAAACTATAATACAAATCCAAACCATTCAAAACCAGAAAAATTAAATTTCTTGATCAGATCATCGCCGATCGGAACCGTCCAAACAGTCACCAGCACATCAAACGCCACCGTTTGAAAACTATAGATCAGATCATCCTATTCATTCATCGATCAGCATTATCAGTGATAACCACTCATTTTCCGATATCCTACACAGACAGAGCGGATCGATCGAATGGAAATCCGAAATCCACTTCAGATCAACAAATGCATCATTTTCTTCCACGGCCGATCAAGACCGTCCATTTCAAACCCCTGACGGCTATGATCGCATCTAAATCTACCTTTTCTTCTCGATTCTACTTCAACAAGACATAGATAGATGAAAAGAGAGAGAGAGATTACTGCATCGCGAGGTTGATGCGATTCTCCAGGCTCGTTAGCGGAAGGAGGAAGCTTGGCACCGAGGCTGAAGTAGAAATGGCGTTAGAAAGAGATCTAAAAGAGGGGTTTTGGAGTAGAAGTGAAGTAAAATGCGATCAAAGTACCTTTCGAGATAGTCTCTGAAGAAGGAAATCGAAGGATCTGTGAGGATTGATGGATTTGCTTTGCACTGATCTATAAAAAGCTTGAGTTGATTCACCTTCGCTGCATCCATGGCTTCCCTTTTGCTATAAACGGAAAGGAGGATTGATTGCAGGATTCGATCTTCTTCGTATGGAAATAGAAAGAGAGATATTGGAAATGGAGATTTTGGTGCTTTCTTTCCGGGAAGAAGGGGGATGCTTCTAGCAGCTTCCACAGATCAACGCAACTATAAGTAATAATATCTTTTTCTTGTGAAATGAGAAATTTAGGTGTGGCCCATCCATTGGTAGAATCCGGACCGTCTGATTTCTCGCTGATGAAAATGAACGGTTTATAGTGAGTCAACAAAAGTTGTTCTGGGTCAATAATTTGTTGTATGTATCATGGGCCTTGACCTTAAATTGCATGGTTTTTCATGGTGATTTCCATTTGAGTCAAGTCATGTGTCAAAGTGATTGGACTTCACTTTTGTGGGTTGGTACTAATCTCTTAAAAATTGTGGTGATTGGGTAATTTGAGATGATTGGGACCATTGAAGGGAAGGGATGACCCTAATTGCATTTTGTAACTATAGATCATGTATTTGATTGATTACTTTGGCTATTGATGGATGGATGGTTAATATTGATAACAACAAAATCGGCTCAAATATTCATCTCTCACCTAGCTTTCTAGGGTTTGATCCATATAGGTTATTCTCTTTTTATGAGTATGGGCTCTCTTTGCACATGTGTGGGTACCACCCAAATATTGAAATAGAGGTTTGATACCTCATGCATTGGCCTCACACTTTTAGTCCAAAAGGCTTATCTAAGGACTCCAACTCTATCACACTTCATAGAATTGGGATCATTTGAGGATTTCGCCCACGGTGACCTTGAGTGAACTAATCACGATCCACCACGTCACCGTATGCGTATGCATAGCATGTTACCCGCGTGCATGTAGGTTGAGTTGGAGTCCTAACCCCAGCTAGATAAATGCATGTAGGTTGAGTTGGAGTCCTAACCCCAGCTAGATAAAAGGACACTTGCTTGCTTGAGTTGAAATTTTCATTGTACGGAAAAAAAAAAACCACACTCCCTGATTTCAAGGGATACTTCAGTTGGCCTAAGACCACAGTTCGAATATTGTCGATTCGAAACTACACTACCACACTGGGGCTACCGAAAAATTTTATCCTACTTTCTTTCCTAATCCATAGAGATTATTCTAGTCCAAAGAGCTAGTAACCTGTATTATAAAAAAATTAGTCAAATGATACATTCATAGTTATGAAAAAAAAAAAGGTCGATAGTTTGCACCGTGGGGTCAAGGCATTCTAACCATTTGCAGCAGGCAGATTGAGGGGGAACCAATTGCAGCAAGAAGATGATTCTCAATTAATTCCCCTTCTCCACCCAACACTAAATTAATAAGGGGCCCCACCCTTTTGTAAATTGTAAAGCACTCAAGATAATTAATAGGGACCCACTCTTTATATGTAAACCACTCTAGATAATTATCTCTCCCTGTTTTCCCATTGGGCCCACTTTCACTTTTGATTGGAAGAGGTACAGTCAATAGATTAATCCTAGGTGAAATAAGTGATTTACACATCAATCACTCCCCTTTTGTTATGTTAATCATGTGCTTTTCAAAAGATCAAACTAACGGTTGGATTTACTTCAATTGAACTGAATGATAAAGCATTAGGAATGATTGCTTTTAATTGATTTTGATTAGAGTTGGACCTTGCTGTTGATTTAATTAGTAACTGCCCTAGAAGAATCCAGAATCCCTAATTGCTTGTGGAATACGAAGCATCACAAGTCACAAGTGTTAAACGAGTCAAAACGTTATTGGCTGGCCCTAACAACCAAAAGTATAATAAGTGCAGCCCTTCCAATTCAAAACAAATTTAATGGTTCCTCCATTGCTAAATAGGGATGGCAAGGGGTCGGGTATCTGCGAGGATCCGTCCCGACCCACTCTTATTAGAGGAAGATTTGGCAGTGATTTTCTACATGTGGGGCGGGTTTGGATTTTGTTGTCCTAACCCACCCCACCGAGAATATATAATATGTAATACTTGTAGCTGAAATTATAGACAAAAGTCATGTAGCGTAGGTGATTTTAGCACGTCGAAAAAAAAAAAAAAAGGTGGTGTGTTTAATCTCCACTATACTCATTTTCATTTATTTTTATATATTTTGAAAGTTGGAAGTTTTAAATTTAATTTGATCCAACCAAACAAACAAGTTTAGTATTACATCCTGACAGGTCGGATTTAGATAAGATAAATTTGAGACGGAGAAATTTAGATTTGTCCCAACATGTGCTAAACCCACCCATTCTCATCCCTATAAACGAACCCTATTTTAATGAGATTCGTCCTAATTCCGGCTATCTGAGACTATAGAGTCGATAATATATGTAGATGAGCCCTGCTACATGAACTAATTATTGGACCGATCCATGGAGTAACTACATAGTTTTGGAGGAAAAATCATCTGACGTGATTTTCCCCCAAAATCATAAGGTCGGTCCATGTAAGCTTTTTGTACGTAGATTCCATTCCACCGAAACATTTTCCCTGCTTTCAATCTATCATTGCAAAACGACAATAAACGGTGGTACACCGGCGGAGCACTATGAATTATGTGCCCATTCCCGGGAGCACGGTCGTGCTTATTCAGTATATGGCAAAAGAATAATATGGCATTAGTCCAAAAATCAAATGTTTAGGATTAAATATAAATTTTAAATTACTGTCATCATTTCTAAATTGTTAGCTTCAAACCTCATATATAATTACATGAAAATAAATATTAATTACTAAAAATTAAACGATTCACCTATCAAATGGTTCAAAATGCAATATATATAAGGTGAATTTGCTAAGTCCCCATATATTTGAATCGGTCTTTCGGAAATATATGATGACTCAGATAGTCTCGAGTCAACCTTTTCAAGGGCTTCAAAATTAACGTCCCTGAATTATTGTTGTCCAAATACCTCTCTAGTTATTTTTTTCTTTTAGAAGGCTACCATGTAAAGAAAACATTCTAAGAGGTTCACATGTTGGGAAAAAAAAGTTTTCGTAAATGCATCGACAGTGTTAAAACTTACCAATTATGCCCATTTGTGTAAGAAATCACGTGCCAAACCCAAAAGGGACCCTAGCATATATATATATATATACACACGAAGCTCCCCTCACGTGCAATCCCAATAAATTTCATGGTCGTGCCTGGCTGCTCTGATACCATGTAGACAACCACTTACTCTAAAAGCTTATGCACGTAAGTGGAAAGCCCAAACAGATAGAAGCCGTGCCAAAGGCATTACTTGAGTGATGTGGGACTTTACTCCCATTTGGCAAATCCATGACGATAACTTTCAATCATCTTTACCATATTAACTTGCACATGGTGTGCTTATGCAACGAGAGAATTCCAAAGTAAAAAAGAAATCCTATTCTGATTTTGTATATGCCCCATTGCCCCACTCTCTGGCATGACACATTTTTCATCTAGAAAAAAAAATAAAAATTTCCTAAACAAAAAGAATTTTAATTTTCTACATAGAGGCAGAAATGAAAGACTTTTTTCTCCTCATGGATATAAAAAATCTAAATGATGAGGAATCCTCCTATTGCAAAACAAGTCTTAAGATTCTTTGTTTTCAATTGAATCTCATATAAGAGGTCACACCCTCGTCGTTTTTCTCCTACATGTAGTCTTCCGATTTCTCTTTAATGAAATTTGTCTTCTATCTTCTAGTTTTGGCATTGTCTTTCACCATGAACTTAGATTGGCCAAATCTTTCACAGATGTTTTGGCCAAGTAGGTGGGTGATAGGTTGTCTCCTTGAGAGGGCAATATAATGTAATGGTTGGGTGGTTGAGGGTACATTCATTTTATACTTTTTTTCATTTTTCAATTGATTCTTCTTGTACCCCCTTTGCCAAAATAATATATACTTTTGTTACCGATAAAAAAGAAAAATGTAGTCTTTTGGCGGCGACTCTTAAGTCACGTTTGACAATCAAATTTTTAGGACAAAGATTTTGAGTTTCCCTAAAGATATGAAAAAAAATCATGTTTGGCAATTGAAAATTCATGATGATTAGGACGAATGGAAATCTTCATTTTGTTAAGATTTTCAAATCTAACCTCCCCCCATAAAATTTAAAAATCCTCACTTATATGAATTTACACATCAAACTCCATTTTTCTCAACTATATGCATTGATACACACTAATATCAAATGAAATTCTCAGCTATACAAATCCTATTTAAAGAATTCTTATTCCATTGATAGTGAATAATCGTTAGATGTACGGATTCCACGCCTATTATAAAACATGCTCCAGGGGCAAGTTTGGAAACTCTACTAATAGAATCAAGCGAAGTAAAGTTGATTTTAAAGAAAGAATTAAATATAAGTGGGTCATGATGGTATTTTATTTTTAGTTGTTTGTTATGGAAAGCTTTTTGACTTTTTATATGGAAAAGTGGAGTTTTTTTGTATTTTAGTGGATAAAGATAGTTGTTTTTTTACTTTTTTTTTAAAAAGATGGAAGGAGTTTTGAATTAAAATACTTTTAATGTGACATCTTTTTCGAAAAATGAAGGCTTTAATTGACTTTTACTATATTAGTAAAGATTTTCTAAAGACACCTTTAATTCAAAATATCGAAGTTTGCCTCTAACTCTAAAATGGGTGAAAATTTTGCCCCTAGCATTATAGAGATGCTACATGGCCTGAAAAATGGCTTGACTAGGGTCCAGGGCCTTTCAGACCATTTTTTCAGACCTTATTTTTTCAGGTCATTTAGACTTTTACCTACATATACATTTTAAAAAACTTAAAAAGCCCTGCCCCTGCTACATGGCCTGAAATTCATGTCCGGGCCTGTGGCACGGATTCCAGGGGGGCCGTCATGCTGCGCCCCTGTGGAATTCGTGCCATAGCTCGGGCATCGATTTCGGGCCGCGTGGACTTCCTCTTTTAAAAAATTTAGCAAGCCTTTCATTTGCATGCGGATCATAAACCATCAGAGATCCCGAGGTGTACTGGCCAAATTTTTCTCACCAGATGTTCAGACTGGGTTGATACTTTTCCCCCTCTTTTCTGTAGCCTCCTCTAACCCCCCACACCGCTCTTCTTTCTTTCCCCTTTGCCCCAGCACAAGAAGTAAGAAGAAGAAAAAGGCGAAAAAGAAGGGGTAGAGATTGAAACCCTAAAAACCCTGGTAAGGGTTTTATTCTTTCCTCTATTCATTTCCTTTCAATCATCATCTTTAAGCTTCTTCCTTCAATTGATCATGTTTGATGATTGACAAGAACTAAAGAGTGCCCAAATCATCACCTATTGATATGAAATATCATTGTTGTAATTGTAATAGATCTCAAGAACCGCATCGAATTGAAGCAAATATGAAATCTCAAATGACATTTTCCCGTGTTATGCATCGTTTGTTTTTGTAGGATATTATGTTTGTGGGATTTCTTCAATCAGCGGCGTCCCATCGATATGATAATGACAGGCAAGAGCAGCTCATTCCAAATTCCTCTTTGGTCGTGTTTAGAGACTTATCCTATAGCAATTTATACATTTCAACTCATGTTGTTTAATGCAAAACTTCATATTTTACTGCTTCTGTTGATTTGAAATCTCATTTCAGATTTCATTTAAGCGATTTTTTCGTATTACCCTTTACCCAGTCTATAGGAAAAGTTTTTGTTGGTGACATGACATGGATGGATGGTTGGTTCTTAATCCTATTTCAGATTTCTCATACACCCTGGTTTCTTTTTGTTAGATGATGTATACCAACCACTAAGCATGAAACCCCCCAAAGTGGATGGTGGTTTCCTTATTTTGGCCATCCGAAGATATCCGATCATTCAAAAATATCAAATTGAAAATTTTAACTTTCAAACTCAAAAACTTTCATTTATACCAACTGCTTTTACATGATAATAAACCCTCTTTGGAATTGAAACAGGTGCACAATGTAAATGTACTTGTAACTTTATAGACCCAGTAAGTGCGAGATAAATGAAAATATAAGTGTTACGAATTATTCACCTTTATGAGCTTTTGTTACACAATAAACATTGGTTGGAAGATTTTAAACATTTGGTTGACAGTGTATAGTGGTCTTGAAAAGAAAGGGAAATGGTCTCATCGTTATTGAGCAAATTGTTGTTCGATATATTAAAGTGCTTGGAGTTGAACTTCGGTCTTCATCTTGTTGTAGAGTAGATCTCAAGGGGTCAACACTTTTTTGGGGGGCGACTCAATGAAACACACAAATGGTAAATGAATATCATTGATTTAGAGTGATTAGACACATGGCACGCAGATACTTAACAAGTTCGGTTTGACCACGTGATACTAGGAGTCCGGGTAAATGCTAATTGCAGGAGAAATTTGGTTAGCATATGTTTCCTAAATTAAACAAACAAAATGATGACTATATGTCCATTATTATGAAAGGTTCTAACATAAAGATACTTCTAAATAAGGTTTTAAAACACTAAGACATTTACTAATGATAAAAGACTCTTAAACAGCTTGGACTTTTGATGCTTAGGACTTCTAGCTGATGGAAAAAAAAAAATCTAGTTGACACTTAGCACTTCTAACTAACGGAAAAAAACCCAATTGATGCTTAGGACTCTTAATTTGTGCCTTTTTTTTCAAGGAAAACCGGTGGGTTTCCATTCTTCACTTATGGGTCCCACTGGGCCTTCCAAGCAATCAAGATCTACGTTGAAGAAACTGTCCTTGACCTTGCTCGTGGATCAAATACCAGCCATTCAAATCCTTGTTTGGTTTAGTTTCTTGTCAATAGAAAGATCATAGAAGCTTCTTGATGGTAGTATGCCTGGCATTCTCTAGGTCAACTCTATTTATTAAATGATGGAGAAAAATATTAGAATCAACACAACATATTATACAGGTGACTGTTCTAGGTTAGAAAAGGAAGAGCAGACCACATTAGAATAGGTATGTAAAGAGCCTGTTTCCAAGGGTACCCTCATCAGTCATCACTAGTAGCTGCTTTTTTAATTTGAACACTTGAAAAGGAGACTCTGCAGTTCCCGTAAGTGAGAAAGTTAAGGAATGTCATTTACGTGGGTGGAGGTAGGGATTTATTTTACGTACACATACTTAGAAGACTTGAAACCTATGATACCCGGATACTTCAAAATAGCAAGTGTCATGTCATTTCACATCTGATACTTCACTCTTTTAATTAGAACGCCTAAAAGGAGACTTATGGGCAGTTCCCGTAAGCGAGAAAGTTAAGGAATGTCATTTGCATGAGTGGAGGTAGGTTTTATTTTATGTATACATAGAATATTTGAAACTTATGATGCCCGGATACTTCATCTGGCCTAGCATGATGTGACATCCTTAGCTATGAAACCTATGATACCCGGATACTTCACCCTCAGCAATACATTCATTTTCTAGCTATCAATATTCATATCTATCAAACCTATGATAGGTTTCATAGCTATCGATATATTCATTTTACAATAATAGCAAAAGGGTTGAACAGAAAAATAGAACTCCGAAAGCCAAGCCCAAATAGATGTGATTGGTAGGGATGATTTGAACCTATGATGCCTATATACGCATATGGAAATGAGCATGAATATTAGGATTGGGGATAGAGCTTTGTACTTTTGGAAATCCAGGACAGAGATTCTGATGTAGCTATCCTATCCATAACATGAAATATTTTATATTGAGATTTTTATACCAAGTATTGATTTTTTTTCTTTAAGACATTTTTAGATCAATAGAATTATCATTGTTTACATCCACATCTAACATTTTAATGTTGAGAAGTAAATTAACTAATGGAACAATATGAAATAATGGACTTAATATAGTAGTATATGCTACACTTGTACCCTAAAAGCATTGATGCAGTATTGACTATGCACTTGGGTATTGTATCTGTTCATTTTAGGTACACTGGGCATATAGAAGTATGTGGGGTATCATAGATTTGAAAGTAAGGGTTGAGCCCATTCCTAAGCTTTAATTAAAGCCCTGATTCACTACCCAAGATCAACACTTGCTTCACACATTTTCCATGGCGGATAGAAAAATCAAGTTTCATTAATGTATCATGAGGGGAAGAAAGAGGGAATGCAATGACATATGTACGTGTGTGTACATACAC
>CM022946.1:151576842-151631842 GCA_012931725.1 Litsea cubeba
GCATGCAAATTATGGTACTGACTGAATGCATTTTGCTGATGAAGGAACAAACACTTGGGATCGCTTTGAGCTTCGTGTACACAAGCGTGTGATCGACCTTGTTAGCTCTCCTGATGTGGTAAAGCAAATTACATCCATAACGATTGAGCCTGGTGTGGAGGTTGAGGTTACCATTGCAGATCCTTGATTTTGTTCTGGTTTTGCTTGAGCAAAGAGATCAAATGATTTACTATCTTATACCAGATAGGGTTGGTTTTTTGGTTTTCTGAGTGTTCGAACTTGATCAACTGTGGGATGCTTCTACGGATCTTGTCGTAGTCGTCTTTGTTTATCAGTAGCCTTTTTGACCGCGTGGAGATTGCGAATGAGCACTCGACGTCCGACATTTTGGATAGATTGCATTTGTTTGAAACGCCTGTTTTGAGGCTTACTTACCTTCATCTATGGACTCTGAACTACACCTTTTTCATCATGTGGGTGATTGCTGTTGGTTCAACTATTAAATCCTACGCCAAGGACCATCATTGGCCAGAGGCAGAGATTGGTTGTGTTGTTCAGGTCTGGGCTCTGGTACTGACAAGTGTCCATTTTAAATTTATCTGATTGATCCACGGCCAATTTATTGGGTCACCGAACTATACATGATCCTGGAGCATTTTGGTGTGAAACAAAACGATGGTTAGCTCCATTTGACCTCACATGAACTTGGATTCATGTTGGATGTGAGATTGGGGTTGTATTTGGTGGGTCAATCTTTTTCACCAATTGCGACCCAATGCCTCCTCTATCACCATGTCTGCTTGACTTCTTTATTGCCTTTTCAGCCATGGATTCGAAGTCTTTACTGGTTCAGCCTTATTCAGCATAAATGGAAAGACCAGGTCGTTGACACAGTGGGGGCGACTTGGTATTGTGTAGTTGATATATTCAAAGAGCCTCCCCATTTTTACCATTTTAGCCAAATAGACTGGTGCCCAGTCTACCAAATACTAGAAACTCCATCCCTTCCTGGTAGTTGGAGGTGGTTATCTGACCACATACTTATAAACTAAGCTGAAGTTATCACTAATAAAAAAAGAGAGTTATTTTCCCTTGGATTCAATAGTTGTCAGCGAGGGTGGTCTCAACCCTAAAAACATGGTTATTGTTTTAACCGTTTGCAATTTCATTTTGTAATAAGAATTCAAGGCTTGACACCTTATTACAGTTTCAATTCTAGTCGGTGCAAGTAAACAACATAAGAATTCCAGAGAAGGAATTCTTTTTTTATTTTTCCAGTAAAATTATGAAAATAATTAACAACCTCCCACACAAACCTGGTTGAGTGGTGTGGGCACTGAAGTTTTCATGCACAAGACATCAGTGGCGGACTTAGGATTTTCGTTTAGTGGGACGGGAAATTGAAGAATATTTTCATCATCATATTTTCCAATACATTACATTTTTTTTTTTTTTTTTTTAAAAGCAATTGGTGACTAAGTTGCCCTTGAGTTCGATGACCTTTATAGTATTTGGTTGTAAGAACTAAGAAGTATCTCTACGAAGTGCTAACCACCACCACCAAAGTAAAATAAAATATTCTACTATACTTAATAACAAAAAAATAAAATAAAAAGGAAAACAAAATATTTTGTCTTGCAGATTTTGTCCTTTAAATTCTTACCATTAACACTTGTTGTTCTTCAAAAATTCAAATATGCCATAGATAATTGCCCGGTTTACTATTTACCAAAGTAAGCTAAATTCATCTCATACACTTAATAATTTCAATTTCCAGTCATAATTGCCTCAAGCCAAGCCTGTCACGCTATATGTGGAGAAAATCAGACCAAAACCAAGCATAATCAATTTGAGCCCCAATCAACATTCATTACCTGAGTGCAATTTAGGATAAAACTGTACTCATTTTAGGTATTGAAGTTTCTGGTTTACTTTTTTAAAGGTTAGAAAATTAAGACAATACTTCTGACTAGCCAAACCAAAATCCAGCAACAAGCCTCCCAAATTTTGACTAGCCCAACTAAAATTCCACTTATTGGTTTGTGTTTGACCATCCAGTTTCAGGTTAGTCCTAGGTGCATACCCCTTCATTGAACCATTAGCTTAGAATCTCTATGGTGGCCAAGATATGTTTTGAAGGAAGCTCCTATTTTATCAAGTGCTCATTTGCGGATGTTTTATATTGCGTATTGATCCTTGATCTTCTTTATATCTAGTATTTGTTTAGTGCCCTATACAAATAAATAAACTCTACCCACAAATACGAAAGCTTCTTGAATTATTTTTTTTAGTATTTCACAAGAGAAGCTATTTATTCTTAATTGAAAGAGAAACAAATTTTAAGAAAAAATGACTTATTATGAGGAATCAACCCAATTGGATAGAATGATATAAAAAAGTACTCGAATTTGTCGCGATTTGGGGGTTTTTACTGCAGAGAGAGAGAGAGAGAGAAATAGATAGACAAAGAATACTATTGCTGCCACTGTCGAAAAGGAAGCTTGATCGGTGACCAAAATCCATGTTGGAGGGGACAATGCGGTAGGGCAGGAAAACGAGATAGGGTTTTGGTATGAAGACATTTGCTGGTTTAAGGATGGAGTTTGAATGAAATCAGAAAGACTTTCCGATATTGAAATGGGGCTACCTAGGTCAGGGGGTGGTGCAAGATTGGGCCCCGACTTATGCATGGCTCATGTGGCCTAGGGCCCTTTGAGGGATCTCAAAATCTTACCAGGGGCATGGTGGGCGGGATTGAGCCCCAACTAATGTAGGGGTGGAAGTACGGGTTTTTTGTTCGGTTTTTTACCGAAACCGAAAATCAAAATTTCAAAATATTACGAACCGAACTAGACCGAATAACATGTAAAACCGAACCGAATTGAAAATAATTAAACGGTTTGGTTTTCCAGTTTTTCGGTTTCAACCGAATTTTTCAATATCTGCACCTGCACCCGCACCCTTTTCCATTTGGTCTTTTACTCTTTTAGTCTTTAGACTATAGTCTATTAGTCTGTGTAAATTACAGTAATACTATACTAATATTATTCTAATAGAGTAATAGTCTGTCTAATACTGACATATATATATATATTTAATTTCAAACATGAAATATAGTTCGGCTTTTCGGTTTAAACCGAAATTATTTTCTAAAATCCAAAACCAAACCGAACACCGAACTTGCTAAAAACTCAAAATCGAAACCGAACCATAAATCGAACCAAACTTAATTTTACGGTTCGATTTACGATCCAGAGTTCCAGAGTTCCGTTTTGTTTATTCTACCCCTCAACTGACGCATGGCTCATGTGGCGGCCCTTCGAGGGATCTCAAAATTTACCCGGGGCGGCCGCACTGACTACCTAAAGGTGCGTCCGCCCCTGCATGACATGCCCTCATTCCCTAGAAGTGAGCTGTGAAACTGCCGACTACCTATAAGGTGCGTCCGCCCCTGCATGACATCCCTCATTTCCCTAGATGGGAGCTGTGAATTGCCCACTACCTATAAGGCGCGCGTCCGCTCCTGCATGACATGCCCTCATTCCCTAGATGGGAGCTGTGAAATTGCCCACTACCTATAATAAGGTGCGTCGGACATGCCCTCATTACCCCAGTAGATGCGAGCTGTGATATTGCCAATTACCCACCAGGTGCGTCCGCCCCTGCATGACATTGACATGCCCTCATTCCCTAGATGGGATTGGGAGCTGTGATATTGCTCTGCAGCAGGGAGAATATTTTATTAGCAACCCAAGGTATCACTCCTCTACTAGTAGCCCAAATGTATATTAAAAAAAGGATCAAAGTAAAAACTAACAAACTCTAATAAGTCTAAGAATAAGAACTGCAGAAAATGACATTATCTATTACAAACAGCAAACTCACTCCTGGCCCTGGGAATTGATATATTTTAACACAGCACGTGTATTTTTTCCATGTGCGGCACCAATCAGACTTTGCTTTCTCTCTCTCTCTCTCTCTCTCTCTCTCTCTGACCCGGAACTCAATGCATTCCCTTTATAATATCAATCAGTTGATCATCATCTATAACATCCAGAAAATAACTAAACAACCCCAATGGTTGACTCAAATCCATGATTATCATAGTTACTGAATGGTCAAACGTTAGCAAACTTCAATGATCATTTGTGTTTCTCTCTTACAGCAATTGTCTTCACTGGCAAATGCCAAGAACAAGTGAAAATAAATTGAGAGCAAGCGCATACAGAAGATTGTACACAATGGAGTTGATGAAAAGCTTAGACAAACTTTAAGATTAATCTGAGATCTTTTCCAAACAGCACCATCAATGCACCCATGCAATGACACATTAAGCTTGCCTCAAGAATTTGCAAGTAAAACTCCGATTGACCCTTCCCTTCTAGGCCATCACCCAGTTTTATTCAAGCACCCCATGTTCTGTCCAAAACTTGCTTGATTGTATTCAGTTTCTGATCTGACGAGAAAGGAATAGTTATCTCTCAGTTTTCAGGTCTAATAACTCTGCCATCCATGAGTTATTTTGCATACAACTGTGGGTTGAGTTTCTCCTGCCCCTTGGAGTATGTGTGTGGACTTTCTGCAAGAAACAATCAAGCACAATGGTCTAAAGGCTATACAGGATTTGGTGCATCTCTCCAGAAATTTGCTTCAAAGGCATACCTCTCTCAAATGATTTGCTGTGCCTTTCAATAGGTCAAGGACATGTAGTGTGTGTTGAGTTTATGTCCCTTGTAATAAAAAGGAAAAAGCTCCTCAAAACAAGGATTAGATTCTAAGGTCATCCTATTGATGTATATAGAGAAATCAAATCAGCTATTGTAATAGGCATAACTGAATGAGAAAAAAGCACTTATCCGAATATTCCAACCTGTAAATCTGCCCTAACAAACTTTATAGCATATCAAAACACTAAAGAACATACAAAGAAGAGCATAGGGTCGAACATATTCAGTGACTTGCCAAAACCTTGGAGTCCTCTTGTAAACAAACTTGGAATATTGTAAACATTTAAAAATAAGAACGTGCCACAAGCATAATGATTATTGAAAAAATACAAGGGAAAGTTCTTTAAAAATAGTTCCATCATCATCATCAGCATCATCATCAAAGTTTTGTCCCAACTATGTTGGGCTAGATATATGAATTTTGTTTCTCCATCCTAGCCTATCTTGGGTCAAATCCTCGGATAGGTTGTACTTCCTCAAGTCCAACCTAACTACTTCCATCCATTTCTTCTTCGGCCTCCCCCTTTTACCAATTATTTAAAATGCTTTGTGATTACCAAAAGCACACACTTAGAATTAATGAACTCCATTAAAAAACTCGAGTTCTTAACTGAAGACATTATAAAACATCAGCCAGAAATCACAAGGTTCAATTTTCATGAACACCATCCTTCAATATCCAATTGATTGACTCAGCTGAGTTCCAAGATAACTCATTGAGCACAGTAATTAATTGGGGCCTAGCGCAACTGTTACAAGGAAAAATTGTCATCAGTTTGATGTGAATTCTTGCTAGAAATGAACAAAGGAGAAAAAAGAAAAAAGAATCACTAAAAGGAGGCGAATGTGATTTGAGAGTCATTACATCCCGTGTAAACATAAGAAAAAAAGAGATAATTTGGGTTAAAAAAAAAAACCAAATGGTCCTTTTTAGAAAATTACTATGGTGAGGCAGAAATCTCAAGTTTCTTCTAGCGTAATAACACTAAGGACACGTTTGTGCAATGCTAAGGATTCCTTAGTAGCAAGAAAAGGCCTCTGATTTTCTGAGCCTGCCATTTTTCCACCCACCTAGGAGTTGGTGGAGCGGCACAAGGTGTGGGTTTGCTCCCTACGTCTTGTGTTCGGAACTACCTAAATTTTCTGTCTGTGCTTGTGTGGGTTTAGCAGGCTCCTCCTGGGGGATTACTCCTGTTGGGTCAAAGACCTTGGGATACCCACGTCATATATATATATATATATATATATAAATAAACTTGCCGGTTTTCCACTATTTGGTGCAATGATTCTTCATGTGGAAGGAGGGGGAAAAAGAACTATTTCTCCTCAACTCCATTGAAAATCATTTCCCACCCGAGGGTGTAGGAATAGCTTTTCCGCCACATCGTGGAAACTTGAAAAGGAATCTGTTGTGCTTTAGAATTCCAATGTCGCACAAATGCATCAGGATGAAGGTAACAGAGAAAAAGTGAATATCATTCTACGGGTATAAAGGGATAGGGGGTCATCAGTTACACCTTGTAAAAACCATAAGAAACCAAAAGACAAAAGGCAACTCAAATTTATAACTATGTGCAAAAGGTCAGAAGTTTAAAATTCTTTAGTATTACCAGCGCACAAAAAAAAAAAAAAAATGTTCTATGCTCTCGCCTTCCGAAGAATATGAAACTTGGAACAAGAGACTGGCTTCCTAGACTACAGCCTGCACCAAGAGAGCAAATATCTCTCTAGACAATCCTTCCCAATATGCTCAAACCATTTTCAAGGAATAGTGACCTTTCCAGTGTTCCAATGCTCTACCACATAACAAGGTTTTAAAATGATACCGATACTGCTAGACTCAACAGGCCTACTCTCACGAGTAATTGACTGAAGTGTATCTGCTTATGCCCTTTTAAGTGTTTCCTACTAAACAGGTTTCAGCTGAAATGACTGAGTATGCTTAAAACTAAGAGAGGCCAAAAAGAGCCTTTTGAATTGATCTAACATGAATTATTTAACATAGTAACGATAACTCAATTTACCAACTAGAATAGCATATTTATTAAGAAGAATGGAACCAATTATAAGTTGATTTTCCAATTTTTTAATGCAACAGAAGATAACAATAAAAATTAGTAATAATGCAGGCTATAAAAACACATAATTCCTCTCATGCAACGATTCACATAGGTAGAAGATTACAGATCAAATTATATGTATACAATCTATACTCATACATGAGAGAGTGGGAGATCAACATCATCAAAGCCTTGTGTCAACTATGTCAGGGTTAGCTACATGAGTTCTATTTCGCCATTCAATCTTTGGATATGTTGCACTTCTATAAATCTATCCTTACTATCAATCCATTTCATCTTCAACCTACCCCTTTTCATTGAGTGACCATAATAAAGCTGTATAGAGAAACTTTTCCCCACCAGGCGCCCTGCATTGGACATATATAAAACCACCTCAAACAAGTGCTTCTTAATTTATCAATTATTGATGCTACCCGTTGAATGCACTCATTTCTACTTTTATCTTTCCTCGTTTTACTACACATCCATCTCAACATTCTTATCTCCACTACACTCATTTTTTGCATTTGCTATTTTCTAATATTCTACTTCATAGGTCATAGTTGGTCTAATTGGTATCATATAAAATCTTTCCTTTACTGTTGTTAGTATGCTCTGATCACAAAGCATTCTATGAAGTCTTTACTTTAACTATACATCTTTATCCTACTCCTTTAGCTCCCCATCCTCGCTGATTATGAAGCAAAAGTCTCAGAGCAAATATACTGATGAATTTTCTAGGGTTTCCAAATCCCAATGAGATCTTTCAAATTGACATGCACCTTGTAGCCTTGCAGATGCGCACAAATGCTGAACTTGGCTGCATGAAATTATGGATAGGATAACTGAATCTATATCTTGTGCCCTTAATTTCAAAAGTTCAGTGTCTTATCCCCAGCCAGCATATTTGACTACATCCATGCTCATATCTGGTCATCGTAAGTATAATGCTTGCCTAAATATGAAAAAGCCATAAATACATTTATAATGCTGCTTGAATCTCATTTGCATTAGACATGTGGAAGCAACACAATAGAAAGAGGAAACAATAATAATAAAAACAATAAAAAGTTCAATGGATCAAAGAGCAGCACATCATGATTAAGGAGAACAGAATCCATAATGTATATCCCATGTGTTTGTTGTTGGTTTCCTCATATGTTAGTAGAACCATAAAAATAGAGAAGAAAAATCAAAATGCTGAGTAACCATTAGAATAGCAGAAAACTGTCTTATTTTTTAAATTGTGCCAAGACAATGAGCCAGGTCCATCTGTTAATCAGCATATGCCAGTGATCTTCAATCACAGGTTGTACAATCCTACAAATAATAACACTAACCTGCATAGAAAGAAAACAAAAGCAATGGGAAGACTAACCAGACAAAAAAAAAAAAGAAAAGCAAAGAGATACTTCAGGTTGCCTTTGATACAGGTAAAGGAATTCCCCCACAACAAACAATTACCCATCACTGAATAATACCTTTCCCTACAGGACATTCAATTGCTTCATATATGACAATATAAAAGATATGAAAGAAGCAGTAAAAGCTCAAATGGAAATGGCAATGTAAAAGAAAATTAAATTTAAGAATTTAAATGTAAGAATTCAAACGATTCTACCGAATGATGTTAATCATCAATTGCCGGCCGCAAGAGGAGGAGATGCAGAAATCAGCTGGCACTGCTCTTCCCAGAAGGCAAATAGTACCTAATGTACCAATTCACAAATTTCTTCAGCCCGGTTTGCAGATCAGTGGTGGGCTTGTAACCAAGCTCCTTCTGTGCGAGGCTGATGTTTGCATGGGTGAAGGGCACATCACCATTTCTGGGCATTCTGAGCATAACCCGATTCGCCTTTACCTTCAACAACCTCTCCAATATCCCAACCAGGTCAGTCACAGGCACCGGCGAGGTGTTTCCCAAATTGAACACCCTCAGCTGGGCAGCCCGCCTCTTCTTCCCCGCGCTCCCGGTGCTCTTCTCCGCCGTATCCAGCGACGCCAAACACCCCTTCACAATGTCATCAATGTAGGTGAAATCGCGCGCCACCGTCCCATGATCCGGCCCTTCAAAGATCTCAATTCTCCCCCCTGCAGCATGGCCTTAGTGAAGAAGAAATACGCCATGTCGGGGCGCCCCCAGGGGCCGTAAACGGTGAAGAATCGCAACCCAGTGATCGAAAGGCCGTAGATATGATTGTAAGTATGAGCAATTTCCTCCCCGGCCTTCTTCGTCGCGGCGTAGAGGCTCGCCGGCTGGTCCGTCCGGTCCTTTTCCGAGAAGGGGACCTTGGAATTCAATCCATAGACGGAGCTGGAGGAGGCCCAGACGACGGCCGGCTGCGGGTTGGCTGATTTGCAGGCCTCCAGGACGGAGACGAGGCCGGCAATGTTGCTGTGGACGTAGGAGGCGGGGTTCTTCATGGCGTAGCGGACGCCGGCCTGGGCGGCGAGGTGCATGACGTGGGAGAAGGCCACGACGTCGAAGAGCTTCCGGAGGAGCCCGGCGTCGTTGATGTCGCCGTCCACGACGAATACCCCGGACCGCTCCAGCAGCGCCTGCCGGTCCCGCTTCAGCGCCGTGTCATAGTAGTCGTTGAAGTTGTCAAGGCCGAGCACGCCGTCACCCCGCTTCTTCAGGGCGACGGAGACGTGGGTTCCGACGAACCCGGCGGCGCCGGTGACCAGGACGGAGATCCCATTGCCGGAGCGGACGCGTGCGGAGGAGCGGACCCTCTTCTCCCATGCCGACCCGCCCCATGCGGCGGAGCTGAGCGACCGGCGGTAGGTGTCTCCGGTGACATCGCCGGAGGAGGGGGAGCGGAGGAAGAAGAGGAAGATAAAGCCAAGAAACACCAGAGACCAGAAGGAGAGCTTGAGAACGGAGGAGGACCACCTGATTCGGTGGTGGTGAATGTAGGGAGATTTATCCATCTTGAATTTCCCAGGCGTTGATGGAATGTCGTCGTCGTCCATGTGGGAAATCGTTTTCAGCTGCGACATTTTCCTTGGAAAACAAAATCCCCAAACCAAATCCTATTTCCCCAAAAGACTAGATTTTGATTTTTGAAGGAGACCACACCAACAGATAGTCAGATTATAATACCACAACGCCACAGATAGTTGATTGAGGAAAAGAGGAAAGGAGAGGATTTTCTTTCTGTTTTTCACTCTCTCTCTCTCTTCCCCTTTTGAGGAAATCTGAATTCTAAAATCTCTTCTTTGGGTTTGTTTGGATCTTGGATTTTTATACTAGTGTGTGTGGAAGGAGGGAGAGAGGAAATGGGAAAGGGAAAGAGAAAGGGAAAGGTAAAGAGATGATGATGATAAGAGCCTCATAACTCATTTACATGGGAAAGACAAGAGAGAGAAAATGGGAAAAAGAGACACAAAGGTAGAAGGGAAAACAAGGGGAAATGGGATTACATGTCTGAGAGCTTTGAAAATGGGTCAAAGGCCTGTTAATAGAAGAGATGAGGAAACTGGAAAGCATGACTATTTCATCATATTTTGTTTTTCTACTACTATATTAAATTCCCAACTTGCCCTTGCAAAAACAAAATTCAATGGTGATTGAAAGTCACAGATTGCAGAGAGGGGTTGTTGGGAGTTGTTGCTCAAGTGGATGGTTTTGATCTGGCACATGTGTGGCATTTCTTATGATCAATGTGATTTGGACGGTGGTGATTGAGGGATATGGGACCTTGCCATGATGATGGAAGTATCTGATTTTTGTGTTGTCTAATTTAGTAAAAGAGATAATGACCGGTCCTGTAATGAGGGGGGGTGATGAGGACAATCAGTTGGGTGGAAGGCCTTGAATTTCTGGCATAGCCGTTGTGATTTCAATTTAAATTTTGATTTGCCTCCTAGATATGTTGCTTAAGACTTAGAATCTCAAATGGTGGTAGTTGGGGGTGATATTTCTATTCTATAGTGTGGATTGCATTTTTTATATATTAAATTGCATATTCTCTGTAATGTATTAGAGAATCTTAATAGACAAATTTTCCATATGCCTTTTTTTTAAAGTTGTTTTTTATTTTTATATAAAGAGATATTTATGATCAATCTAATCTCTCCACGGACACTTGCTCCTTGTTTAAATGGCTCTGATCTTAATTTGATACTCACCCAACCCTCAGTCACTTATGATGATTCTGTCATAATAATTTTTTATGGCGTGTAGCAATTGAACTTGGGACATGATATTTTGATTACTCTTATCTACATTTTAACCTTTCTGTCTTCCTTGATTTTGATGTATCCTGGTGGACTTTACTAGAAGTGATGGTTTAGACGAATTTTCTGCGAAGCCCACTTTTTTTTTTATTTAAAAAAATGTTTCTATTTTTTTTATATATAAAGAGACATTTATATTGATCAATCCAATCCCTCCACACACACGCTTTTAGTCCTCTTTAAATGGCAATAATCTTAGTTTGATACTTGTCCAACCTTGGTCACTTATGATGATTTAATTATAATAAGTTTTTACCTTGTGTAGCCATTGAACTTAGACATGATATTTTGCTTACTGTTATGTACAATTAAACCTTTTTAGATTGCTGTCTTCCTTGATTTAGGTGCACCCAGATGGATTTGAGTTGGAACTGATGGTTTGTTAAAGGGAAAAGAGGGCATGCGTGGGCGTGGCAAAGCCTTCCTGTTTAGGTAATTACTTTTCATCATTTGTAAATAGTGCTGTGACTATTCAGGAAAAGAAAAGTCCAACCTGAATTGTATACCTAGATTGTAAATTTGCTTTCCAAAAAGTCTACATGGACAAAAAATTTTGCCAGAATTTTGGACTACCCATATGATGAATATCCCTTGAATATTCATCATAGGGGTAATCCAAAATTATGGACAAAAAGTTTGTCCATATAGCACTGCTGATTTACTTCTTGCATGTTGAGCCAAGTTGATTCTGATCAGATTGAGTCCGGCTATCAATATGTTTTGGATTTGGATTTGTTTGCTTCTCGAAATGATGTAATTTAGGAAAAGTACAGTCACAAGTAGTGCGTGTGTATATACATATATGAAAAATTGTCAAAAACTCTCCATTAAAACACTCTTATTTTTCTCTCTTATTTTTTTTTTAAGTCATGGACCAGACTCTTACTCACTGCTATATTCAAATCCTAAGAAAATGACGCCTTTAAAATCATTAAACTTTGGAGAGATATATTAAGGAGTTAGGATTATCTAATAGAGTTGAAATCTTACTTATAAGAGGTCTTATCTAGATCTTTCCATTCAACTGCATTTCATGGTTGTCATGCACCATAGTGGAACTCACTGAGAGAGGCACTTTTTCACAGGAAAAACTTTTTTGTTTTTAATATATATATATATATATGGGCAAGGCTCTCCTAAGCTTAGGATAAGATTCCATAAGCTAATGCTTTTGGGGCCTATCCTTGGTCCATCCAAATGGACCATACACACGACCCCCCTAAATTGCACATGCCCACCATTGTTCAAATCCAAATTTACTAGACCGTTGGATAGACTGTGTACCGATCCGAATGGACCGTTGAGAAAGAGATTTGTTAGGAAAGGTGTCTGAAAAACATGATGAGCCCACCTGAAAGAAAGGTGGTCATTGGGTTTAAAGGTTTGAAAAGTCTCTTATGGCTAATGTGACTAAAAAAAATTAAAACCATTAGATCAAACGAAGTTGTGACGTTTTGAGTGCTTCAAACTTATCCATATCATAGCCATTGGATAAAGTGGGATGGATGCCATTTAAAGGTTTGAGAAACCTCCTATGGCTAAAAATTAAACCATTAATTAGATCAAAAGAAGTGGTGATGTTTTGAGGACTTCAAACTTATCCAAATCACAGCCATTGGTTAAAGTGGGATGGATGCCACAATTTATGTCTACACTATTGTGACAAATATTGTTCTTGAGAAATTATTGTGTTAGAGAATTGTTTAAATATTTTCATAGTTGGGAGACATTATTGCAAAATTTCAAAAAATAACTTAATTTTAAATAATGAGAATAATAAATACTTTTAAAATAAGAATGCAGCTTAAAATCCTTCTATAGTTTTTTATTTTATTTTAATACTTTCATTCTCTAGCATATTTTAAATAATGAGAATAATAAATACTTTTAAAATAAGAATGCTGCTTATAATTCTTCCATAGTTTTTTATTTTATTTCAATACTTTCATTCACTAGCAGATTTTAAATAATGAGAATAATAAATACTTTTAAAATAAGAATGCTGCTTAAAATTCTTATATAGTTTTTTATTTTATTCCAATACTTTCATTCTCCAGCAATATTTTAAGATCGGAAATATTCAGGTGAGAACTATTATATTAGAACTTTTTTGTGGGGCCCAACTTTAGGGATGGGACCTGGAAAGATATATGTGAGACCACCCAAGTATCAAGTTTGACTCAACCCCAACCCCAACCCCAACCCCAACCCCATTCCCATAACCCCTTCATCTATGGCCCACAAGTTTAATGACTTCATATTCAAAAAAAAAATATTCAACCATCGATCCAACGGTTCGGTCCATTTGGATGTGTGCCAATCCTTGGGATCAATGACTATTGGGGGGTTCCCTATTGGTTGCTAGGTTTGAATGGGTTGCTTAGGTTGTCCCACAAAAAAGTTCTCATATAATAGTTCTCACCTAAATACTTCCGTTTTAAGATATCACATGATTATTAGAAAAATACCATTTTATTATATACTTTGAACTTATCATGATATCTTCTAAATGTTGCTGATAATTTTGATTGCAGCCTTCACAACTTGTATGAGTATCAAGATATGAGGGTAAGATAGGGTACTGAGTACGAAGGGCTTAGATTGATCATAGGATGGAAGTACGAGGCCCCACAGGCTCAACCTCTCCTATGCTAAAAATGGTTTGGTTTTTCCTTAAAATTCTCATGTACCTAAAGCCCGAATCTAAAACTAACTCGATGCGGGTTTCAAAACCCACGCCCAAGTTCGAGTCAGAGCCAAACAAGCCCAACCCAGATTCCACTTTTGGTCAAGTGGGGCCATGCAGAGCTTACCATGGCTCTATCCAAGCTGCATCCCCATTTATAAATATTTGTGTTGCACAGAATAGGGAGGGCATTGCAAGCACACTAGGGTTAGGGGTTAGTGTGAAGTAGACTTGCAGTTATGAAGGTGCCTGTGAAGGGAAGGATAAGGTTTTTTTTTTTATTTAATGATTCTAGTTATTAAATAATAGGTGGGATGTTGGTGACTCTATTTCCTTCTTAGTATTCAATCAACCTTGTTATTGGTATCTGTTAATTTCAATAGATGTGTGTGTTGGAGTTGGGAGGGAGACAAGAGGCACGTGAGAGTGATGGAGAGAAGTATGGTGGGATTCATCAAACAGCCAGTCCAAGGTGACAGACAATATAATATTCTATACTTTCTTCAACAATAATAATAACAGGGTTCTTGAGAGTCTCCATTCACAAATCCAATCTACAAGTAAATTCAACCCAAAGATACTTAAAAAGAAAGCAAATGTAAAATCCAATCAAACCTTTTCTTCAAAATGTATACATAGGCACTATAGGCTTTGAACACAGACAGTTTGGCTCTGGGATAAACTAGTATGTTTATGAATGTAACAGCTTAGAATGACTGTGATTGGACTGTGACTGCAGCCATGGGATGAGGGGGCCTCCCTAGTGAATGGTTAGAGCAGTTTGGTCCAGTTTTATAGGTCCCTGTTTCAGTGGTGAGATCATCCAGCTGGGTTGGATGTTGCTGCATATGGCCGTCTACCTGCAATAAAATGTTATGACTCCTTAATTGGAGCCACACAAATACATTGTTGCAAAAGGAGCACAACAGTGAACTATGAATAGATGAATAAATAAATCAAAAGAAAATGAAACAAGGTTACAAGGGTCTTAGTAGAAGACACTACATAGAAAAGAGAGAGGAAGAAAACAAACCAACTTCCACTAAAAGTGATATCTATAACTTCCCTCAGCAGGATAGCCATTTAGTTAAAAAGAATGATCATAAGCGTTTATGTTTTTCATTTGACATCCATTTAATGGAAGAACTAGTATCTAAATTAAGTATTCATCAATAAAAATATACGATTTGATTGAATGATAAATCCATTTTGTAATCATCAGAATATATATTCATATGATAACTAATTAAAAATAACTCATATATGGTGGTGCAACAATATGTGAGTAAATATTTTATAAATTAATTTGCAATTCTCTCCCCTTAAACTAATGATATATATATTTAGCTAAATAAGTTTGAACTCTTTGAAGTACATTTATTAAAATGCTCATTTCGGTCTACTCATACGAGAAAATGATTCCTAAATTACCAAAATGTCTTTTGACTGAAAATCAAATCATATATTAAGCTTAGCCCACCTAAATAACATAATTATTGTGGGGTCATGTAGATAGTATAATGATAGTGGACTCTCTTAGATGATAGTGGAACCAGAGATCCGACTAATCTATCCACCTATAAGACCCATTAACAAAATATGTGAACAATGGGTCTATAGAAGCGTCGATGGGTTGGATCTGATGGGTCCCATATATATATATATATATAAAGATAAAGGATTGGTTGGGTAAGTAGGCCCCATATAAATGGCGGATCCCATTTAAGAGCAAGCTGAGTAATATATTTATTTAGTGGGTCCTAGACATTTAAATTAAGATTGTGAATAATAACTCATTTAATGCTTGATTTCAAATTCTACGAAGCTTTAACCTCCCATATGTTGAAACCCGAACCGTGCAAAATAAATTCCATCCAGCTATATGGGGTATTTTCAAATTTGACATCAATCTGAATGTTCCCCCACCCTTGGATTGACCGTTTGATAAAAATGGTGAAATTCATCAAACGGTGAAAATGAATATTCATAAAATTATGTTAATCACATTTTTAATCAATTGGGTGATTCAACGGTAAAAAACAATCTTATTAATGTAGAATTTGAGGAAACCCATATATCTAAAAGGCATTTTTTCTGAACACTAGGGAGTTCAGTAGAGTTCCACTTCTTTAGCTCAGGATTTCTCTATATCAAAGCCTCAAAGGGTCCTAATTCTTAATACTTATGTGGCTTAAGGAGACAAAGAGTTGGCCTTCTTTAGACAACAAGGTACCAGGAAGACAACCAAACAAGCTCTCTTTCATATGATGGGGTCTTACCCAATCAAAGGTCAAAAAGAAAGAGATAGCACTACTGAATGATTAATATTTTAATCTCTATTATAGTTGCATTTTATGGTATATTCATTTACCAATTTCCTGAGGGTCAGGACACATATAACAATGGAAGTCCTCTCATTCTCATGAGTTAAGAGGGACCCACAAATTTTTTTGACAGTGTTTTAATGGGCCCATGAAAGTGTGATGACTTACACCAAAGCCATTGCAATTTACTAGTGAGCACTACGTTTCTTAAATCATGTGTACGTACAGGGAAACTTCTCATGACTGGGCCTTGTCTTTGTAGGGTACTAGGATGACCATCAGTCATGTCTAGAGAAAGATTACAATCACAACATGACTAGGAAAAGCTAGGGGTGCAACATGTTGATTTAGGCTTCAAATTGGCCCTTTAACTTTCGTTAGTTAGATCACAATTGGGGCAACAGCAGGAATAGCTAGCTCAGATCTTCTTATGCTATTGAGCCCACCTAACATATTTAACAGAAAGGTATAGTGCTCAGCAAAAGCCATGGGGTATAACCGCCTAGGTGATGGTTCATTGGCACGAGGAGGTTTGCTCCCCTCGTCTTGTCTTTCAGTTCCACCCCCGACTTACTTGGTGCACATGTATTGCGGGTCGTGCGTGTGGCCGAATGAATAAAGAGGATTTCAATTTTCTACAAATGAATAAGAACACTCAGCTTGAAATCAGCTCATTGCACAAACATACCCTTTATCTTGTACAGTGGAGCTAACCTGTGATCGACCCAACTTTCTCACACTCATACATCTCTAAAAATGCCCCTTACATTCATCTGACTTGTATTCACAGTCGGGATGAATCTAAATCAATACACAGTGAAATTATAGTCGAAACTTTGAGATCGTTAAATCACAAGTCTAAACAGTGTTAAACAGCTGAGAAATTAAGGAGAGGAAGGCCCTCAAACTTCCTTCGGACCATCAGCCATTGTGGGACCCACACATGACATTCCCACATCTCCCACCCTTCAAGCATTCACCTGTTGGCGCCAGGGTGGAGAATCTGCAGACGCACGTGCATCTGCATGGTTTTGGCTTGGGGGCTTTGAAATGTTTGCCTTGTAACAAGAGAAAACCAGGAAAGAGAGCATTTGCAACTTGTTTAAGTTATCAGGGAATCTCCTGCTTCAACATTGATCCGAACCTTTCATCCTACTGTTTGAAACTTGGAATTGCCGCATATACCATAACACTCACTAAAGACTGAAAGGGAAAGAACTGCTAACTCACCTATCTTTAGATTACTTCATCTGGAACCGATCCTTCTCTACTTTTGTCTAGGTTCATTTATAAATGATCGTGTACATGAGTGAGTTGTGCACTCACCAATGCTAGAACTTGGATACATGTGTTTTAGCACACAAATATCTATTGTTTGGGGGAAAAAATCTCTAGGCCATTAGCTCACTTAGTACTTGAATTCCTTTAGATACATTCAGGGTATACTGGCTTTTACTGTTAAAGGAATACTAGTGAGGTGAAAGCTGAAAGAAGGGATCGATATATAAATGGATCCTCGTAGGATTGGATTTACTAAGGTGATTCCTATAAAAGGAGAGACACTTCAGCAGTAGTCATTTGCGTATCTTTACCTTCACCTCTTAGACCCGTTGTCTAGAATTATTAGATTTTTTTATGCTACATTGGTCTAGTGGTAAGAAGAGTGATAGAAAACTTGAAGATCAGGATCGAGGCTTCATTGATACTGTGGGGGTTAAGGTGCCTTGCAACTATGCATACGTAGTTTCACAATTATTAGAAATTCAATATAGAAAAAACAAACTGAACGTTGAAGGCACTCATTTTCTTTATCTTAGGTGAGAGAACTAATTATACCTTAACTTCTTTTTGGAGAGAGAGAGATGTCCTTAGGAAAACATCGATTATTGAAGGTGACTGATGGATTTGGATGCGGAGTCTCCAAGACGCGGCCGAAGATCTATGTGCGTTCCGGTGATTGGGAAGCTCCGTGGATCTCTTCGTCTCTTGTCTCTCATGTGAGATGGAATTATTCCAACCCTAGGGCTCCCAAAGAGCCACACTTACTAGAGACTTCTTCGCTAAGAATTAATCCTATTGGAAATCTTATTAGTGGGATCAGGTCAAGTCTTATATTAAGTGAAATTGTATTCTCTGTTGGCATCAACGTTGCTTGATTTGACGTGGGACCCGTGGCATGCGAGCCACACGATTTCCTACAGTGACAACATGGTCGCCAAATCAAATCAGACTCGTCAAAGTTAGACACTTGGGAGGCTAGCACTTCTGCAGCAGCAGTGCTAACCAAACAGCAGACGCTCTGGCAAAACTTCACCCTCCATTGCCGTGGCTCTCTTCGTAGATTCTTTTCTTCCTCACATTCAAGTTATTTTGAAGAGAGACATTGATGATAATTCCAATCTTTTGCGGGTAATATCAGTTGAAGAGAATACCAGATTAATGCACTCAAGGACTCCTGAAGAGGGAGTGATCCAAGGAAGCAATGACTCTTAAGTCCCTTTTGTAATTTTGTGTTTCCTTTCTTTTGCATCTGTTCTCTTCCTTCCACAGAAGGATACTCCAACGTCCAACCTCTAGTTTGCTCCCTATTTCTCCATTTAGTTGGTTTCTTGTCATTATCTACTCATTCAAACAAGCCCCACAGTCCATGTGACATCGACAGCATGAGACTCTCTCTCTCTCTCTCTCTCTCTCTCTCTCTCAGACACACATCCATATATGGCAATGCAGGTATAATTTAATTTGCCTAAACATTTACCCATTAAAATACAGTCACTAAGTACTATAACTGTCGTGAAGTACAGCAAGCTTGAAAAACTCTCCGAGTTGACTTTTGACTCCCTCTCCCAAGTCATCTTGCTTTGACGAAGAATATTGGAACTACCAAATAATGAAATATGCAATACTTTTTTCTTTTATTATCCTTGTAATAGTATTTTTCTTGTATATATAAATTTATTATCATGAAGGGGATTTAACGGCATAAACCCTCTTATACAGTCTATTGTTGCAATTGGCCCCAATAAAAAATATCAGACAGATTGAGCCCTGAATCCACATTTCTTTTTCTTTTTCTTTTCTTTTTTTTTTTTTTTGTCTTTTAGAGCTATAGTCGATATCGATTATCCCTGTGTGTCTACTAAAAAAAACCGAAACCCCTTTATTCCCCATTCGTCTTCTTCCTCTTTTCCCCTTTCATCTCTCCCTATCTCTCTTGTCCTCTCTTGCTCTCTGCTACTGATCTCAAATCACAATCTTTGAGAAGGAGGAAGAAGGAAAGAGAAAGTTGTTGGGTGTGTGCAGATGAGATACACGGAGATGGAGGTGTGTGCAGGGGATGTGAGGGCGGAGTGCAGCAGTGAAGGAGGGGGAAAAGAGAAAAGAAGAGGAGGAAGAGTAGGGAAAAAAAAGGAAAGAGAGGGAGAAGGAAGAAAGAAAGAAATGGACAGCAAAGATGTGATCAGATGCAGATCAAAAGGGACAGCAAGGATGCAAACAATAGTTGATGTAAATAAGAACGCAGATCAATTGTGCAGCATAAAATCGTGAAACAGTGATTAAGGATGGCCAGATAGCAATCAGATTCTAAAAATCCCAAAAGAAACTGTCAGGCGTCCCTTATTTTTTACTGTAGACGTCTGATGTCACTACAATAAGTTGCACTTTTAGCCACGTTTTTTAGCCACGTTTTTTAAAAACGTCGGTAAAGGGTAAAACGTGGCCAAAAGTACACCCTTTACCGACGTTTTTCAAATCGTCGGTAAAAGTAATGACCTTTACCGACGTTTTCTAAAAAACGTGGCCAAAAGTACAGACTTTTACCGATGTTTCTAAAAAACGTGGCCAAAAGTACATCCTTTACCGACGTTTTTTAATAAAACGTCGGCAAAGGCCATTCTTAAATTTAAAAAAATTTGTTTATTTTTTAAATTATACCGATGAAATAAAAACGTCGGTAAATATGCTTTTAATTTTCTTTTTTAATTTTACCGACTAAATTAAACGTTGGTAAATATGCTTTTAATTTTCTTTTTAATTTTACCGACGAAATTAAACGTCGGTAAATATGTTTATGAATATTTATTTATTTTATATTAATTTTACATACAAAAAATACAAACGTCGGTAAATATGTTTATTAATTTTTATATTAATTGTATCGACGAAAATAAAAACGTCGTTAAATAACTTTTTAATTTTTTATTTTTTACCTTTACCGACGAAATTAAACGTCGGTAAATATGTTTATTTATTTTTACGATCATGTTACCAACGAAAATAAACACGTCGGTAAATATCCTTTTAAATTTTTATTTTTTACTCTTACCGAAAAAATTAAACGTCAGTAAATCTGTTTATTAATTTTTATATTCATTTTACTGACGAAAATAAAATAATTATATCCATGATGAATCAAGCAATAAGATTTGACCAGATAATCATTGTTGACCTCCTAAAGAGGATTTTAGGTTTAGATCGGGAAAAAGTGGCCCACAAAAATTAAAATTGAACCATTAACCCTTTGGTCCTTTTTGTCAATATCTCACAATACATGAAGGATCAATCGTTGGAATTTGATCCAGTAAACGTTACTTGCCATATAAAGGGGGTCTATGGTCCATATCCTGCATTAGAGATCCAGATTGTTCGGAAAAGTAGAAAAAACGGACTGCATGTCTTAACTCGTGAATGCACTATAGTAACCATGCATTAATCCAACGATCAGGGCCGGTCCTAACTTTTCAAAGGCCCGGGGCGAATCACTAAAATGGGTCCTTTATTCATTTTCATAGTTTTTTAATATATACACATATATATAAAATGTTTCCATATATTTAGCCCCAAAATAGTAATTTCATTAAAAATCATGTAACATCATATGATAAATACATTTAATACATAAATAAATAAATTTCTCATATAAGTCAAGCAAAATGTGACTAGAAGTTCTGAATTATTTATTAATATTAATATCATACATCAAAATTATTGCTAATAGCTTACAAAATTACAAAATATAGACTATTATATTTATGCTTGGCTATTTTGATTGAGCAGAGGCCGAGTGGTCCATAAACCATCTCAAACCAGTTAACCAGATAGGCAGATATAAATAATTAAAGATACCTTATTCTGTTATTCATTTTTCAAATTTTATCTGTATAAAACTATGAAAAAATCATATGATTCAGAATTTCAATTTTCGGATAATCAGATCATCGGATAAATACATAATTACATATTGTAACAAAATAAAAAATCTATTATAGATTTATAGAATAACTGAATAAGATTATTAGATTATAATTTATAAGAACTAAGAAGTAAGAAGATAGACGTTTACAAAAAAAAAAAAGCAAATTTACCTGGTTTGGACTTTGGACGAGATTATGAACTGTCTGAGAGTCTGAGACTTGAGAGAGAGAGAGAGGCATGCAGATTGCAGATTGCATACTGCTGAGTGGCGTTTGGTTTGAAAGTTTGCTGGAGAAGATTTCGTTTGGTGGAGAAAATTGAATGTATGGGTGATGGGCAATTGGGCAACAGAGGCGGTAGGCTGTTTTGATTGGCTCTTTTGGGACGATGTCAATTGGCGCGATGGACCCTTTTTAGTTGAATAAATTAATAGGCATTTGCCAATTGGACATAGTGCCGTGGGCCCTTTCTATTTTAATTGTCTTTGTATTGTTGCCTTGTTGGGCTCCTTTAAAACAAATATTTAGACTCATTAAAATTTTTCAAAATAAATGATTAAGCCATATGACTCATTACATGTAATGAAGGGCCCCTTTCAATAATGGGCCCTGGGCGGCCGCCCCTCCTGCCGTTGCTCAGGGCCGGGCCTGCCAACGATTGATATTTATTTCAAATATATTTCATGATCCATATTGAATCAACATTTGGGGTTGGGACCTATAACTATAAATGACCTTTTGAAGAGGACTAAAAATTTGGATTGTGAAAATAGGGCGTACAAAAATTCATAAATGATGATCTAATGGTCTGTACGTTTTCATCAATACATCACAATCTATAATGATCCAATGGTTGACTTTTGGTATCATAGCCGTTTTTAGCCCCCCTAACATGATCAACGGTTTGGATCACAAATATTTGTCTTAGTGCCATTTGAAATGGACATAGTAGAAGCTTCATCCAAACATGCTAAACCGAATTCCATTAGTTTTAAGCCAATAAGAAGAGAAAAGTAGAGATGCCAAACTGAACCTAAGTGTTAAAATAATTTTATTGACGAAAAATCTATTTTTTGCGATGAAAATAATCGTCGGTGAATTTACCAAATTTTTTTCCCTCTTCCGCCACCGAAACCCCTCTTTTTATTATTAACATCATTTTCAAGGAAAATAAATATCAAAGACTATTATTGACGAATTCTATTATCAACGAATTTTATGACGTCAGTAAAATAAACTTTTAGTGATGTTTTTCTGTAAAAGTCCCCGCGCAGCAGCTCCGCATCTTCCTCACCCTCTCCTTCCTCTCCATCCCCATCCACTCCGACGACTCCGCCGCCCGCTTCGTCCCTGACGCCAGCAAAGCCTTCATCTTCCTCCTCGCGCTGCCGGACGCCTCCCCTGCACTAGGTACACCCCTCCCTCTTCCTTACACTCCGCACCACACCCGCACCATTCCCCTCTCCTCTCTCTTTCTTCTCTGTTCTCTCTCTCCTCGTTCCCCATCTCTCTGTCTGCTCTCCTCCCTCCCTTCCTCTCTTCTTCTTCCTCCCCTGTCTCCCCTTGCCTGCGCACCTGCACATCACTCCCTCTCTCCCTCGGCTCTCTCTCTCTCTCTCTTCTCTTCTTTTCTCTTCTTCTTTCCCAATTCCTCTCCCTCTCCCCTACTTCCTCCTCTGTTCCGCCCTACGCCCACCTGCACACCACTCCCTTGGTTCTCTCTCTCTCTCTCTCTCTCTTCCTCTCTTCTCTCTCTTCCTCCCCTGTTCCTCTCCTCTCCTCTCCTTTCTTTCTTCCTTATCCTCTCCTTTCTCTCTGCGCTCGATCTCACTGTCTCTCTCTCGATCTGCTCTTCCCCTCTCTTTCTCTCTCTCGCTCTCTGCTTTCTCTGTCTCGCTGTCTCTTTTCTCTCTCTCACTCTCTCACTCTCTCCAGACCTCTCCCAGACGCTGCCTGTTGATTCATTTGGAATTCGCGAAGGCGAAGACGAAGCCAATAGGGTGAAACGTTGATCTCGATCTCGACGATTACAGTGGAGAGACGAGCGACAGGGAGTCGACCATAGGTGGAGGTTTGCTCTTCCCTCTCTTCTTCTCAATCCCTGTCTTCTTTCTTTCTTTTTGTTTTTTTTTCTCTCAGGTAAAATGAACATTTAGCAATATTTTTTGTAAAACGTCGGTAATGTTTAATTTTATTTTTAGGAAAATTAAAAATTAGAGTCCTTTACCGACAAATTTTTTTTACCGACATAAATTAGCGTCGGAAAATTTATCACCGACGTTTAATATAAAACATCGGTAAAGGTTGGTAGACTTTTTTACTTATTTAAATTTTTTTTAATTTTTACAAATAATTTTATAGACAAAAATTCTATTTTTGCAAAGAAAAACAAATCCTATGCAAATTTCCCACCTTCTTTTTCCCACTCCCGCCACCGAAATCCTCATTTCATTCTCTCTCCTGCTCCTCTCCCTCTCTGTGCTCTCTCGCTCTCGCTCTCCCTCTCCCTCTCGCTCTCGCTCTCCTGCTCTTCTCTCACTCTCTCTGCCCTCTCACTCTCGCTCTCTCTGCTCTCTCACTCTCGCTCTCGCTGCTATTTCTCTCTCAGTGCGCTCTCTCTGCTCTCACTCTCCCTCTCGCTCTCTCTGCTCTCTCGCTCACCATCGCTCGATCTCTCTGCTCTCTCTCGCTCTCGCTAGATCTCTCTTCTCTGTCTCTCTCTCAGGGAACAATTAGGACCCACGCTCATGGACAGCCCCAAGGTCGTCGTGCTCGACATTCGGTTCCCGACGCTGTCGGTGGTGGAGTTGCAGTGACACCACGCTATTGTCAATGCCATCGCCTGGGCGCCGCACAGCTCCTTCTGTTAGGAATTTTGTGTATTGCAATTTGATGGATGCATATCATTTTAATCATCATTTGATTTCTCACACTTGCATTGATTTTAGAAATCTTGAAATCTTGATTTATACATGCATTGTTTTAAATCTTGTAAACCTTATGATTTATGCATGTTTTGGTTTTAAACATTGGACGCATTTTTAGTTTGAAAAAGATTTTATAAATCAAGCTAGCCAATGATTTAAAGTTTCAAATGATTTTTGGCTTTTTATGTTTCATGTTTTTAAGCCGCTTAGAATGATTTAAAACATGATTCCAAGCTTGATTTATTGGCCCAAAAAAATCCCCAAGGAAAAATACTTTAAAATATGCAAAATAAGCATTTTTGGGGGAAATGGTCCAGGGGACCCGGTCGACCCGCAGTGTGGCCGGTCGACCGAGCCCATGGACCCGGTCGACCGAGCCCACTGCGGGTCGACCGGGAAAGAGCCAACGGCTCTTTTTTCAAACGGTCAGTTTTATGACCGTTGGAGGCCAGGTCGACCGGGGCTTTTATGGGGTCGACCGGGCACTCGCAGAACTCAACTTTTTGAGTATAAAAAGGGGTTCATTCCCATGAGAAAAGTGTTGAATATTTTGGAGCTTCCAAGCCTTCTTTGAGGTGTTTGGAGACAAGGAAAAAGGGGATGAACTAAGAGAGATCAAGGGGGTCATTAGTAAAGCTCAAGCTTGGATCATTAAGTTAAATCATCAAGTAAGCTTTACTTTTATTAATCATATGTTTTATGCTTTGACTAAATTATTGGTAAATGATTTTTAGCATATTAACTATGATGTGTTGAATCCACTCTTCTCTTAATCTTTGATTTTAGTTATTGGATTCTTCACCCTTGATTTCAAACCAAGTTTTGTTTTAAACTTTGTCAATCATGCTTAGCCAAAATCTTTGATTTCTTTATAGCATGATACATTAACTTGTTTGAAACTCTCTTTGTTGTTTTCAATCTATTTGAACTTTAGTTAAACTAATTTGTTTTGAAAACAACATTGAATGTGCATCACATGTTTAGACATAATTAATTTCATACAACTTGTGTCATCTTGATTTTCATAAATCATTTACAAGTTAGTATTTGTGTACATGTGATTTGCCTAACACTTCAATCAAATCTTTTTATGAGCATTAAACTTTTGATTTGCTTTAAGCATAAAATAGATTGAGCTTAATTTTAATCTTGATTGAAGTTTTCCACACACACAAATCATAAGCATTCATCTTTGCATTTCATTGTGTTGTGTGAGTTAGATTTTCACTTTCACATCCGCCTATTTAGAGGCAATTTATTAGAGCTTAAATTGTAATCTCATAAGAGTGTTTTGTGAAGACACTTTCTTTGAGAGTAATATTTACTTGTAAGGTTATTGCTTAGCCATTTAAAAGCATTGTGTAAGGGTTGTTGTTTAGCCTAGAAAAACATCATTGTAAGGTTATTGCTAAGCCTTGGAAAGCATACATTGTAGAGGTTATTGCTAAGCCTTGGAAAGCATCTTGTAAGAGGTTATTGCTTAGCCTATTGGAAAAGCATATTAGTGGAAATCCGGTGGGGTGTTGGATACACAAGCCGGTAGTGGATGTAGGCATTGAGGCCGAACCACTATAAATGATGGTGTTATGGTGATTGCAATGTGGTGATTATTTATTTAAGCTTCCGCATATTGTTTGTTTAATCATCACATGTGACTAGTTGTTTTAAAGAAATTAAAATTGGTCATAATTGGTCACTAAGTGTAGCTCACCCTATTCACCCCCCCTCTAGGGTTAGGATCCCAAGGACTTTCAATTGGTATCAAAGCCTCGTGCTCTATATTAGGATCAAGTGTTTGAAACTCTTGATTAGGTGTAAAAACCTAGAGTTAAAACCCTAGTGTTGTGCCTCCATGAAAATCATAAGAATGGATTCCACTAGTTTAGACTTTGTAGATTCTTGTGTAGATTCCTCTAGACCCCTCCTTCTTCCATCTATTGGAGATTCTAACATTAAAATTAATGAATCTAAATCTAAATTAAAAGAAGAAGAATATGATGAAAATGAAGCTTATGAGGAATTGTACACATGGTCCTTAGAGCTTTCTAAGAAGAATAAAAGATTAAAAGAAGAATCTAAAAGACTAAACCAAGAATTAGTCTCTTCAAAAGATGAACTTAGGAGAAAAAGAAGAATTAATAAATTGTGCAGAATCTACGTTCATGATCTCTTTGCATAACCTATATAATGCTCAAGATGAATTAAAAGATTTAAAGATAGGTTTATGACAATCTTAATAAGGAAAATTCTAAATTAAGAGATCAAAGGCAAGATAAAGACATTAACAATCTTGAATCCAAGTTAACTATCTCTAAAGAAAATTTAAATCTAATGCTCAAAATGAACTAAATGAGATTAAGATAAATTGTAATGAGCTTAAAAATGAAATTTAAATCTAAGAGATACTTTAAAAAGACCAGATGAAAACATTGTCCATTTAAAATCCAAGTTGACTATTTCCAATGAAAAACTTGTCTAATGCTCAAATTATTTAAAAACTCTAGAACTTGGATCTAATGTTGTTAATGAACTTAAAAATGAATTAAATCTTGCCCATGAAGAGCTAAACACTTTAAGGGAATTGAAATTGAATTAACAAAAGTTAAAATGAAAATTAAACCTTAAAAGAACAAGTCACTCAACTTGAAAGCTTATAAACAAAAGTATGAGTGCAAGTGTTTACCCCAAGTGAAGAGAAATTTGAAAAGTTATTTAAATTGGGTAAATCTAAAAGAGATAGGACGGAGTCTTGGATTTGATAGGAATATTCACATCGACCCTAAGTTCACCAACACTTTTGTGAAAGGTGAGTCCTCATTCTCTAGCACTCACACTTCTTGCCCTAACCAAATGTCATTATTGGTGGTAATGAAGGGCCATTTCAAATTTGAGTGCAATTAAGAAGAAGCAATGTGTCTAAATCCATATTTGAACCAAAGAAAGTAAAATCAATCTCTATGATGGATAAAGACACTAAAAATCAAAGAAGACTCAAGAAGACTAAAAGTCAAACCAATTAAAAAGGAGTCTCACAAGATAGATTCTAAAAAGCTTAAACAAGTTAAACCAACTTTAAAAGAGTCTATCAACAAAAAGCTTCTCAACCTACCTCCCATATCTCAAATGAAAGAACTTTTGAATAAAGTTGCAAGTTAAATTTTAAATTCAAAGTCAAATTAAGGGAGGAGATAAGAAGAAAAGAAAAGTTAAATTCATCCCCTAAGAAGAAAACTCACCAACCCCAAAAGACTAATCACCAATCTAAGCTAAATTTAGTCAAATCTAAATATCAAGGTGATAAGTCTAAGTTTAAAAATTTATCAAGGTCAAATCTCCTAGTGTGGTGGAACTTTTAATATAGACCTCAAAGATCAACCCTCCCAAGACCTTAGGTGGATTCCAAAAGCTATTTACTTAGTCAAACCTTAAGGCCTTGGACCTCTTTGACCAACCTAACCTTAATAGTTAAATCTTTTTGTTGGTCATGATTGCATTTGCATTTTATGTTCTTTCTTAGTTACATTTTTTTTAAAATGCATTTGTTTCTTTATGATCATTTGATTTTGTCTTCATGTACTTCCCTAAGTCACATATCATGGTTTTCAAAATCATTTGATTGTATTTCTCACATGTTAGATTTGCTTTTTGCTCTCATATAGTTATATCTTTTGTAATGCATTTCTACATGATCAATTGTTTATGATTCCAAAAGCTTTCATAGCTAGATCTCTCATAATCAATTGATGTTGCAAATTCATTTGTTTGTATGTCATAGTAAGATTATCTTGAAAAACAAATGATTTAAAACAATTTAGTTTTTCCATAGATTTCTAAGTTATATTTTCATATGGAAAATTATTGTTTTGAAAAACCAACTTGTATGTGTTTTAAATAAGTTATATCTTTTAAAATGCAAGTTGAAAAAGTGTTATCTTCAAAATCATCCTCTTTATGCTCATTGTTGGATTTTGTGTATTGAAATGATTTGAAGATTGTATGAATTGAAAATGTTTTTCAAGCTTTGTTAGTTATATTCATTGAAACATTTTCTTTTGAGTATATTTCCTTGTGCTAATAAATATATGTTTTAGAAGGAAATACTTGTTATATGCTATTTGCAACTTTGCTCATTTAGTTTTCATTCTTGATGTGCAAATATCATATAGTTTCTTGTATGGTTGCATTATTAGTTACATTTGTAGAAACCATACTAGAACCCTAAAATCCATCCCTTATACTTACTAGTCAATTTTTTTTTAATGGATGGTTATGATGTTGATTCATGTATATTTTTCTTATTGATGTCATTCTTATACATGTTTCAACTTCATAGTAGTGTTTAATCATATGAACCTCTTGAAATCCATTCCTTGTATTTCATAGATTGTTTGATGGATTTCTTAGTTGTTGAATTCATATGATTTGACACTTTTGGAAATTGCATATTCTTATAAGTCATATATTTTCAAAATGCAATTTCTCATGTTCATCACTATGCTCAATAGTTATATCATTAAAGTGATGAATATTCATTTATGTTGCTTGATGGAATCTTGTGTTTGTCACATGCTTGCTCTCAAACATGTTCCATATTCAATTGGTAATCAAATGATATCATTTTCAATGAGTATAACTTCCAATTGATGTTATATATTTGTGATAAACCTTGTGCACATTGGATTAAACTTGATAGTAATATGTCTTTGTTCCATGTCACATTCCATTAGCTTCATAAATGGTCATGTTTGCCACCTCTCTTGCTTATTTGGTTAAATCTCGTGACCACCATGTTTATGTGTTAATAATCTTGGTTGGTTAATGATTGAGGTAGGCATCATGGTTTGAATTTCATTTCACTCATCTTACACTTGATAGTCATATTTTATGATTGAGTGAAATGATTTCAAAATTTACATAGCATATGATTTTCATAGTTATATTATTTGATGCTATGTTTAGTAAACCCCTTATCATCATGGATAGCTCTAACTTGGATTAATCCTTCTAGTTACATTCCTTAAGTCCATTTTAGAGTGATTGAGCTAATAAGTCATACTCTTAAATCTCAATTGATATGGTTCTTATTTCAATTGGTATCCATGATAGATTAACCTTTTGACCTTGCTCTTCAACTTTCCTTAAGCTTATAGGTCAATTGGTTTCTCTCCAATTTGGTAATTTGATCATTGAGCCTTATAGTTAATCATTATCAATTGGTATCTAATCCTTCCCTTGAAGTTATCCCTCAATTGGTTAAACCATCTTCTTCTTGCATCTAATAGTTATATTCTTGTCAAAAGTATGACAAAAGAAGATTATGGATTGAGGGGGAGTAAACCTTCTAAGGAAGCATTAGAGATGATCAAATTCACCATTGCTATTCCCTTATAGCTTACTCACATGCATAATAGCCTGTTAAGTATTTCATTTTCGATTTCATTTGTTAACAGGTGCTACTAAAGGTATTTTCCTTATTTCATGTGTGTAGGTACCCCTTTTCAATTGATACCTTTGCAATTTAATGGCAAAGGGGGAGAAAGGATTAAGGGGGAGAAAATGCTCTAGCTACCCAAAAAGGGAGAAAGATCAAAGGGGGAGAGAGCATTCAATGGCAAAGGGAGAGAAAGACCAAGGAGAGAGAGTGCTTGGTCTAAGGGGGAGAGAAGATAAAAGAAAGAAAGCTTGGAGCTAAGGACAAGAAGAATGAAGATCAAAAGAGCTAAAGCCCAAGCTAAATGAAGGAGCATCCGAAGATTTCAAGCCGTGTCAAGCCAAGGAGCTGAAGACTTAGTGTGAGGTTTAGTGTTAAGTTAAGGTTTGCCATCAAATTGCAAAGGGGGAGATTGTTAGGAATTTTGTGTATTGCAATTTGATGGATGCATATCATTTTAATCATCATTTGATTTCTCACACTTGCATTGATTTTAGAAATCTTGAAATCTTGATTTATACATGCATTGTTTTAAATCTTGTAAACCTTATGATTTATGCATGTTTTGGTTTTAAACATTGGACGCATTTTTAGTTTGAAAAAGATTTTATAAATCAAGCTAGCCAATGATTTAAAGTTTCAAATGATTTTTGGCTTTTTATGTTTCATGTTTTTAAGCCGCTTAGAATGATTTAAAACATGATTCCAAGCTTGATTTATTGGCCCAAAAAAATCCCCAAGGAAAAATACTTTAAAATATGCAAAATAAGCATTTTTGGGGGAAATGGTCCAGGGGACCCGGTCGACCCGCAGTGTGGCCGGTCGACCGAGCCCATGGACCCGGTCGACCGAGCCCACTGCGGGTCGACCGGGAAAGAGCCAACGGCTCTTTTTTCAAACGGTCAGTTTTATGACCGTTGGAGGCCAGGTCGACCGGGGCTTTTATGGGGTCGACCGGGCACTCGCAGAACTCAACTTTTTGAGTATAAAAAGGGGTTCATTCCCATGAGAAAAGTGTTGAATATTTTGGAGCTTCCAAGCCTTCTTTGAGGTGTTTGGAGACAAGGAAAAAGGGGATGAACTAAGAGAGATCAAGGGGGTCATTAGTAAAGCTCAAGCTTGGATCATTAAGTTAAATCATCAAGTAAGCTTTACTTTTATTAATCATATGTTTTATGCTTTGACTAAATTATTGGTAAATGATTTTTAGCATATTAACTATGATGTGTTGAATCCACTCTTCTCTTAATCTTTGATTTTAGTTATTGGATTCTTCACCCTTGATTTCAAACCAAGTTTTGTTTTAAACTTTGTCAATCATGCTTAGCCAAAATCTTTGATTTCTTTATAGCATGATACATTAACTTGTTTGAAACTCTCTTTGTTGTTTTCAATCTATTTGAACTTTAGTTAAACTAATTTGTTTTGAAAACAACATTGAATGTGCATCACATGTTTAGACATAATTAATTTCATACAACTTGTGTCATCTTGATTTTCATAAATCATTTACAAGTTAGTATTTGTGTACATGTGATTTGCCTAACACTTCAATCAAATCTTTTTATGAGCATTAAACTTTTGATTTGCTTTAAGCATAAAATAGATTGAGCTTAATTTTAATCTTGATTGAAGTTTTCCACACACACAAATCATAAGCATTCATCTTTGCATTTCATTGTGTTGTGTGAGTTAGATTTTCACTTTCACATCCGCCTATTTAGAGGCAATTTATTAGAGCTTAAATTGTAATCTCATAAGAGTGTTTTGTGAAGACACTTTCTTTGAGAGTAATATTTACTTGTAAGGTTATTGCTTAGCCATTTAAAAGCATTGTGTAAGGGTTGTTGTTTAGCCTAGAAAAACATCATTGTAAGGTTATTGCTAAGCCTTGGAAAGCATACATTGTAGAGGTTATTGCTAAGCCTTGGAAAGCATCTTGTAAGAGGTTATTGCTTAGCCTATTGGAAAAGCATATTAGTGGAAATCCGGTGGGGTGTTGGATACACAAGCCGGTAGTGGATGTAGGCATTGAGGCCGAACCACTATAAATGATGGTGTTATGGTGATTGCAATGTGGTGATTATTTATTTAAGCTTCCGCATATTGTTTGTTTAATCATCACATGTGACTAGTTGTTTTAAAGAAATTAAAATTGGTCATAATTGGTCACTAAGTGTAGCTCACCCTATTCACCCCCCCTCTAGGGTTAGGATCCCAAGGACTTTCACCTTCCACATTTGCACCGCGCGGGACGACTCCCAGGCTCTGATTTGGGACTTTTCGTTGATGGGGCAGCCGGTGGAGGGGGTCCTGGATCCAATTCTGGCCTATACCGCCGGGGCAGAGATCGAGCACCTGCAGTGGTCGTCTTCTCAGCCGGATTGGGTCGACATTGCCTTCTCTAGCAAGCTGCAAATATTGAGGGTTTGACTTGATTTGGTTAATTCTGGATTCTATTTGTCTCTCTCTCTCGTTCTCCTTTCCTTGCAGAATTGGGGATTTTAGTTAGGGTGAAAGATGGGATAAAAAGGGGGTTTAGTGTTTTATGTGCTCTGTTAATATCTCTCTCTCTCTCTCTCTCTCTCTCTCTCTCTCTCTCTCTTGTTCTGTGATTGGTAGGAACTAGTAATTGTTAGTCATGTGCTTCTCTGTAAGTCATGTAGTAGAGGTGATTGTTGAGACCCAAGAGCATCCATTTGAGAATCCACTGGTTCATCTTAGCCCCTTTCATCAAAATACTTATTTGTAAAGATTAATGAACTATGCTCTCTTAATGTGCCAGGTACTTCTTCTAGGTCTTTTACAATGGGGATTGAGATGTGGAAGCAAGAAACCGGACTTAAGGTTGGCAAATAATTAATACTACTCCTCCTGCTGCTACTACTATTATCAACACACTCACTGTTCAAAAATTCCTTTTTTGCAGAAATAAATGGAAAAACTTGCAACAGAATCAAACTCAAATGGGGAAGGTAATTAAGCTTCTTTCTGTGTCTTCATTGCAATTTGTTTGTTCATCATTCCAAGGTTATGATATCATTGAAGTACCAAAATGGACTCAAGGATTTCTGTATAAAATTTTGTAGGGTCTCAAAGTAATTCACAAATTTTGTAGGGGATAATAATTTTTTTTTGACCCCTCTGTTTATTATATCTCAAACCCTTAAGTGGGGTGCATCATTTTCTTAGTTTTGTGCTTGTTATCAATTCTTTGCCATATTTTAAAACATTATCATTTTTTGATTGGATTGTTCAGTGATGGAGGTGTGGTGGGGTACTACTTACCCATTTGCAAGATAAAAGTAAATGACATTTATTTGCTTGTTTATGCCTTTTGTTGTGGTGGAAGAAGATAAATTTTGTTTGTCCATGGCCCTTTGTCTATGACAAACCAAATGGTGGGTGGGGGAGTTGGGTAGAGCATTAAAGATCAACTCCATGCTATAATAATATGGTATGACTCTTGTGTGGGGAACTTTCTTTTATTTTATCATGTTACCTAGTTGTGTGATACCTCAATTTTCCCCAACGTGTCAGTGTCTTTTCATTTGTTGATTTTCAAGTTGGTTATTTTTATTTAAGTTTTTTTATCTTGTGTATCTTAGCCATGCCAGAGCTATTACATTCAGCAAAGTTAGCTGTAGAGAAGGGTCTTGGACAAGGACAAGACGAGTCTTATGTTAAGTGGTTGTCTGACTACATCATTCCAGCTTTGGTTGAAGCTCTACATAAGCAAAAAATCATTGTGAATTTTCATTCATCACAACAGAGTCTAACAAGCTTTATGGACATATTGCTAGGGTCCCTGTTTATGAGCAGCGTATTGATAATATAGTTGGTATTGCATATGCTATGGACATGCTGGAATATGTTGAGAAGGTACATCTCAATTCAATTTGGACTTTTTTTTCAGTATTCTGCTGATCCTTAGGCATCTTTTTGTGCGGTGCTTAGGAGTGTATCCCACTCTTTTCATAGCTTGGGCAAACATGATCTGTCTGATTTTGAAGGTTGATCTGCTCAAGAGTTCTACTGTGGGAAAAATTGCACACAAGCCTGCATTCTTTCTGCCTGGTAATTCTTCTTCTTCTTCTTCATTTTTTTTCTTCACACCATGTAGCTGAGATATTAATTATTGGGATGATGAATGGAATGAAGGATAGGGGTAACACGCCAACGATCGGGGATCGTTCGGCTCTGATACCAATTGATGCAGACCCTAAGGTAAGGCTTGCGTGGGAAGTGCTAAAAGCACAATAGGTGCCAAAGCACGTGTCCGAAGACACAACAAATCTCCGCAGAGATAATAAATGATGACGCACCTCAATGGGAAAACCCAATTTCATTAATTAACAACTCTAAAAATAATCGTGTACAATGCCATATAAATAGTAAAAGAAGCCCTAAGAAACCTAATTAAACTAGGAAACTAAAGAAATTGGAAATCTAAATAAAATCAGAAACTAATGACATATAATTAGTTAATAAAATATCCTAAATCTAAGTGGGCCCTACACATGTGGCCATGAGATCTACGCTGCATCACTCCCCTTGGGCCCTGTAGGGATTATTCTGGCCCAAAGGGTTGGGACACCCTCCATTATTAAAAAGAAGAAGAAGAAGCTTTTTTAAACTTAAATATAGCAAAAATGTCTTTTACTGGTTACGATCTGTGGGAGTTGATGTATTTTTATCTTATTTTGATTTTTTTAACTTAAATATACAACTAATAGCTATGAATAGCTAAGATCTATGCAATTTGAGCCATTTATAATTCTTTATATCTATAACTACAAAATTCCAGCTTGCTGTGCTTGTCGAATTATTACCTATTTCTGGGGTACCCAGTGGAACCGAAACTGGCACGAGCACTTCGCTCGAGGGTAGAGTGACTTGTAGGAACTGACGGTTCGCAAATAGAGCTCACGGTTAGAGAATTACGACCGAAACACACGATTTTCCAACACTTAGGCTCGAAAACGGCCCGCCGGGGGTCCGGAACGGGAAACGGCCGCGGGAAAATTCCGAAACCGGCACGAGCACTTCGCTCGAGGGTAGAGTGACTTGTAGGAACTGACGGTTCGCAAATAGGGCTCACGGTTAGAGAATTACGAACGAAACACACGATTTTCCAACACTTAGGCTCGAAAACGGCCCGCCGGGGGTCCGGAACGTGAAACGGCCGCGGAAAAATTCCGAAACCGGCACGAGCACTTCGCTCGAGGGTAGAGTGACTTGTAGGAACTGACGGTTCACAAATAGGGCTCACGGTTAGAGAATTACGACCGAAACACACGATTTTCCAACACTTAGGCTCGAAAACGGCCCGCCGGGGATCCGGAACGGGAAACGGCCGCGGGAAAATTCCGAAATCGGCACGAGCACTTCGCTCGAGGGTAGAGCGACCTTTAGGAACTGACGGTTCGCAAATAGGGCTCCCGGTTAGAGAATTACGACCGAAACACACGATTTTCCAACACTTAGGCTCGAAAACGGCCCGCCGGGGGTCCGGAACGGGAAACGGCCTCGGGAAAATTCCGAAACCGGCACTAGCACTTCGCTCGAGGGTAGAGTGACTTGTAGGAACTGACGGTTCGCAAATAGGGCTCCCGGTTAGAGAATTACGAACGAAACACACGATTTTCCAACACTTAGGCTCGAAAACAACCCGCCGGGGGTCCGGAATGGGAAACGGCCACGGGAAAATTCCGAAACCGGCACGAGCACTTCGCTCGAGGGTAGAGTGACTTGTAATAACTGACGGTTCGCAAATAGGGCTCACGGTTAGAGAATTACGACCGAAACATATTAATTTTCAACACTTAAGCTCGAAAACGGCCCGCCGGGGGTCCGAAACGGGAAACGGCAGCGGGAAAATTCCGAAACCTGCACGAGCACTTCGCTCGAGGGTAGAGTGACTTGTAGGAACTGACGGTTCGCAAATAGGGCTCACGGTTAGACAATTACGAACGAAACACACGATTTTCCAACACTTAGGCTCGAAAACGGCCCGCCGGGGGTCCGGAACGGGAAACGGCGGCGGGAAAATTCCGAAACCGGCACGAGTACTTCGCTCGAGGGTAGAGTGACTTGTAGGAACTGACGGTTCGCAAATAGGGCTCCCGGTTAGAGAATTACGAACGAAACACACGATTTTCCAACACTTAGGCTCGAAAACGGCCCGCCGGGGGTCCGGAATGGGAAACGGCCGCGGGAAAATTCCGAAACTGGCACGAGCACTTCGCTCGAGGGTAGAGTGACTTGTAGGAACTGACGGTTCGCAAATAGGGTTCCCGGTTAGAGAATTACAAACGAAACACACGATTTTCCAACACTTAGGCTCGAAAACGGCCCGCCGGGGGTCCGGAACGGGAAACGGCCGCGTGAAAATTCCAAAATCAGCACGAATACTTTGCTCGAGGGTAGAGTGACTTGTAGGAACTGACGGTTCGCAAATAGGGCTCCCGGTTAGAGAATTACGTGCGAAACATATGATTATTTAAGTATATTAAACAATGTATTAAACGTGACATACAAATGTTGTCTTTCCTTTTTTATTATTTACATATATATATATATCTGCCTCATGTATTCTTTTTGTTGTAGTTGTTAGTTAAGTGATTGAGTTTTTGATGTGGACAGAGGAGGAGGAGCAGGATCAATGAGAAAATGAAAGCCTTGAAGAATCTCATTCCCTATTCGAATAAGGTTTTATGTTTTCAACTTATCTTAATAAGTTTTCCAATATTGTAAAACTGAAGAACACAAGCATGAAAATTTCTAATCTGATCGGGCCCATTGAGCAATGTCCATATACAGCAGATCATCCTGTCAAGAGCTTATACATCATGGTGGTAGGGGTCCCACAGGTAAAAATAATGAGATGTAGTGTGTTGGGGCATTGGGTTGTGGTATTGAAGTGCTATGGTTGAATGGTGTATGACTCATGACGTAGTGGTGAATGACTTTGTAGTGTGTTGGGCATTGGGCTGTTTATATGAAGTGTTTTTTTGTCATGTACAGGTACTTAGCAGGTTGTAAAAAAAAATTAAATGTCACACGTACAGGGGAGACTATGCCGAAATTTCGACAAATCTTTTACATCCGAAATTTTGCTCGAGGGTAGAGTGACTTGTAGGAACTGACGGTTCGCAAATAGGGCTCACGGTTAGAGAATTACGACCGAAACACACGATTTTCCAACACTTAGGCTCGAAAACGGCCCGCCGGGGGTCCGGAACGGGAAACGGCCGCGGGAAAATTCCGAAACCGGCACGAGCACTTCGCTCGAGGGTAGAGTGACTTGTAGGAACTGACGGTTCGCAAATAGGGCTCACGGTTAGACAATTACGAACGAAACACACGATTTTCCAACACTTAGGCTCGAAAACGGCCCGCCGGGGGTCCGGAACGTGAAACGGCCGCGGAAAAATTCCGAAACCGGCACGAGCACTTCGCTCGAGGGTAGAGTGACTTGTAGGAACTGACGGTTCACAAATAGGGCTCACGGTTAGAGAATTACGACCGAAACACACGATTTTCCAACACTTAGGCTCGAAAACGGCCCGCCGGGGGTCCGGAACGGGAAACGGCCGCGGGAAAATTCTGAAATCGGCACGAGCACTTCGCTCGAGGGTAGAGTGACCTTTAGGAACTGACGGTTCGCAAATAGGGCTCCCGGTTAGAGAATTACGACCGAAACACACGATTTTCCAACACTTAGGCTCGAAAACGGCCCGCCGGGGGTCCGGAACGGGAAACGGCCTCGGGAAAATTCCGAAACCGGCACTAGCACTTCGCTCGAGGGTAGAGTGACTTGTAGGAACTGACGGTTCGCAAATAGGGCTCCCGGTTAGAGAATTACGAACGAAACACACGATTTTCCAACACTTAGGCTCGAAAACGGCCCGCCGGGGGTCCGGAATGGGAAACGGCCGCGGGAAAATTCCGAAACCGGCACGAGCACTTCGCTCGAGGGTAGAGTGACTTGTAATAACTGACGGTTCGCAAATAGGGCTCACGGTTAGAGAATTACGACCGAAACATATTAATTTTCAACACTTAAGCTCGAAAACGGCCCGCCGGGGGTCCGGAACGGGAAACGGCAGCGGGAAAATTCCGAAACCTGCACGAGCACTTCGCTCGAGGGTAGAGTGACTTGTAGGAACTGACGGTTCGCAAATAGGGCTCACGGTTAGACAATTACGAACGAAACACACGATTTTCCAACACTTAGGCTCGAAAACGGCCCGCCGGGGGTCCGGAACGGGAAACGGCGGCGGGAAAATTCCGAAACCGGCACGAGTACTTCGCTCGAGGGTAGAGTGACTTGTAGGAACTGACGGTTCGCAAATAGGGCTCCCGGTTAGAGAATTACGAACGAAACACACGATTTTCCAACACTTAGGCTCGAAAACGGCCCGCCGGGGGTCCGGAATGGGAAACGGCCGCGGGAAAATTCCGAAACTGGCACGAGCACTTCGCTCGAGGGTAGAGTGACTTGTAGGAACTGACGGTTCGCAAATAGGGTTCCCGGTTAGAGAATTACAAACGAAACACACGATTTTCCAACACTTAGGCTCGTAAACGGCCCGCCGGGGGTCCGGAACGGGAAACGGCCGCGTGAAAATTCCAAAATCAGCACGAATACTTTGCTCGAGGGTAGAGTGACTTGTAGGAACTGACGGTTCGCAAATAGGGCTCCCGGTTAGAGAATTACGTGCGAAACATATGATTATTTAAGTATATTAAACAATGTATTAAACGTGACATACAAATGTTGTCTTTCCTTTTTTATTATTTACATATATATATATATATATATCTGCCTCATGTATTCTTTTTGTTGTAGTTGTTAGTTAAGTGATTGAGTTTTTGATGTGGACAGAGGAGGAGGAGCAGGATCAATGAGAAAATGAAAGCCTTGAAGAATCTCATTCCCTATTCGAATAAGGTTTTATGTTTTCAACTTATCTTAATAAGTTTTCCAATATTGTAAAACTGAAGAACACAAGCATGAAAATTTCTAATCTGATCGGGCCCATTGAGCAATGTCCATATACAGCAGATCATCCTGTCGAGAGCTTATACATCATGGTGGTAGGGGTCCCACAGGTAAAAATAACGAGATGTAGTGTGTTGGGGCATTGGGTTGTGGTATTGAAGTGCTATGGTTGAATGGTGTATGACTCATGACGTAGTGGTGAATGACTTTGTAGTGTGTTGGGCATTGGGCTGTTTATATGAAGTATTTTTTTGTCATGTACAGGTACTTAGCTTGTTGTAAAAAAAAATTAAATGTCACACGTACAGGGGAGACTATGCCGAAATTTCGACAAATCTTTTACATCCGAAATTTCGCTCGAGGGTAGAGTGACTTGTAGGAACTGACGGTTCGCAAATAGGGCTCACGGTTAGAGAATTACGACCGAAACACACGATTTTCCAACACTTAGGCTCGAAAACGGCCCGCCGGGGGTCCGGAACGGGAAACGGCCGTGGGAAAATTCCGAAACCGGCACGAGCACTTCGCTCGAGGGTAGAGTGACTTGTAGGAACTGACGGTTCGCAAATAGGGCTCACGGTTAAAGAATTACGAACGAAACACACGATTTTCCAACACTTAAGCTCGAAAACGGCCCGCCGGGGGTCCGGAACGTGAAACGGCCGCGGAAAAATTTCGAAACCGGCACGAGCACTTCGCTCGAGGGTAGAGTGACTTGTAGGAACTGACGGTTCGCAAATAGGGCTCCCGGTTAGAGAATTACGACCGAAACACACGATTTTCCAACACTTAGGCTTGAAAACGGCCCGCCAGGGGTCCGGAACGGGAAACGGCCGCGGGAAAGCCCATGTACCTTGTTCAATGCCTAAGTAACTTGTTGGAATTGACGGTTAGTGAATCGGACTTCTGGTAAACAAGTGAGACGCAAAAGCCGTCTGATTGTCAACATTTTGGCTGGAAAAAAGTTTGCAGAATAACTTAGGAAAAGTTATACATATACATGTTTATTTTTAATTTATAATTTAATTCATTATAAAGATTTTAATGTTGTTTTTCTCATTGCAGATTGATGAACGCATTAGGGTCGGTTGCAGAATTGTTGGGATGTTAGACTTCTTTTCGGTTTATTTGTATATATATATATATATGTATATTGGACATTGATATGAGGCTGTATCATTATTGATTGTTATATTTGTTTAATGAGATGAATGATTTAATGAAAAATGGAGATGGTTGTCTGTTCATTTAGTAACTTTTGTTTCATTGCATATTTTATGTTGAATATTGGTAGATGAATATGTTTATTTTTGATACAGGTGTTTAAATAGGTTTACAGGAAAATAATATTGAAAAAATAAATTTAATAAAAAAAAAGGACCTTTACCGACGTTTTATTTAAATAAAAACGTCGGAAAAAGAAAAAACAAAAGTTTAAAAAAATTAAAATATTTTTGGCGACTAAAATAAAACGTCGGCAAAAATTAAAAAGGAAATTAAAAAAAATTAAAATACATTTTGCGACGAAATAAAAACGTGGGCAAAAATTAAAAAGAAAATTAAAAAATGAAAATACTTTTGGCGACGAAAATAAAACGTCGGCAAAAATTAAAAAGAAAATTAAAAAAAATTAAAATACTTTTGGCGACGAAATAAAAACGTGGGCAAAAGTTAAAAAGAAAATTAAAAAAATTAAAATACTTTTGGTGACGAAATAGAAACGTCGGCAAAAATTAAAAATAAAAATAAAAATAATTAAAATACTTTTGGCGACGAAATAAAAACGTGGGCAAAAGTGAAAAAGAAAAATTAAAAAAATTAAAATACTTTTGGCGACGAAAATAAAACGTCGGCAAAAATTAAAAATAAAAATAAAAAAATTAAAATACTTTTGGCGACGAAATAAAAACGTCGGCAAAATAAAAAATAAAAAATAAAAAATTTGAAATTATTTTCGCCGACGAAACAAAAACGTCGGCAAAAGTAAAAATAAAAATAAAAAAAAATTTAATTTTTTTGCCAAAGGAAAAAAACGTCGGTAAAAGTCAAATAATCGTCGGTAAAACTATAATTTTTGCCGACGAAAAATAATTTCGTCGAGAAAAGGTTTTGCTGACAATGTTTTACCGACCTCTCGGCGACGAAAACGTAACTTTTGGCGACGAAAATTTTCGTCTCCAAAAGTGCAGTTTCTTGTAGTGCTCCCACAACCAGATCTGATCACTAATCAGATTCTACAGTAACTACTGCAACTAAATCTCGAACCCAGGTACCAATTTTTATCAGGATCATATACGTATCCAGGATTCTGTACGGTGAAGATCAAAATATACACAAAATTATGGGACACCACATATCGAGATGAAAAACCTAGTCCTGAGGCTGGAAAAATTCTGGAAAAATCACCATAAATCTTAGATAGAGTGGGCGACCCAAGGTTGGATGAATCCTGGGAGCTGTCTTGATGATCAGAGGTGGGCCACCTTTAATCAGAGCTGGAACAGGTGACAAGCAGGTAACAATTTCTTCTTTGAGAGATACAGATCCTTGATCCGAAAGAAGAAATTTTGATGCAGGATTCCTTGATGCAAGTGACGAGATTGGGATCCAGCAAGTTGTTGTTTGTTGAAACCGAATGATCTTTGTGATCCATCCTTCTCATATATATACATATACATTCAGTTGCCAAAATTAAGACTCTAATCAACTTAATCATGGATCAATTACAATCTGTACAATCATCTAAAAAAGAAATGTACAGTCTTCGCTATGGCATTCGTGGAGCATTGTGTTCACTGCCGTCCTATCACATTTACACAGTCCGACATCCCTTACTTTCGTAGCAGAATTGTCATTGAGTTATTCAAGAGAAGTTGGCAAGTGAATGATAATAGGTTGAATCTTCCTGAGTTGTTGAACCTACCGGTTTGATGTAGTTTTCTTAGCTGGTTAATAGAAGTTTTGGGAAGGCTTTTTGGGTAGTAGATGGATAGGTCAAACATAGATACTTACTTTCTTTACTTCATAATTGAAATTGTCGAACTTGTGGGCAGTGGTTGTGGAACTTCTATGGTTTGGGGCAGTTGGATTTATGTTGTGGAACTTCATGTACCATTATTTGAAATTGAATGGTTGTTTAATTGAATGTGTGAATGGAATTTACCAATATATTCAGAACAATGTTTAGTACAATGGAATATACCATTGTCTAGTTTGTTTAACATGACCAATAGTCGATATCGACTATTTAGCTGAAACCTAAAAAAAACAGTAATAGTCGATATCGACTATTTAACTGAAACATAAAAAACACAGTCATAGTTGATATCGACTATTTAGCTGAAACATAAAAAACACAGTCATAGTCGATATCGAATATGTTATAATACTTTAACTTACTAAGTGTAGCTCTAGATGAGGTTGGCTAATCATTTTCAATAACATTAACACCAACCAAAGAGGAGTTTGCATTAACTCTCGCATCCCCTTTCCAAAAAATGCTTCCACCGATTCAACCAATACCAATTTCATCTTTGGACGTCATAGGAGAGAGTTTTGGTGGGGAAGGTTTCAGCCATTCACTTAAACATTTCAAAACCTCAAGAGTTCGGACATCTCAAACACATTTCAAACACCTCAAAACACATTTCAAACATCTCAAATAGGTGGAAACCATTCACAACATTACAAGTTCATTGTGTCTTGACCTTACATTTAAAAATATATATACATGAAATCTGTTTGGAAATTACAAAAATCAATGAATGACAAACCCCACAACAGCAGCAGACTTCTTTCCCATGAGAAAAATATGAGAAATGAGCGTGAAATTTCATTCTCCTTTCTCTTCGTTATTTCATCGAACACCTTCATAGAAACTACCCCAACACATATTTGTGGCTCATTGCTTCTCCAAACAACAAAATCCCCTCTTTTTGACTTCCATTCACCATCCAAAACTGCAAGTCACAATTCCAATAAAAATGTGTAGACAAAAGTCATAAAATCCCTTCTTCTCCATTTTTTTCTTTCCCTTATCTTTTATCCTCCTTCCTTCCTCCTTGCATACACCCACTGCATTTGCATCATCCCCATAAGATGGTGATGAGCGTGAGGGAGATGAAGATACAGACGACTGCCACGGTGGAGACCCTCACTTTCAAATGCAAAACCCTTGCCCACCTTCCTCTTTCTTCCACACCCAAAACCCATTTCTCTAATTCCAATCTCTTCTTCCCCAAAACCCCATTTCCCATTTCAACCCATTCTCCCAGACCCACCCCTTCTTGGGTTCTCAATCCAACAACCCCCATCGCCTCCACCAATGCTTTATCATCAATTACAAAAGAGACGACGACGGCGAAATCGAATCCCAAGTTAGCTCTGCTGCAAACCCCTTCTTCTTCTTAATCCAAATGGATACCAACATCTCCTCATGGATCCTCGAATTCCTTCTCCGCCAATCAATCGATGACTGGATTCCATGCACTTTCATCTCACTCCGATCTCCTCCTCAAGAAAACAATCCTCCTCCGAAGAATCTCCTCCCTCTTCTCCAAGACCTCCATCTCCGTGCATCTCATCTGCACACACCCACCAGCTTTCTCTTTCCTTCTTCCTCCTTCTCAAAGATTGTGATTTAAGATCAGTTATAGAGAGCAAGAGAGAACAAGAGAGATAGGAAGAGATGAAAGGGGAAAAGGGGGAAAAGAAGAAGAAGAAGAATGTGGAATAAAGGAATTTCGGTCTTTAGTAGACACACAAGGATAGTCGATATCGACTATAGCGCTAAAAGACAAAAGACAAAAAAAAAAAAAAAAAGGGAAACGTGGATTCAGAGCTCAATCTGTCTGATGTTTTTTATTGGAGACAATTGCAACAATAGACTGTATAGGAGGGTTTATGCCGTTAAATCCCCTATCATGAATGATTATATTTTATAAGTATTTAATTCATTTTTTAAAAAATATGCCTCTTTTGAGTCTCCGTGTTGACTCTATCCAAGTCAAAAAAAATAAAAATAAAAATTTCATTGGATGAGTCAAATCCAAGTCACGAGTTTTCCAACCTTGAATTACACCAGCCATTCTAGCACACATCTACCCATTTATAAGCTTACAAGGAAATTACTTAAATTTCAATCAAGAAATTGGTTTCCTTCTAATGTACAGAGTGGCACATTGCAGAATCCTCAACCAAACAATTGTAGAGGTTTCAGAGTAAATTGGGAAACCATTTGCACCGCATCACATTAAACCCTTGACCCCTCCCTTAATTATGCATCCTAAACCAAACATATCTGAGGACTGAGCATTAGCCTAGTCAGAGCCCCAGTTCAAGTTCATGCTTCCAATAAAGACCGCATATTGAAGGAGCATCTGTAGTTTTGGCAATGGGGAATAATGTTGTCATTGAACAATGAACAAAATCTATGAGAGTAGAGAATTTTCAAAATAACAAGCTTAAATGGAATCAGAAATTGCTTGATTTTACATGAGTAATAAAACAAAGATTTTCAGCACAGCAGCCCACATAAGCTACTCAACGCTTTGTGAGCCCCTCGAGGACTTCAAAGTATTCGGGGAAAGACTTGCGAGTGCATCCTGGATTGTTAATGGTGACAGGAACATCTCCACATGCAGCAAGAGAGAACGCCATTGCCATTCTGTGGTCGTCAAACGTCTCGATCTCAGTCACATTTAATTTCTCTGGTGGATTGATTATGCAGAAATCTGGGCCTTCTTCTACCTCTGCACCCAACTATAACAATGCAAAAAAGCGTATATCATAACCATTATTAAAGTTAAAAGTTCAAATCTGCATGTGGTATATAAGTGAGAAGATACCAACCTTGGTAAGTTCATTGCAAATGGCGAACATTCTTTCTGTCTCCTTCACTCTCCAGGTTGCCACTGGAAATAAAATAAATTTGGGTCAGTATGAAGAGATCAGAGAATGCGTTTAAGGTTTTTGAGCAGTTTATGGATGAATAAAAAATAGTGGGACTAGAACAGAGTAAAGACAGGTACCAACTAACTTGATAATGAGAAATCAATCCTTGCATACATTGAAACCCAATGCACAAATTCAGAATAGCTTTTCACCCAACTTACCATCTCTTATGACCGTTGGACCATCAGCGAAAAGCGCAACGACAGCCAAAGTCATGGCAACATCAGGTATTTTGTTCATGTTGACATCAATCCCACGCAAGCGCTTCTTTTTGGAAGGATCACGTGGTGGACCTGTAACAGTGACACTGGTCTCTGTCCAACTAACCTTTGCCCCCATTTGCTCAAGAACTTCTGCAAATTTCACATCCCCCTGCATTGGGAGCGAAAGCAACAGCATGAAATGAAGAGGAAAAAAAAAAACAGATTTAGGACTTCCAAGAATTTGTCCAACTATATATAGCAATTGATACCTGTAAACTGCTTGTCCCGCAGCCTTCAACTGTGACAGTGCCACCGGTTACAGCAGCACCTGCTAGAAAATAACTAGCACTTGATGCATCACCTTCTACGTAAGCGTCTCCCGGAGATCTGTTGGAACAAACATCTCCTAACTCAGTTTATAAAGGTTAAGAGTAAAGTAGTACTGTTGTGATGTCAAACATACTTGTATTTTTGACCACCCTTGATCAAGAATCGGTCCCAGCCACCATCATGTTCCACAATAACGCCAAACCGTTCCATTAATTTCACAGTCATCTCGACATAAGGGGCAGAAACTAGTCGATCAATTATCTTAATTTCCACATCTCCTAGAGCCAAAGGAGCAGCCATGAGCAATGCAGTCAAGTATTGGCTACTGATAGATCCAGAAGTTTCACCTGCAAACAGGCACACAAAATGTTTGTTGAGATCACTACCTATCAATGAAATAAGACAATCAAATGTTGTAAAGCCACTCACAAGAGGGCGAGCATTCAGAAACATAAATAGCATCCCCTTTGAGAAGCAATCCGGAACTATGATCCACAAATCACAAAGGGAAAGCCAAGAGTAAATAACAATTCCTCAGGACACATTCGGCAAATTCCTGTAAATTGTTAGAAAAGATAAATTACATCAAAGTTGTGATGCTGTTAAAATGAAAACTGCTCTGCATTTATAGATAAACTGCTCAGGGCTCATAGATGACTGGAAAATTTTGAACAGATTGCCAATATAGCTCACTTATATTGTACAGTTTTTCTTCATACGAGTCACCATTACCCAGAAAAATAGAAGACGAGGACTCTGTCAGCGCCAAAATCTCAAGCTTAATATTTTTCCTTCAATTCTGACTGAAATAGAACAATAGATAGAAAAATAAGGACACAAAACCTGGAGACCATCAATCGGATCTGATCAAAGATCTAAGAAAAAGAGAAGAAGAAATAAGGAGAGAGAGAGAGAGAGAGCACTGCATGGGCACCAGGCCCTGGGAGCACTATGCAAGATACAGGCTTGCATCGTGCCCTCCCTTCGAAGTTTTAGTGTTTTTATCCTATCATGTTTCTTGGCCTCTAAGCCATTGAAATCTAAAACTAGGGGTCCCTACTAGCATGACCCTAGATATGCTACTTTCAGAGCCATCCTTATCTCCCAAGAGCTCCTAAAGCACTGAAAGAATTCTAGAGATTTCCCAAGAGCTCCTAAGCACTGAAAGAATTCTAGAGAGTTTCTATAGAATCGAAAGATCAAGAACTAAAAGGGTTTTCCCCTTCTTATTTGTTTTTGCCTCAAAGGATTGTAAAAGGAATATTGAGAACCTCAGATCTTTAGTCTTTGGTCTATCAAAGTCTAGAATTATTGACTTATTATAACCCAAACTCGAAAAATAAATACAATTAAACTTTTTCCTTAAACTTAATTATTTGTTCTGCTCGATTCCACTCTTTTCGTGCATTCAAACCCAACAGTATCAACAGTATTCAAATGAGTACATGATCAGCAATTGGCAAAAATACTCAGAAGGTCAACAAATTTGAATGGTTCTTTCCCAATCAGAACAAGAATAAACACGTTACAAGTTACAACTCAATGTTCAGCTTACCTTTCCTCCGCGAAGGCCCCCATTTGCATTTACACAGACAGGAGGACAATTAGTGCCCAACATACATTCAACATCAGCACCAAGCTGCTTCAGACCAACAACCAAGTTCCCGATGGGCCTCTCTCTCATCCTTCGGACACCATCAAGTATGTACCTGAATAGGAAAGAGCAGAATTGCCTCCGAATGAATATTAACACCATATCAAATACATTTACCTGTTTATCTATGCCAACAAAAGTAAGCAAGAAAGGACCTTGAGTTTCCACCAGCAGCAGCAACTGCAGCAGTCAGTGTACGCATTGCTGTCCCTCCATTTCCCAGAAAAAGTTGAACTTCCTCATTAGAATCCTTCCCCACTGGAAATTGGCCAGCGCAACCCTCCACAATTGCTCTTTTGATTACATTGTCTTCTTCCACATTAAGCCCAAGGATTCTCAGTGCACTGATCATATAGCGGATATCATCACTGTTTAGTAAGTTGTCTACAACAGTAGTTCCCTGATAAATATTGAAATAACCATCAGATTGCATCGAAATTGTCCAGAAGAATCGCAGAAACTAAAGCATGAAGACAGAAACATAGTCAACTCATGAAAAATTGATTTCAGGTTGGCATCCATTTAAGGACCATTGAAGACACTATGGCAGAAAAATACAGAAAAACTAAGATAAAAACATAGAGGTCCAGTTCATCATGAGACAAAAAGGAAAACATATCAAAAAAGAGTAACAATATGATGGGGACACAGGTAACAATATTCTTTCTAGGAGATATTTTCATGTAGACCCAAGAATATTCCACCATACACAAACTAATTGATATACAGGACCAATGCCATTGAAAAACTTCCACCTGGATTAAAAGGAGGAAAATGTTTTGCAGATTCAAGTTAACTTTATTACTTAATTTGATTGTTAAAGTATGTGTTTGTTTCTTACTAAAATTAACTTCCACAGTATCCTAGATACAAAGGGCTCATCTAGGACAAGCTCACTGCAGCATAATAAGCTGAGCTCTTCTTTTGTGGTATGGCTAGGGATCATTACCAATCATGGGGTGAGATACAAATGTCTCCTTATGGTTGAGGTTTGGGTAAAGTTCATCCTTGTTTGTCATGATAGTTACCAATTCCAGGGCCCAAAAAGACTTAATGGTGTAAACCCATGGTGATGCAATCCAACGGTGACTATCACTCCTATCAAGATCAGATTTCAGAGGGTACCAACAAACGGCAGGAGGATAGTCAGCCGGTGGACACCGCACAAAGATTGTGCATGCTCTTGGTTATTATTGTATCCTTCCCCCCTATCGATATCTTTTTCTTTTATCGGTAACTGAAACTATCATTAATAGAAGGAGAGAATACAAAAAGAAAAACAAAAAGGTGGCAAGAAAACAAGAAAAGATAAAGAAAAGATAAAGAAAAGAAGAGGAGACTAAAGGGTACAAGAGCATTGTAAATTTGTACCCCAATTACATAATAAAACCCTCCCAAGGATAGCTTCTCTCCACCCCCTGCTTGGCTAGTGCATCAGCCATACTGTTGGCCGTTCTAAGCTTGTGGCGGAAGACAACATTAATGGTGGTAGAGCTCTACCATACAGTTGGCCTGTCCATATCTTTAGACACCTAATGGGACAGGTTTTGTGAATCAACTTCGAACCTCTACAGGTCTACCAAGTCAGTCATGTTCAAAGAATAATGGCATATTAAGTTCAATCAGTTGGCGTAATATTGCATCTATAAGTTCTAGCAGTTCATAACACTACAGTGAGTCCCCTTGCAGGCTGTTCCCGTTAGTCCGTTACCCATTCTAAGCCAGTTTTGTAAAAAAAAAAAAGAAAAGTTTTTTCTTCTCATTTTGTCTTGTGTTTTGAGTCTGCAGTCCGAATCGATGGCTTCCTGTCGCCAGCATGCAACATTTCCATTAATAATTCATCCTCAACTTCCAAAAAAGAAAAAAAAATCTACTGTGTCCATTTCAAACAAACCAACATAATGTGCTACTACACTCCCAAACACAATCAGCTCTTACACACCACAGATCTGTTAACTTTTGCAAAGTTATCATAGAAAACTCCATATATCAGTTCCCAACAAACATACATCACTACAAAACCACGACACAACATAGTTGTTCAAAATTAAAACCATTACTTGCATTTGGAGTTAACAGAAAAGCAAAATGCCACAACCTGAATAACCACTAATGACTAAACCATATTTCAGAAAATGGATCAAGCTAGAACTTTTGTATATGAATTCTAGTTTCTAATCAGAATTCAGCTTCAAGACTCAAGTAAAATCCCTATTTTACAAATATCACCCCCAATTAATCAATTTTTTTCAACTTCCATAAAATCAATATACCCGAACCACTTAAATCCCAGCGACAGTAAATGTATAAATGTAGACCATCAATTCAGTTGGAACTTGGAATAAAATGCTGCAGTATTTTCCTAATACAAAATCCAATACATAAACATCAAAAGATCATAACTTCCATATAAGTCAAATATCTTTACATGAGAAGAATGAACTTGGCAAATGCATCAAGCAAATTGCTTCAAGCAAAAAATGAAAATCCGAGCACCAGAATTACAAAAAGGAACCAAGTTTCTATAATGACAAAAAAAAAAGAAAAAAAAAAAAAAAGGACCACATTCCAATTAAGGACAACCTAAAAAAGAGAGAAAATTGTGAATATGATAATTATGAACTATACCATAATGGCAAAAGATGAGCAAGTTTGCCATGTATTATGTCAAAAGATTAAAACACAGCAAAAATGGGGACAATGCCATGAGGCTGGGGATCACCAGAAAACCCCAAATATTTCAAGCTGCTTTGTATTTTTGTGGGTATGTGTTTTTGTATATCCACTGAAAGAGAGTAATGGTTCTTTTTATAAGGATTCTCCAATGGCTGACTGAGCGGATTCCGGGGAAATAGATCCCTGCTTTTGGTGCAACATGCATAAGAGATTTACAGGAAGTTGGGAGATACTTCAGAATAAAGCACAACTTTAAGGCTCTTTGGTGGCACACACACTAACATCTCCCACTTCGCCAAAAGAGTCCAAACTATATCAAAAGATTTGCACCTACTTTATTCTCTCTTTAACAAATGACAACATGGGTTGAACACTCCCAGTATTCCGCAGAATTATATTGCTCCCATTATTCTATGTATTTAACCATTATCAATATGTCATAATGATTACATCCACTATATAGTGAAGTTATCTTTTCTTACGAGAATTTCACATTTATGCAAATAATTTAAATTGAAGAACTCACGAAACTTCCTTCATGAGGTTTTTTCACGCTTTCTGCAGATAAGCATCTCATGATAACTTTCATTGTTATCCTTTTAAATTAAGAATCATCACACAATTTTTCCTGCCTTTTGTAGATATTACACTTTTCATTATTCCATGGTGCTTTGAAAATGATTTTGCAATCACTCTCTTTTTGAAAGGTCAGCTACCAGGCCGAGGTTAAGTAATCTATCGTTGCTTCTTCTTTCTTGACTAGATCCTGAATATATGATAGTGTACATCAACCTGTCTACCCTTGGGCTATCTTCCCTACTTTTTATTTATTTAATCTGTTAATGACACATCAAAAGTAGATTTTACAGATTTTGATGTATAGCTACCTTAAGACTTGACCTTTTGCCAGTTAGAACCTTTCGTACAGCCAATGACGCTTTAAAAATTATGATCTTGCCCTTAAAATCATAGGATATTGCATATTCACCTTCCCACCAAACCCAGAATGCGCATATATATTCACCTTTTTCCCAAAATCCGGAAACTATGTTTCTCCCCATCATACCTGCTTGCTGCAGAAACCTTGACCTGGAGCTCTTAGAATAATATCACCTATCATCTCACTCATCTCATCCTTAAAAGGCATGGAAAAAAGAGTTTAATGTGATATATATATATATATATTTTTTGGTTTTCTGATGAATGGAAAATGTAAAATCTCATAACAAGAATGAGATCCTTACACACCTTGAGAAATCTAACAGGAGAATGTGTTTTTTACCTCTTCATATGATGGTAAGGTGAAAAGGAAGAAAAAAAAAGGTTGGAGAAATATTTGAAAAGGATGGGTTGTAGAAGTTTGGCACATTTTAAGGTTAAGATGGTAATATTCGTATCTTCTTTTATTGTGCGACCAGTTTTACAGGCATTTTTTTAAGAGAAAATTAGCGAAAGGTCCCTATAAGTCAATGTTTCCAGCCTCTAGTCCAAGGAAAAACTTTTTAAGGCTTATGGTCTACTCAGCTAGACTTTTTGCAGCCATAGGTCCCTGAACTCACATGTTTGTATTTTTCAGGACTGTTTTACCCTTTTAACCATTTTAGGCATAATTTTTTAAAATTTCAAATTTCAAATTTCATATTATCCCTCTTTCTTCTAGACTTCAATTGGCATCAATATCAGTTAGGATCAGGATCGAGATTGAGTTTAATCCCGGAGAAGAGATCATCTGGATCTCTTGATTCACCACCCAGTAAACAAAAAGAAAGGAGGGTTCCGGCACTGTTGTTGCAGTTCGACGATCAGAGGTGTTTTGATCTAGTAGGTGTGGGTCACGCTCGAGTCCTGGTCGTTGCATGAAGAAGACCACTGCTACTTGCGCAGTCGAATCACCGTCGAACATAGAGATTCCGGGATCAATCATCGGAGCCGTCACCCTGAACTAAACCCAAATCCTCGTCTTCTTCTTCATGGGTTCTGTAACAGAACACTGTTGTCTTCTTTCTCTCTGGTCTACAACACGGAGCCAGCGGCGGCGAAGGGTGATGGCCGGCGACGATCGGAATAAATCCGGTGACGGGCGGCGGCAGCTGCTCCGATGACAGCGAGAAGCGGTAGGTCGTTCCGGATCCTCTGCTATCGCACCCAGAATCCGGTAGTCTTCTTCAGCGGCGGCAGCATGCCGGATCCCAATCTACAGGTTTCTTCTTCTTTGGTTAACACAGAACCTGAGCCTCGAAACCTCAGATTATGCAACAGGGGAAGATCGATCCCTTTTCTGATGTTCCCTGCAAATTCAGAGTGGGCCACGACTGCTTGATCGGAGAAGACGCACAGATCTCTGTGCAGCTCGAACCGGAGAAAACAGCGTTCGTCGGTTTTGCATCTGATAGCCTGATCACAGCAGTGGGCCACAACCTTGATTGGTCAGAGGAGATTGGCCGGACTGCGTTCGTCGTCAAAGGTGAAGAGGATATCGTAGCAGAACTAAACCCAAATCGTCGTCTTCTTCTTCCTGGGTTCTGTCGCTATTACTGTCCGTTTCTGGTTACAGATCTGTGGCTATTACAATCCGTTTCTGGTTACAGAAACCAAAAGAAAGAACGATCTTCGGCCAGGCCGGGTTGGGTTTGTTCGGGTCGGTTTTGACCTGACCTGCTACGATAGCCCAGCCCACAGGCGAAGATTGCAGCCCGACTGCCTTCCTTCTTCCTCGAGTCAGGTAGTGGCGCAACAGCAGCGGGGCTGCCGTTTTTTTTGACAAATCTATGAGTTTTTTATGAAATTTATTTGAGTATTTGAGTTTTTATGAAATTTATCTGAGTTTTTTTCAAATTTATCTGAATTTCTGTCAAGTTTATCTGAGTTTTTCATCTTTTGTCAAATATACTTGAGTTTTGCGTTAATTTATCTGAGTTCTGAATCAAATTTATCTAAGTTCTAGACAAATCTATCTGAGTTTTTGGTAAAAAATACTTGAGTTTTTAGCAAATTTATTTGTATTTCTTGAACTTTATAAGAGTTTTTGTCAAATTTATATGTTTTCTGTCATATTTATCTGAGTGTTGTTCAAATTTATCTGTTTTCTGTTATATTTATCTGAGTGTTGTTCAAATTTATATGTTTTCTGTCATATTTATCTGAGTGCTGTTCAAATTTATCTGTTTTCTGTTATATTTATCTGAGTGTTGTTCAAATTTATCTGTTTTCTTTAATATTTATCTGTGTTTTTGATAAATTTATCCGAGTTTTGTTCAAATTTATCTGTTTTCTGTCAAATTTATCCGAGTATTGTTCAAATTTATCTGTTTTCTGTCATATTTCTTTGTGTTTTTGATAAATTTATCTGAGTTTTTTTTTTTTAAAATTTATCTGAGTTTTTTAGCAAATTTATTTACGTTTTTTGAAATCTATATGCGTTTTTTAAATTTATTTTCGTTATTGTTTTAGTGGATGAGACGAGAGAAGGAGTGAATGCTAAACTTGAATTGTGGCGGAAAACATTAGAGACAAAAGGGTTTAGGCTAAGTCGATGCAAAACGGAATATATGGAATGCAAGTTTAGTCAAAGTAGGATACCTGGGAACATAGAAGTAAGTTTGGGCACACAAAAGATAGTAGAGGAAGAAAACTTTAGGTACCTTGGATCTATGGTGCAACAGGATGGAGGGATTGATACTGATGTAAGTCACAGGATTCAAGCCGGGTAGACTAAATGGAGGAGTGCTTCGGGGGTCTCGTGTGATCGGAAAGTCCCCCTCAAGGTTAAAGGAAAGTATTATAAGGTGGCGGTATGGCCAGCGTTGTTATATGGATCAGAGTGTTGGGCAGTAAAGCATAATCATGTCAAGAAGATGGAAGTTGCGGAGATGAGAATGCTAAGATGGATGTGCGGGATCACAAGGAGATATAGGATTAGGAATGAGGAGATTAGGGGCATAGTAGGAATAGCACCGATTGGAGATAAAATGAGAGAAAATCGACTGAAATGATTCGGCCATGTTAGAAGGCGTCCAACAGAGGCACCTGTTAAAAGGTGTGAAAGCATGGAGTTTGCCAAGAGCAGGAGAGGGAGAGGGAGACCCAAGAGAAGTTGGAAAGAAACTATTAAACATGATCTTGCCTACATGGATCTAACGGAGGACATGGCCCTAAACAGATTTGATTGGCGTCGTCAAATCCATATAGCCGACCCCACCTAGTGGGAAAAGGCTTGGTTTGGTTTGGTTTGGTTTGGTTTATTTTAAATTTATTTATATTTTTTTTTAAATTCTCTTTGGATCTTTTGAGATTTATTTGAGTCTTTTGAAATTTATTTATATTTTCTGAAATTTATTTGGATATTTTGAAACTTATTTGCATCTTTTTAAATTTATTTGTGTTATTTGAAATTTATTTATATTTTCTGAAATTTGTTTGGATAGTTTGAAACTTATTTGCATCTTTTTAAATTTATTTGCGTTATTTGGTTATATATTGCTTTTTTTAACTTATTGTATTTTTCAAAATTATTTCATTTTTTGAAATTTATTTTCATTTTTTTGAAATTTATTTGTATATTTTTAGAATTTATTTGAAAATCAGGGAATTCCATTAATCGTGGGCAATTAAATGTTAGTTGGCCATTATTAATGGGATATCCCACCAATCACCAATCATGGGTTATAATTTTAAGAAATGGTATACTAGACATTTCAGGCATGAGAAAGTGTGGGAGGGACCTTTGGCTCTATCACTTTTTTTGTGGATCTAAGAGGCGTGCAATGTTCAGGGACCTATCGCCAAATGCCCATTTTTATAATTCCGACGACTATGAGACAAAATTCATTCATAGGACAACTGTATAGTCAAAATCCCTAGGTTTTAATATCCGAGATCTGGTCACTTTCATTAGAATTAGAACACCCACTTCTCTCATAAAATCTAGCATTTCTTAATTAAAAAGAAGAAGAAAAAAAAATCACCTCAGAAAGCGCAGAGAGAAGGAGAAATCGATTCGAAAGAGATTTCGATCCAGGAAGCTTGACTGTTCCACTGATCTCCCTTATCGGCTGCAACACAATCTCCTCCACCACAGTCGATGGCTTCTCGAAAGTAAATACAGAGGCCGAGACCCTAACAATGATTGGAGAACGGACATTCCCACAAACCCTTCCGTTCCAAAGACACCCCAGACTCGACCCTATGCACAATGAAGAAGAGAAGTCCCTCAGTGTCTTATGGGCTCTGCTACAATGCCCAGGGAGGTGCACGGCGCTCAGAAAACTGGTGATTATAGCTTGCGCCATCTTTTTCTTCTCCAGAAGCTTTTTGAGCTTACACTAGTGCAGGATGATCTGTGGAAGTCCCATTATTATTATGGTGCTGACCATACCAACATTTAGAACATCTTTAAACAGGAAAAGAAAGTAAAGGGTTGAGGCATGAATGCAAAAGCTGTCTTGTATCCACCTCCTGGCAATCAGCCTGCAATCAGGGGAGGACTATGCTTTTGGGGTAGCAATCCAACTAGCATGGGTGTGTGATTTCAAAATTCATATGAAAAATTTTGGGTCAGCTTTCAAAATTGAATGACAAGCCCACATG